>ML675673.1:35535-59700 GCA_007922155.1 Mesoclemmys tuberculata | reverse complement strand
TCTTCACCTGAATTGGAGTGGCTGCGTGATTCCTTCCACGACAGTTTCAACTGCTGGGCTTGAACGAGGTCATCTCTCGCCTCCAGTTTCCAGGAAATTCCACCAAACCCATCCCTATCCATGCATCTCTATCCTTGTATCCATCCTTCCATCCATCCCCATACACCCCCTCTATGCATCCATCCATCCCTCCCTCCTTCCACATCCATCCATCCATCCATCCATCCCGTCCATCTTTCTCCATGCACCTCTATTTGTCCATCCACCCCTATATACCTCCTCTATATATCTATCTATCTATCTATCTGATGTGCGCAGAGCAAGGTGGATTCCCCAGCTGCCAGCCCAACAGTCCCATGCCACTGCGAGGGAAGGAGGCGCAGACACCAGCTGGCTGCTGCCCCATGTTTATTGTGACAGGGCCCCATCCCCACTTCAGTTCTCCCGGGTGGCTCTGCGGATCCAGTCCAGGAACTTGCAGACCCTCGTGTAGACACCAGGCTTGTTGGTCAGGCCACATTCCACCTCTCCCCAGGAGACAATGCCCTGGAGCTCCCCGTCACAGACCAGAGGGCCCCCGGAGTCGCCCTGCAGAGACACCGGGAAGCAGAGATGATAGGGCCAGGGTTGATCATTAAACAACCTGCCTAGCCCAGGCCAGAGAACCTCCCCCCGGGGATCTCTTCCTGCAGCCCAGATCTGGGAATTGAGCTAGCATGCACTTAACTTCACCGCCTTGTGTGTGTGCCCTTAACTCCGCTCCTTTATAGATTTCAAGCCCATATCTGGTGGCTGAAGTAGAGTGGAGCTTTGACAGCGAGACACCCAGTCTCAACAGGAAGATTCCAAAGGACGGAGGATCTGCCGCATTCCTGGGGCAGCCACGTGAAGGGTAATTCACCATCACGGGGAAAACCTGTCTCTTGCTTCCAGTCTCGATTTGTCTGGCTTAATCCTGCAGCCGTCAGCTCTCGCTCTGCCTTTGTCACCTGGGTTAATGAGCCCTCTGCTCCTTGGAATCTCCTTCCCAAGGAGGTGCAAATAGACCAAGATCAAGTCCCCCTCTGAACTTTCTTCAGAGAAACTCCACAGATTGAGTTCCTTCAGTCTCCAGCTCTTGGGCAGGTTTTCCAGCCCGTAGATTGTTCCTGTCACTCGTCTCTAAACCCTCCCCAATTTCTGACATCCTGTTTGATGTGCAGCCCCCCAGAGATGGTCGCAGTCTCCAGTTATGGTCTCCCCAATGCCATATCAAATGGGGCCCTGCCTCCCAGCTCCTATTAATTATTCCCCTGCGTCTCCAGCCCAGGGTCATGCTCACCCTCTTTAGTCAAAGCATCGTCTGGGAAGCTCATGGGCAGTTGGTCCCACCAGGACTCCTGGGTCCTTTCCAGAATCACTGTTCTCCAGGGTACAGCCCCCCCAGCCTCAAAGTGTGAGTTACCATAATCCCAATGGCCTACTCCTACTCAATGGTGGTCTAAAATAACTCTAGTCCAGGTCTCATTTTAATCCCTTATTCTGCCCCCTTCTCTGTTTCATTTTAACTCTCCCCTTTGTGGGTTTCACCTTAACTCCACCCCATTTGATTGCTCTTAATTCTGCCCGCTTGTATGTTTCACCTTAACTCCACCCCCCGTATGTTCCATCTTAACTCCACCTCCCTTCATAGATTTTTCCAAGACCAGAAGGGACCATTGTGATCATCTGGACTGACTTCCTGTACAACACAGGCCAGAGAATTCCACATGTGTGTCTTCCTCTCCTATGGGAGTCACTGCTAGAGCTGGGTAAGATTCTTTGACAGAAACCTTTTCTGCAAAAAATGCAGATTTGTGACCTCGAAATAGTTGGCTAATCTGTGTTGGTTTCGCTGGATTGTTCATTTCTGGGGGGGAAACAATTGCCAAAAAAAATGGAAATGTTCCCTTTTGATATTTTCCAAATGAAACAGGCCAACGTTTCGGTGCAAAGAACCTCTTTGCTTTGAAAGTCCTTTCCATGTTGTTAAATGAATAATTTCAGAAAAGTGTGAAAATGCTCAGAATTGACCCAGAATGATTCTATTTCGACTTTTGAATGGGTTCAGAGTTTTGAAAATCTCTGGGTTTGGACCGACCTGAAATTATATATTTTTTCAACTTCTTGAATTGGCCAATGAGGTGAAAATAGCTGCTATTTGCCCCATATCCCCTCCTCAGGGTTACCCCTGGAAAAAGAACCCATCTCACCTGACAGGAGTCCTGTCCTCCTTCCTTCACCCCCGCACACAACATGTTGTCAGTCACGGCCACAGGGTACGCAGCCTGACACGCCGCCCCTGAGACGATGTTGATGTCCGTGCAATGTAGGACGTTGGAGAAAGTCGCTGGGGGAGGAGGCAGAGAAGAAAGGATTAATTGGCAATTGGTGACGGACAAATACTAATCAATAAATATTAACTAAAACTTTCTACTCTCTATTTACCAACTTCATGCATAATTAATAAGTACTTAATTAATAGATGGCATTAGGAGCTAATAATTTTAAAATTAATGGTGATCAGTAGAATTGAAAATAATTGATTAGTCATTATTAACTAATTATTTCTAATTAACAATGATCAACATAGTAGATAATCAATAACCCATAACAAATGGGCATGTTAAAAACTATGATTAAGAGCAAAAAGTTTCTAAACTAATAATGCTTGATAACATTGATAATAATTAATTTACAGTCATAATAAACTAATTATTTCTAGTTAACTGTGGTCAATGTAATGGATGATTGATCTTCAATAATTAATGGGTAATATTAACAGCCATAATCAATAGAAAATAGTTTCTAATTATTAGTTATTAAAAGTCAGTCACTCCTTGTCAATTACAGTGAACATTACAGGAAATAATCAATATTAATTATGCCTCTTAACATACATATTAATTATGGGCTATCAATTATCCATTATATTGATCGCCATTATTTAGAAATGATGTGCTATTAGGTATAGCCATTAATATTACCAATTAATAACTGGTAATTGATTTCCAACATATTGATCATTCTCAATTAAAAACATTTTGCTCTTAATTACGGTTGTTAATATTTCCTATTAGTTACTGATTAGCTGTTATATTGATCCCTATTCATCTGAAATTATTTACTATTAATTACAACAGTTAATATTACCCATTGATTATATAGTATTGATTAACCATTGCATCCCATTAGTTTCTCCTTAATACTGACTAGTGTAGTTAACAATGGATGACTGACATTTAATAACTAATCATTCTGCGTTCATAACGATCATTGTCGTAGGCCATGGGGAGCAGACGAACCCTAACCAATAATTAATGATCAATAGACTGGACCATTTCTCGTTAATACTAGCTAATAATCACTTAGAACCATGCTTCCTACAAGCCTCAGTGGTGAACATCTGATCGTGTGCCATTAATAATCGATCCTCGATAGGCAATAACAATGCCCTGGGGCTAGCCCCATACCTGGGGGACTGGTGGTCGTTCCCCACCCCGACACCAGGCAACGCCGGCCGGGAGGGACACAACGCTTGGCCAGCGGCAGGGGCCTCACGTACTGGTTGATGGCAGCAGGAGGCGCCAGTTTGAGCAGCAGGAGGTCGCTGTCTTTGGTGCGCAGGTTGTAGCGGGGGTGGCGGACGGCACGCACAGCCCCCCTGAGCTGCTGGACCCAGGCCGGTCGCCGCAAGTCGTGAGCCCCCAGGAGCACCTGGGTCAGGCTGGGAGCAAAAGAGCAGGCCTCAGGTCAGGGGGATCCTTGCTGGTTTGTCACCCCGAATCCCAGCCCCCTACTTCCCTAACACCGCTGGGCAAAGAACTCAGGAGTCCCCCCCCGCCAGCCCCTCTGCTTTAACCACTAGGCCCCACTCCCACAGCTGGGGATAGAACCCAGGCGTCCTGCCTTCCAGCCCCTCTAGCCACTGGACAGCCACACACACAGGTTAATGAGCCCGCAGCAGCCCTGTCTAACACACGTGGCTCTTTCAGCTCAAGCCACAGTCAGATCCAGAAGTTCAATCCCCCCCCAAGGAGAATCGCACCAAGACCTACCCAGTGTGGCAGTGCCCCGCGGTGAGCACCCACTCCGGGCTGATCAGGGTCCCCCCGCAGCTGTAGCCCTGGGGGGCGTAGAGGGCATCCTGCCAGGGCTGTGAGTGGGCAGCGCAGGGGTGACTCCGGACCATCTTTTCCCCACCTGGGGCGGCTGCTGGAAGACAAAGCCGTGAAGGTGGAGACGGGGGGAGGAAGCACATGGGGCAGGGGACCACAAGGGGGGAGGAGTTGGGGGCAGCTGTTACCTGCAAGGCCCCACGCTAGCACAATGCCCAGCAACTCCATGGTGCCAGCTCCCATCTGGCCCGGGCTCGCCGTGAAGGACACTATGGGGGAGGTGGAAAGGGCATCATTACCACGGATTGCTCCTTGCACCCTCTATCTCGCCCGGGGGCTGGCCCCCTTCCCTGATCTCGTGATTCAAATGTTCACAGAGAGCAAACATAGGAGGCAGAAACTTGGCCAGAAAACTAACATTTTTCCCTGCAGAAAAAGTAAAAAAGGGAGAAAAGTGGGGGAGAAAAACCAAAAATCTGAACTAAACGATGAAGGAAGCATGATGTTTAAGCACAAACTCGTGATTTTTTAGGGCCCAATTCATGGTGGTTTTTTAACACTTTGGGTTGACATGACCAAAGATCCGTTTGCCCCTGGAGCTACCTTAAGTCTTTCCTATATGGACAATGTCACTAACTTAACCTAAGGTGATTTTAAATGGCTAGATTTAAACCAGTTCTACAGGATGAGCTGATTTCGGTTAAAAGGAGCCTGTCAGTTTTACTGGGAACAGTTAGAGCTGGCCAACTATTGTCTGATGAAAAAGTTTTTTTCCCTTTGGAATGGGCAATTGAATCAAAATAAAAATTTCCTGTGGAAACGTGTCACATTTGACACCATTTTTCAGTGTCCTAAGAACATGAACACCTCTCTCAGAGCGCCTTAAAAAGGGCATCAGTTGGGTTATCCTTCATTGAACAGATGGGGAAAGTGAGGCGGGGGGGGGATGTGACGCACCCAGATCACCAGTGGCAGTGCTCTATCTACTAGGCCATGTTGCCTTCGCAAATTAATGAAGCAAAACACTGAGTCAAGCTGAAAAGCTTGGGGTCAAGTCAACAATGCATCAAGTTTTTTGTTTCCAGGTCAAAATTTTCCCTGGTACTTTTCGTGCTATGGAAATACTTAAGGTTTGGATTTTTCGCCCTCAAGTCTGGATCCAAACCAACCCTTGAAACACTGAGGTTTTCCCATGGGATGGGAAATCCCACTTCGCAACCCACCCAGCCTCAGGAACTGGCTTAAACGAAGCCCAAAGAAGCCACTTTGAAACCAAAATCCAAGTCCCCGTATGGGGGTTTGTGCCGATTTAATTAAACCGACTTTAAAAACTACAATTAAAGGCTATTTCCTCTGCAGACGGGGGACAACATTTGCCAAAGCTTCTCAGTGTAGGACCCTAAATCCCATTGGCTTCCTAGTCTCCTAATTAACTGGGGCACTTGGGGAAATTTTACCGCGGATCTTGGAGAGATGTATCTCTTTCTTCTACAGCCTGTCACCAGGGCCTCTGGTATTTTATCTGGCCAGTAACATCTCCTGGCATTGGGGGATATGGATGATGCTATAACGGCGCCGCATCTAAATATCTCACCGCGACAACTGCGTCCAGCCCAATCCTCTCCCGCGTCATCCTTCTCCCAACAACCTCCTGCATTTGGAGGGAGCCGGGTTTATGATCTCCTGAACGTTTTCCTTCCAGGGCTGATTTACCTGCTACTGGCAGGTTGGCCTCATTTCACCTGGCGCCGTTCCTGTTGCGCGGGGGTTCACGCCAGGTAAAGGAGCGCAGTTTAGACGTGATGGCTCCTTCGGGTGGATCCCCAATGGCTGGTGTCAAACCAACGCTTCTTGGAAGGAGCAGACGAGAACAGGGGCGCGTCCCCCAAGAGCCGCACACTCGAAGGGTCAGCGTCTCCCCTGCCGGCCGACCACGGTACCCAACGGCGTCTCCCAACTCCCGACCATTCTAAGAGTTGGCGTCTTCCAATGGCTGAACGCTCTACGAGGTGGCGTCTCCCAGTGGCTGTGCCTTCTCAGGGGCAGCCTCTCCCGGTGGCCACGGTGCTGCCCATGAACACCAGCCTATGACATCCCCACAGACCCTTTGACAATGGCTAGCCTCGCATTTCGAGATCCAGGAGTTCTGGATTCAGATCCGGCCTCTCATGACCTGGGACAAATCACTAGCGTTTCAAGGAGAATCGGTCCGATCCCTGGCTAAGAGGGCGAACACGACTTGTGGGTAGGAGTTCCATGGTGGGGGGCTGCCCCCTGGGAAGCAGCGATTCTGGGAGGGACCCGGAGAGCCTGGTGGAAACCACTGTGTCTCAGCTCCCCGGGGTGAAAGAGTGGGCGCAGCCCAGGGCAATGGAGAGCAGGAGCCGGGACGTGGGGCTCCCTCTGCATACGGCACGAGGGAGACTGTAGCTGAAGACTGCGCTCAGCTCTGGGGAGGAGCAGCGTGTCAAACAGGACGTTGGACTATTGGGAGGGTTCTGGAAAGACCTACAGAAAGAATTTATCCCCGGTGAGCGAGAGGGGAGTCAGCCCCCATCACCCCAGTGGTGTTACTCCTGATTCACGCCAGGGTGACTCCTCCCAGCGTATGGTGCAGCTGGGACCAGGCAGGGGAATCCCAAGCGTTCGAGCTGCAGGTCCTGTCCAGGGGAATGGCAGAGGCTGGGCCATAGTCCAGAGCCAACAAGGCAGAGGGTGGGCACGCAGGTGAGGGTCCTGATCCTGGGCCTAATATTGTCCCCCCTCTCCTGGCCATCAGGTGTCCAGGGCCTCCTCGTTGCCACACAAGGAGGCGAGTGGGCCTGGCAGGGACATGTGAGGATTATGCTGCTGGAAGATGGGCCCATAAATGTGTTATGACAATGGCAGAGCGGCCGAAAACCTGGCTGCGGTGAATCCTGGATCCCAGCCCTCTGCTCTAACCACTAGACCGCACTCCCCTCCCAGAGCCAGAACAGAACCCAGGTGTCCTGGCTCCCAGCCCCCCGATCTAACTACTACACCCCACTCTCCTCCTAGAACTAGGATAGGATGGAGTGTGTTTTAATTTGCGTTGGTAGGGAGCAGAGAGTCAGTGTGGGTCCAGCCACGTATGGGGGGCTGTGCACTGTATGGGAGGGCGAGGGGGGTCTGTGTAACCCCCGCCAGAGTGCCTGAGCCAGGCCTGCTCTGGGTGTGGCTTGCGAGAGGTCCGTGTGGTGCTACTGTTACAGAGGGGCTGGAGCCAGGGGTTAACGCACACCCCCCCAAGGAGGGAGGGCTGGGGTTTGTGCAGAGGTGGGGGGCTGGGATCTGGGACCCCAGGCCCAGGACCCCTCCCCTCACACAGGGACCGGGGGTCTTTGGAGAGCACATTTTGGTGAGTTGGTTCAACAATTTGGAAATGGGGCCGTTTGCGGGTCGCGCTTTTGCTTCGCACTTCAGGCGAGCAGAGAGCGAGTGTGAAACCTCAGGGCACTTTTGGTTTTGGAGCGGGGGGTTAGTTGCCTATGTAAGCGGGGCCCAAGCATCATTTTTTGGGGCCCAGTACAAACTTGTAACACGAGCCCCTCCCACGCTTATACCACAATCCCTCGTCTCATGCATACAATCTCATGAGCCATGACATTTTTTTTCCTCATGGTAATGGGGTTTGTAGCCTGGGTCTGGCCCCACAGGGCCTCCGGGCCCCGTAAATCGTACCCTTTCCCCCCCTCTATGTGGGGGCCCTGTATATAAAACAAAGCCCCTAACATCAGGACATCTGGTCACTCTCTTCGCACGTGAAACGAGGCAGTTGACCAAAACTGGGGGAAAAACTGGAGCCACTGGGAACCACGCAAGTAAACTGGGAACCACGCAAGTAAAAAAAAACAAATCAGGTTACGGGTTTCAAATACGTTTTGGGTTGGTTTTAAAAAAGGAAGGTTTTGAAAACCCAAACCACAAACTTCCAACCCAAACCACCACCTATTTTTATACCAAAAAGGAGTTTTGAAAATGAACTTTTTTGTTATTTCGTTTTTGCATCAAACTCCCCCACCCACCCGGCCCCCTCAAAATGAAAAAATTGTAGGAAAAATAATAATCACCAGAATTTATTTATGGCTCAGGCTTTGTTATTTCAGTTAAACACCAGCAGGTGTCAGTTTTTAAACTTGGTGGGGAGGCTAGCCTCATCTTTTTTCCTTTTTCTACCCAAAAACTCAAACGTTTTTGTTTTCTTGGACACTGGGGCGAGCAGGGGGAAGCAGCCCCAAAGACTCCAGTGGAGTGATTCCTGATTTACACCGCTGTGAGAGGGGAATTGGCCCCATTGACCCCACTGGATTTATTCCTGATTTACACCAGGGTAAGTGAGAGGGGAATCCGCTGACTCAGGATACTGGGCATCAGCTGGGGGAAATCAGCAAAACTCGGGTTCCCGGTTTCGCTCAGTTCTCTTTATTTGCCGCAGTTACAGCCGCCCCACATGCTGGGCTCTGCCAGGTTTATAACCAGCGAAAAGCCGAGGGCAAAGCCTGTCCTAGCGTGTGACACAGCGAGCGGGCGCCTTGCCAGAGCCTTGCCTGCGCAGGTCAGTGGGCCATGCCGAGCGGATTCTGGCCTGGCTGTTCTCCCGTTCCCGGCTGCTGCTTGGCGATCAGGTCCATGTAGACCTCAGCCGTGGCAGCTGCCAACTGGAAAGACTTGCAGGTCGGTGTCAGCGCCTGGAGCGCCTCCTCCAGGTGGCCGGCGGCCGCCGCCAAAGCGTTCCTAGTGCGATGCCCCGTGATGACGTCGGGCAGGCAGCCCCACAGCCTCGTGCCGGTCCAGGAGAAGGAGCTGCTCTCGGTGCCCCCTGCCACCGTTTCCCCGGGTGGGCCCCGACCCGCAGAACAAGGGGACAGGGCCATGGCGAGCATCTCGCTGCTTTGGCGAAGGGCGTCCATCGGCAGGCACAGAACCGGGGAGGCCTCTGCCTCTTGCAGGGCCACCTCCAGCAGCTGGGGGAGGCGGGCGTTCTGCAGCAGCATGGCCACCATGGGGCCCCCGACGCTGACGAAGAATCCCATGGTGTCCTGGTAGAAGTCCCGGATGATGGCCCCCTTTTCCTGCAGTGAGGTCTCAGGGGAGGCCATCCGGGCATACAGATCCTGGCGGGCGAACTTCCGCACGTGTCTGTCCGTCTGCTCCGCCACGGCATGCATCTCCCGCGCTGCCCAGAGCAGGCGCTCCAAGCTCTCCCCTATGCTGACGCCGCCCCCCACCGGTTCGAGGGTCATGCTGGTGCCCAGGTGCTGGTTGACGATGCAGAGCAGCGTGCGGGTGGCCGAGATGCATCCTTGTAGGTAGTCGTGCAGGGCCTGGCCGGCGCGCACGAGCCTACGTCTTTCGCTCTCTGTGCCGGAGAACCGGGACAGCATCTTGGGGCTGGAAAACAAAGTGGAGAGCGCCGGTGAGGGGGTGGAAAGTGGCCCTACCTGGATCCCCAGTGCAAGTACAAAGGGATAGGCAGCCCCCTTTGAAATGGAATAGAGGGAATGCTGTTTCACACAACCCCCGAATTCGCCTGTGGAACTCACCACCCCATGATCTCGCTGAACCCGAAAACTTACCAAGACCCTGAAAAAGGATCTGACATTTATATGGCTCATGAGGAGAGCCAGAATGATGTTAGGGAAGCATTTTTTTTTAAGTTTGAAAAGATTAAACACTCTCATGCTCCAGGGCATCGGCCCACCTCTAACTAGCAGCCGTCAGGAAGAAACTGTCCCTGAGGTGAGAATCTCCCTAACCTGCTACTGTGGGGTTTTCTGAAGCATCTGGTACTTTCACTGTCGGAGACAGGACATGTGCAGAAGGCCTCTATCTAGTCCAATGGCCCTAGTTTTGCATAAAACAATGTTTTTCCACTGCTCTTCCTGACTTCAAAGCACCGAAAGCGCCTAGACAAAGCCAGGAAGGCCCCAGATCCTCCAAGAAAGCCGGCGGCTTGTGTACCTCCAGCTCAGCCTTGTTTTGGGCCCGTTTCGGTGCAGAGAGAGGAAAGAGCAAAGTGTGACAAGAAACTCGTCGCAGCGTGTTCTTTTCTGCCGCTCGGAAGCGGTGGGTGGCAATTTCTGATGCATCTCGTGGCATTGTCTTCGCCACGGAAAGAAGGGCCCTGATCTTCAGCGGAGCTTAGGCCCCCAACGCCCTTTGAAATCGACAGAAACGAGGAGCCGAAGCCCCTTCAAGCTGACACCGCCTCGCAGCTCGAGTTCTGTGGGCAGAGCCGAGGGCGTCGTTTGTATTTTTATTGTGACGCTTCTGGCATCCCAAGGGGATGGGCGACTCCCGGGTACCCCGGCTTGCAGCCCCCGCCGGTGTGGAGAAATGTGGGGCAGCCCACTGAAGGCCCAGAACCCAGGCGGCTACGAGGCACGGCCCTGCTTGGATTCTTTCTTAAAACCTCCTGGTTTTTCAGCCGCTCTCATGTTTTTTTCCTTCCCCTCAGGAAGTGGGGGGCAGCCCAGAGCAGGGGAAGGGAGCTGGAGCTAACCAGGAGTCTAGTAGGCACAGCCCCAGGCCGGGAGTCACAATGCCAGGGTGTCTTGGCAGTTCTGCCATATGGGCCGTGGAGAAACCCCCTCCTTGCTCTGCTGACCCTCCCCTCCTTTGTCTGTCTTGTCTCTGTGGACTGCCAGAGAGGGACTGTCTCTGGCTGTGCATCTGGGCAACGCTGGCACAATGGGGCCCTGATCCCAGCCGGGGCAGGGCCTGTCTCTCGCCGTTGACTAGCAATTGGGAATCTCCCGCCTCTTTGGACACAGATTTATTTTTTTAATAAAAGAGCGTGTTCACTTTTAAACACCCTGGCTGCCCCTCCTTTCAAGGTGCCGGGCCCCTCACGACGTGGGGCACGCTCCCTCGCGCCAGAGCCCAGCGGTGGAGGGGGCTGCCGGCCATGGGGAAGCCCACAAGCACATCATCGATGTGCTAGGGGATGGGTCACGTGTGCAAGGGCGTTACCCACGAGAGAGCCACGCTGCGGATCAGGAGCAGCACGCCGGTGGGGCGCAGACCGGGGATCGGGCGTGTTGAAGCGCCGGGAGAGTCTCAGGATACGTCCACACTGGAATAAAAGCCCTGCAGCCGACTGAAGCTGAGGGAGGGGCTAATAATTGCTGTGTAGACGTCAGGCTCAGACTGGTGCCTGCGCCCTGGCACCTTTTCCCCGCGCAGAGTCCCAGGCCAGCCCCGCATGTCTACATTGCTACTTTGCAGCCCAGCCACGGGTGTTTCACTGTGGGGCAGGTGCACACTGTGGGGCCAGCGTTGCACCCAGGGAGAGGGCAGGTTCCAGCTCTGAGAAGGGCTGCACCCGGTGCCGGTCCCTAGTGTTGGGGGTTGAAGCAAAAGACTACATATACTGATACTGTTTTCCTATGCATACTAATAGTGTTTTCCTAAGCCTAGACCCCCCCCTTGCTGCTACGCCCCCCCCTTTCTTCTCGTTTCTCAGTAAAAGTTGCTTTAACCTGTTATCATAAATAAAACTGCCTCGCTTGGGTTTTTTGCTATGGGTATTGCGCATGCTATAATCTTCTGATAACAGCAGCATATGTCAGCATAACCCACTGGTTACCCCCTCCCCTTCTAAGGAAGCACGCTGTGTCTAGCTGGCCCACCAGAAAAAGGAAGCATGTAATAATCCTACTGCTGAAACCGCTTATAAAAGGGAAACGGGGGGGAGAAAAGGGGCTCCTGTTAAACTGAAGAATGGTATAAATAAAGTTGTGGCTTGCTGCTTCGGGCTGCAGGATTTGAGACAGACAGTTTCGGATCCTGAAATAAACAGCTTTTGGAAGGATTTCTCTGTCTGGGTGTCTGATTGGGCTAATTGCGCACCGGGCTCGAACCCAAACTGTCGGGGCCTCACTCGGGGTCCTCCAGGACCACCAACACTAGGGTCCCCAAGACTGGGATGGCGGCTGATCCCCTGGTCAAGCTTGGCCTAATCTGGGTCCCCTCACAGCCCAGGGGCGCCCAGACAGGGGCGTGGATTGGTGGCGGCGCCAGGTCGAAGTGTCCCACGCCCACCCAACCAGATCATTTCGGCAACCTCTAAGTCAGCGTTGCTCAAACTGGGGGGGCCCGACCCGAAAGGAGGCAGCTAGGCTGTTGCAAGGAGGTCAAGAGATCTACGGTTACCAAATTTCGAGGACCCTGCCGCTGGGAGGGGGAGCTGGAGGAGGGGTACCACTCTCTGGCCGCCCAGCTCTGCAGGCGGCTGGCGTAAGACTGGCCAGGCCGTGCACCTTGGCTAGGCCGACTGTCCCCTTTTATCACCACTCAGCACAAGAAGCGCTTGCTGGGCACAGACGTAGGGGACAGTTTGCATGGCAGGCCAGAGAAACGAGGACGAGCTGAATGCCCCACAGGCTCTTACTGGCCCTAGGGCAGGCAGACTGGGTGGGAGCGCGCCAGCTATGCCCAGACGGAGCTGATCTCCAGCCTGGGCCGTGCAGGGAAGCCACAGGGGGTTCGGCGCCGTTGACCACAGGGCTGGTGCGTCATTCGGTGCCCCTCTGCGCTGGCGCTGTGCTTCACTGTCACTTTCTTGGGGTGGGCTGCGGGGGTCATCGGAGCCTGAAAAATTTTCAGAAGAGGGGGCCCAGCACAAAAGGTTTGAGAGCCCCTGTTCGAAGTGGTCCCTGTCGCTAAGGCTGGAACATGCAGCCGTACGCTCAGCCGGTCCCTATCCCATCGCTTCTCCAACCGGGGCCATGCCACATGCCACATCCAGGTCAGCTTCTCCAGGTGGGCTGGGGAAGGGGAGGGGGGTGCAGGGGTTAGGGGCAGAAAGGGGATTGGGGTGCCCGTGGGGGGCTGGGGCGAAGAGGGGAGTAGGGCACCCCTCAGAGGCTTGCTGTGTGAAAGGGGTCACCAACAGAAAACACTTGAGAACCGCTGCCCTGTCCTGGGGGGTGGTGTGAAAACAGCTCTTTGAATGGAAACAAAAGGAATCAAACCCAACGCTCGAAATCGACCCGTTGCCGCAAGACGCTTTTCTTCTGACAAAAGCGCATCTCCCAACCGGGCCGGCCCAGCCCTCCACAGCCAGCTCAGACTTGGGGAGGCCCGGCCCCCTCTCACGCACTAGCTGCGAGATGATGGGAAAGGGATTTCTTACCTGCAGCTGCTCGGCAGTCGGCTGTCCTGGCAGGGCGAATGAGCGGGCTGACGCCCGGCTTTCTCTCTCCCTTTATGAAGCTCCTATTCGGGGAGAAAGTGAAAGTTGGCAAAAGCCAAGCCGTAGATCAAGCTCCCGGACGCTGGCATCAGAAAATTGCTCTGGGCCTGTCCCAATTAATCCCTAAGTCAGCTGCCTCCAGGCTCTGGACAGTGCACAGTGCGCTTCCGAGCCAGCCACGCTCGGCGTGTGGAGAAACTGCTTCTTTAGATACCGCCCCAAGATAGCGCTCAATACAGAGACCTGTAGCCTACTGTGCCTGTCGCCCTGGAAGAGTTGGTTGTTTCTCTGGTCTAACCACTAGAAATCACTCTCCTGCAGAGCCAGGGACAGAACCCAGAAGTCCTGGCTCCCAGTCCCTCTCCAGCCTCCCCCCTCCCCCCACTCTAACCACTAGAGCCCACTCCCGTCCCAGAGCCAGGGACAGAACCCAGGAGTCCTGGCTCACAGCCCCCTCCATCTCTAATCATTCCCCCCCCAATCCCCACCTGGGGATGGAACCCAGGAATCTTACTTATTCAGTCCACCCCTTCACCTCTCTCACTGTGCAGCTCTAGGATGGAAGAAAGCTGGAGCCTCCCTCTGCAGCAGCAGGACAGACTCTGAAGGGCATGGGTGGAAGGCCATGGGCAGGTGTTTGCAGCCGGGTCCAGCCTGAGCTCGCTGACCCGTTGGATGAGATGAATGGATCTTTCTGCATCTCCTGACTAAGGAGAAATCCAGGACTTGGAAACCAGCCAGACTCTGTTTCTCTGAAACCATGTGGATTATTGGAAGGCCCCTTCAAGATCTATAAAGGAGAGCGATGCTGGTCCAGCTTGCACAGTGAGGTGGGACCAGAGAGCTGAATCATCGCAGCAAAGGGATCCTCTCCGGACAGCATTAGCCACCAGCACAAACGAAACCCTCCCCGCGCTGCTGCCAGCGGAGCTAGGTTGATCTCTGCCTGTGCAAACGGTGCCTCAGCTTCCCCTCCCGACGAGTGAGCAGGTGAGCAACTAAATCAGACCAGGCAGAGGACACATAAATCGGAGGAGAGGTAAATCGTGCTGGGGCCAGGGCAGCGAGGGCATGGGTTTTAATGCAGCCTCTTGCAAGGTGCTTGTCTAGAGATAAAGTCACTCACAGACCCGGGGTCAGCTGGGGGCCTGGGGGGAGCCAGCAGAGCAGTTGCTGCTTTCCAAAGGGGGACCCTGGAGAGCTGCAACTCTGGGAAGGACCCAGGTGTCCTGGTGGAGCCAACTGCCCCTGAACCCCCCAGGAATGCTGTGGCTAAGCAGGCATGAGTGACCCTGGGCTGAAGAAGCTGATGAATAGCAAGTAGGAGCCGGGATTCCCCTGGGTACGACATTGGGGACACTGTGGTTGGAGAATGCGCCCAGCTCTGGGGGGGAAAGGACAAAAATGGAACTAGTCCGAGGTGCCCCTTGAAGGCAGAACAGAAACACAGCTGCCCACTTTGGCACGGCTCCAGGCGCGGCATTTCCTGCAAATTACTTCACGGGCTAATTTGCAGCCAGCCACAAAAGTCAGCTTACGACCAGCAGCCCTGTCCCCCAGGCAGCAGCAGGGAGGGAGGAAGTCAGGCAACTGCAGAAAACTTGGCAGCTACGTGGCTGGGCCAGGGGATGGCGAGGTAGGTGGGGGGTGCCGACGTGCTTCTGGGGCGGATGGATTTGGAGGGTGCTGGAAAGCGTTGGGGGTGGACAGGGCTGGATTTAGAGGCAGGCGACCTAGGCGACTGCCAGGTGTGCCGAGCTTGGGGGCGCTGGGCTCGGGGGGGGGGCTGTTTTTGTTGTGGGTGTTGTTCCCAGATTTCCCGTCACTTTGGGGTATGCTTATTTATTAGGGTTCCCTTCCTGGAAGAGGGGGTGTGATTCTATTAATGTGCTGCTTGTGTGACTGGTGTGTTCATATGGCTACAAGTCCCCTCTCAATGGAGCTCTCCTGCAGGACCTAAGGTTTTTTTAGGGCTGGGTTCTTCCAGCCCCAGATTCAAATAACCCCCCCCAGATACACACAACCATTCCAGATGAACTGAGTGCGTCTGAGCAGACCGGGCTATCAGCACTCCCAGCTGACCCCTTACACGTCCCTGAACTCCGCAGGCTGGTGACACAGCACTGTCAGCTGTCACCCTCCTGTGCCCCTTGCACCGCACCAGAATGGAGCACACGTATGAGCAGGCTGGGTCCAAACAGCACTTTTCAGCTGTTCCCTTATGTGCCCCCTGGACTCTGTAGGCTAGGCAGAGCAGCACTTTTCAGCTACCCCCTTTATATGCCTCTTCACAACACAGTTCTAGCAGTAACCCCCTTGATAAGCAAACCCCATAGGATTTGGGGCACTCCAGGGATCTTTGGCTTAGGTAAAAGAAGCGTTGCTGCAGAGCAAGGTAGGGAAGCCACGAACACAAAGGAGTAAATGCATTTAGAGAGAGAGAGAAACTGGCAACCAGCTTGATTCCAATAGTTAGTTTATTGCCAGGTGTATAAAACTTCTAATACTAATCGTGATGCCATACAAGGAGAGAAAAACGATCTAACACTTACAATACAACAAATTTACAGTAGGGTATTGGAGAAGGCTAGCCCAGGTTTGATTACAAAAGTAGAAAGTTATATCTGGATTAAAGAGAGAGAGAGAGAGAGAATTGGGAAAGATTGGGTGGGGGGGGGAAATCTCACCACTCCTTGCAGCTCAGAAGTTCCCAGGAGACAGGCTGTTCAGCTTAGGGTCAGGAACACTTGAGGGAGAGGCAAAACCCACAACAGGACCAGTCAGGAAAGCATTTGGGTCCAGGCATCAGAAGAGGAGAGCAAGGGAGAGATTTGAACTTGGGTAGGGGTATTTTGTAGGACCAGGTTTGTTTGTGGGTAAACAATGTCTCACTGAAGTACCCCAGGGTGGTTTTCTCTGTGCTGGACAATAGGAGCTGATCACGCCCAGCTATGGTCAATGTCCCTTGGGGGAGCTCACAATGCAACCAGGCAGATTCAGTGTTTTGTATGTCAATACTAGACTGCTCTGATAACTGCGGAGCTGGATGGGTGTAGGTGTGAGTTCATTTACATCAAGCGCAGAGATCTCCCATAATGCAGTGTGTCCCTGCCTTGCCAATCCCAGAATTCAGTGCGGTTCCTGCTTTGGAGCTTGGTTCTCCATTCCTCATGCTAATTCTTGTTCCATCTTCGATGTAAATGAGGCTCCAGTTCTCCATTCCATGTGCTAATTGAGATGCCTCTTTTTACATCTTCTATGCAGATGAGGCATGGGGAGTTGTCTTAATCTTATCACCCTTGTTGGGAGAGTTTTAGGTGTGTCTCCCACAGCCTTTTCATAGCTTTTGTTTCTGGTTCAAGCAGAGGCTGGGGGGGTTCAGGTGAGCCAGAGAGAGAGTAGGGGTTTTTCACCCTGGTTCCCAAAGAACACAGAGCTGGGTAACAAGGTGGGGGGTAAAGCTAAATTGGACACCGAAGGAGAGGGAGGGTTGTCGCAAACAGCCGATCAGCTCCGGGCACAGCCAGTCTAGGCCAAATTGGCTATCCTGAGAAACTTGCTCGGGCGGATTCTCCCTCTCCCAGCTGAAGGCTCTTATAGAATCACCAGATTGGGGTTGGAAGAGTCCAAGGGCGGCATCTAGTCCAGCCCCTGCTCAAAGCAGGACTATCCTCAGCTAAATCAACCCAGCCAGGGCTTTGTCAAGCCGCAGCTTAAAAACCTCTAAAGATGGAGATTTCACCCCCTCCCTAGGTGACTCATCCCAGCGCTTCGCCACCCACCAAGGGAAAATTTTTTCCTAATATCCAACCTAGACCTGCCCCACTGCAACTTGAAACCATTGCTTCGCGTTCTGTCACCTGCCACCACTGAGAACAGCCTAGCTCCATCCTCCCTGAAATCCCCTTCAGGTAGTTAAAGGCTGCTATCAAATCCCCCCTCATTCTTCTCTTCTGCAGACTAAACAGGCCTAGTTCCCTCAGACTCTCCTCATAAGTCTTGTGCTCCAGCCCCCTAATAATTTTCATTGCCCTCCGTTGGACTCTCTCCAACTTCTCCACATCCTTTCTGCAGTGGGGGGCCGAAAACCGGACCCAATACTCCAAATGCGGCCTCACCAATGTCGAATAGAGGGGAATAATCACTTCCCGCGATCTGCTGGCAATGCTCTTACTAATGCAGCCCAATATGCCATTAGCCTTCTTGGCAACCAGGGCACACTGCTGACTCATAGCCAGGTTCTTATCCACCATAACCCCCAGGTCCTTTGCTGCAGAACTGCTGCCTAGCTCGTCGGTCCCCAGTCTGTAGCTGTGCATGGGATTCTTCCGTCCTAAGTGCAGGACTCTGCACTTGTCCTTATTGAACCTCATCAGATTTCTTTTGGCCCAATCCTCCAATTTGTCTAGGTCGCTCTGGATCCTATCCCTGGCTTCCAGCAAACCTACCACTCCCCCCCAGCTTAGTGTCATTTCCAAACTTGCTGCAGGTGCAATCTAGCCCATCCTCCAGTGCATTAACGAAGATGTTGAACAAAACGGGCTCCAGACTGACCCCGGGGCACTGGCTGGTTTCTCCATGTAATTTCCTCCTAAGGCCACATGGTTTGTCAGGGAGAGAGATGCTGGCCACTTTCTTCTGCCCTAGAACCTCAAAGGTCTTTAGGTGCATAACTCCCACGGATTGACAGGAATTAGGCACCTAAAGACCTTTGGGGCTCAGGGCCCAGGTGACTTTTTTTAAAATGGAAACAGACTCTGCACTAACTAAGCCAGTGATTTGGGGGGGACACAGAGGGGAGGGCTGGCTAACGCCTCCTTCTTCTTCCTCTCCTGGCAGTTCTCTCAGGAATGGCCTTGAGCGATGTCCTGTACCCAGGCAATCCAGAGAGGCGGATGAGGGTGGCGATGTTACACCAGGAGCTGGTCGACTGCATGGAGCTCAGTTTTGATGCCACCAATAATCTGATTGACGTCTTAAACACACACTGGCCGTGCCAGTTGCCCCCCATTAAGCTGAACGAGAAGGGCACCATCAAGGAGAACGCGGATGTGTTCCTCGCAGCCATGAAATCCATCCAAGACGTGCTGCAGGACGTCGACAAAATGCTGGCCAGCAAACTGGAGCCAACCCTCTACCAAAAGCTTCACGACTTCCAGGAGACAGATACCACGAAGATGAAAATTCTGCGCTCTGTCAAGATGGCAGAGAAGGCCATTGGGCCTGGGGCCTCATTGATCTTCGGCACGCTGATTTATTCAAAGGCGATGATCGACATCCAGAACAAAATTATTGCGTCCATACTCAAACTCGGCACCTCTGTGCTCGGCGGCTTGGTGGCTGGCGTTGTTTTGGGCCTGGCTGTCGACCTGATTGTCAGCGCGATCTCGGGCGCTGTGGAAAGAAAAGAACTGGAGGAAGAGATTCAGAAACTTCAACAGCTCGTGAATGAACTCAAGCCAGTCTCCAAGGAGTATAATACAACCATCATAGAGGTCAAACTAATCTGCCAGCAGGAGCTGCTCAAATGCAAGTAGCCATTATTATTTCTAAAAACAAGGCCATGGGGATCAAATTCGTACCTGACGCGACTTAGCGCAGCACCTTTAACGCCAGTCCAATAAATGCGATCGAGCTATTATATTGTGCTTTTGGCTTCATTAATGTGTTTATCCCCCCACCTCCTCTGGGAGGTAGGCAGTGCTATTACCCCCAGCCTATTATTCCCAGATGGGGAAACTGAGGCACAGAGGTCCAGAACCTCAAAGGCATTTAGGCACTTTACTTCCACTGATTTCACAGCAATGGGCTCGGGCTCTCCGCAGACTCACGCAGCACCGATTGACGGACAAACATAAATGCACAACACTGTACCCTGCACAGTGGAAGTTTTCAGGGTTGCATCTGGGACCGGGGGGTGTTTGCTAGGGGTCTATCTAGCCAGAAGCGCTCCTTCACTGGGCCAGGGACTGATTACTGACAGGCCGGGCGTGGGCTGACCCAGGAGTGGGTGGTTCACACAGCGAAGCGGAGTAAATCAGGGCGCAGGAGTGCGGAATTGGGGTGACGCAGCTACAGACCAGTCCAGATCGCAAGGGGAGGGGGAACGTCACACTGGCGTTTTTCATAGGCAGATCTGAAAATGCTTTATGAAGTTCAAGATCAATACCCCCACTGTACACAAGGAGAAACTGAGTCACAGAAAGGGACTAAGCCAGCAGGCCACAAATAGCACCTGGAGTGAGAATGTCAAAATAATGTAGATTTTTCCCTGCCAAAATGGACACACCCCCACCAAACATTTTGATTCTGACAAAATGGCCTTTTCTAATGGAAAAACTGCTCTATCGAAAACTTTCCAGCCACCTCTGTCCACGGCCGGGCCCAGAGAACCTACCTCAGGGTTTTCTGCCTCCAGCCCAGACATAGGAGGGGAGCGCAAAGGTGCAGCGACTTTCCCCCCCTTTGTTAGGGTCTGTCGGGTATCGAAAATTCAGGGCCTCTTCTCCGAAACCAAGATGAGAGAGGAAGAGGGATTCCAGGATGGGGACGAGTGCCAGTGTGGCAAAGACTGAGACACTCCGGCCTAGGGAATCAGATGGAAAATGTTACTTTCCTAAAGGGTGGCTGGTGGTTTTAAAACCATACTAGAGCGGGGGGGAATCACACTTTTTTTCCTGGGCCCCCCTCTGAAATATTTCAGGCCACGAGGACCCCCACCCATCCCAAGAAAGCGACAGCAAATCACCGCCCTGACGCAGAGCGGCACTAAATGAAGCAGGTAATTGTTATCCCTGCAGTTAAAGGCGCTGAAGCCCCTCGTAGCTTCCCTACACAGCCCAGGCTGGAGATCAGTTCACACACCCAGCTCCACGTGCTTCTTTCCATCCGTCTGGGCATTGCTGGCACACTCCACCCCCAGTGCCCAGCTGGCCTCTTGACCGGGGCTAATAAAGGCCGGCAGGGCCTTCAGCTCATTCTCTCTCTGGCCTGGAGTGCAAGCTGTCCCCCTACGTCTGTGCCTACTCCGTGCTGCTGAGCGGTAAAAGTGAAACCTCGTCCTGGCCTCACTGTGCGGCCTTGCCACCTCTTACGCCCGTGCTGCTGCTGGTGATGGTTGTCTGCAGAGCTGGGCGGCCAGAACACTGTATCCCCCCGCCCATAGCTCTTCCCTCAGCAGTGTCCTGGAAATATGGTAACACTAGGTCTCGCAAGTGCCCTACACTAGCCTCGCCCCCCAATTTTGGGTCAGGACCCTCAGAAATGCTGTCCTAGAAAATAAAGAGAAAGCACCGCCCTGCTATAGAACGGGGAGAGAATGACAGCGAAAGCTTCCCCTTCGCCACTCCGTTCTACGGGGTGGATTTACTAAGTATCATTTCCATAAAACCCTTCCCCTCACCCTCCAATCCTTGTGGTTTGAACCAAGCAATCTCTGAGCCGGGCTGCATAATCAGTCTAGAAACGCTGTAGGTTTCCCCTGCCCCAAGAGTTCTGAGGAGGGAAAACTGTCCCAGTCCCAAATTGGACTAAAAAGTCCACATACTCCAATGTTTTCACAAGCCGAACTTTTTCTTCGGTTCCAGTCCTTCAAGCCATTTCCTTTCAACCGTTTAATTTCTCATATTTCTAACCTAAAACATATTTCTCCTGGGGAAAAAAATGAAGCTTTGCAGTTGAACGACGTCCAAACCTGGTCCCAAACATTTGAAGTCAGTGTTCCCAAGTTCTGGTTTCTACATTTTTTGGTTAAAAAAAAAAACAAAAAAAACCCTTCATTTTGTTCCAGACTTCCCAAGCAGTATGGTCCCAAAGGCGCCATTTGCTAAAGAGATTTTTTTTTCTTTTGTAAGAGCCTGCTTGGCTTTTTTTATGTGATTGCCAAAGGTCTGAGAGGCCGTTTACCGATGATTTCTTCTTCAGCAAACTGTTTTATTATCAGCTCTTTCGTATTTCCTGCATTGTGCCTGGGGCAGAAGAGAACCAGAAACCACACAGAGCAACTGGTTACTATCAGGCAATGATCACCCACAGCTCTCAAAGCAGTTTAGAATTGAAATAATGTCACTTATATTTTGTAAAGAGGAAACTGAGTCACGGAGAGGTTAAAAGTGACTTATTTACAGTTGCACAGTGACTTGAGAACAGAACCCAAGAGTCCAGACTCCCAGCCCCTCACCCCAAACCACTAGACCCCACTCCCCTCCCAGAGCTGGGGATAGAACCCAGCAGTCCGAACTCTCACCCTCCCACACAGTAGATTTCAGGTCAGATGAAGTAAAAAAAACCTGGGATGTGAAAGTCAGAGATCCTCCCCTGCTTGTCAATGGGCCGTGAGACCGTGGCGCAAACGCTGGCATCGCTTTCCAGGGCTGCTCTTATGCCACGTGCCTCCACCCTGGCGGAGATGGGGACAGCTGAGCCAGGATCAGACCCGCTGCAGACAAGGCAGGCTGCAGAATTAATGACATTGGGGGTGACCCCGCCTTCCTCCCCCACCCCACCACTGGTGCTCAATTGCACCTGCTAACCTGACCCACAGTCCTGCATGACCCACCACCCTGAGGCACACCCGGTGCAGCCAGAACGAGGAGCCAGCGGACATGGCGCACCACTCGGGGGCCACTGGCCCTCTGGGGCTTGCCCACAATTTCCCAGACAAAGTGGGAGATGGACAAGATGGGAATCCTGGTGGCAAGGGAAATGGGTGGCGGGCAGGGAGAAGCCCTGGGGGGGAGGTGGGTAGGAATCCTGGCCGGTGGGGTGGGCTGACAGCTGGAGCGGGGAATCCTGGCAGCGGAGGAGATGGGCAGGGAATACAGGGCAGGGGGGTGGGAGGGATTCAAGCAGGGAGCACGGGGTGGTGGCATGGATTCTGGTGGGGGAGATGGGTGAGGAGCACAGGGTGGGCGGGGGACAGGCAGGGATGGGGAGGACGGGGGAGGGACCTTCGGGGGGTGGAGAGGACAGGCTGGAGAGCACCAGGGGAAACGAAGGCTGTGGCGGGATAACGGGGAGATGCAGGCTGTGGGAAAAGACAAGAGAGCGCATGGTCATTGGGGGGATGGGAGAGCGCGTGGCGATGTGGGGGGGGCAGCGTGGTGCTTCTCAGCAGCACGCCCCCCCCACCAGTTCAGAAGTCCAGGCTCCGAGGCCCCCTCAGCTCCCGTCCGCCCCACGGCTCGGCGTCCGCATCCTGCGCCCCTGGCTCCCCTCGGGGCGCCTGCTCCTCCGGCAGCTTGCCCTCGGCCGCGCCGGGAGCCCCCAGGCGCCTGCGCTCTTCCTGGGTGAGGGGCTGCCCGTCCCGCAGCTTGTCCCGCAGGCGCCGGTGCTTGCCGATGCCCAGCTTGGGGAGGCCGCGGTCGAGCCCCTCCAGGAGGACGCAGGCCTTGCATAGGGGCTGGCTGGCCACGTAGCCGCAGCGCTGGCAGGCGCCGCGGGCCGGCAGGCGGAGGTCAGAGCGCAGCGAGAGCCGCTCGCCCGAGTGGCCCAGGTCGGCCACGGCGCTGGGCCGGGCGGCCTCCAGGTCCTTGAGCAGGGCGCGGGCGTGGCCGCGGTAGGCCTGCGGGGCGTAGACGCACTCGGTGCTGAAGTAATCCAGGCCCTGGAAGTAGGCATAGAGGACGATCTCCTTCTCGTAGGCGTGGCGCAGGGGCTTGCAGCGGGGCACGGCCCCCTCCCCGCCCGCCGGCCCGGCCCCCGCCCCCCGGCGCAGTCGGCCCACGTCCCCCCGCAAGAAGTTCATCAGCACCGTTTCGGCCACGTCGTCCGCGTTGTGCCCTGCGGGGAGAGGGATACGGACAGCTCAGGCCGGATTGGGCCCTGCAGCACACCCTCCCGCCACCAACGAACCCCCCCAAATCAGACCCCTGTGAGGGAGGGACTCCCCTCCCCCATGCATAACCCCCCAAATCAGATGCAGTGTTCCCTTCCCCCCACCCACATCGGACCTTGCGATACCTCCCTTACCCCCAGCACACAGTCCCCAAATCAGACCCTATGCCACCCCCTGCCTACATCCCACAGCACCCCCCTGGACAGACACCTGGGGGGATCTTATCCAGACTGAGCAGCAACCCCCCCAGCTGACACCCCCCCAGTGGTGATCCTGGCCACACCCCTGGGCCACGCTCTCCCACACCCCGTGGGTCTCCCGTCCCCTCCACCTGGGGCAATCTTGCCCCCCGCAGCCGCCCCCCCCGTGTCTCCCCCCACCTGCAGCGACCTCGCCCCCCACCTGTGGCGATCTTGTCGGCCCCCAGCAGCAGGGCGCCCCGGTCGAGGGCCTGGCGCCGGAAGACGCCGCAGAAGGTGCAGTTGTTGCGGGGGCCGAGGTGGCGGGCGATGCGGTCCATGCTCCAGCCGTACAGCTGGCGGTAGGAGACCACGTGCAGGGGCAGGCCGGAGCGGCGCTGGTGGCGGCGCACGGCGTCCAGGGAGGCGTCGCGGTAGCCGGCGATGCCCTCGTCCACGGAGAGCAGCAGCAGGCGCAGGCCGTAGCCGTGGCGCCGGTCCAGCAGCTGCAGCAGGTGGGCCAGCACCGTGGAGTCCTTGCCGCCCGAGGCGCCGATGGCCACGGTCTCGCCGGGCCGGAAGAGCCGCCCGGCCACGATGGCCCGGTGCGTCTCCTCCTCGAAGGCCGCCAGGAAGCAGGGGCGGCACAGGGCGTGGCCCGTCTTGGGGCGCCGCAGGGCGGCCGGGGCGCCGCAGGCTGAGCAGCTGGCCGGCATGGCGGGGGCTGAGAGAGACGGGGGGTTAGAGGGGGGGTCCCCACACCCAGGGCCCCCCCTCGGTCCCCACACCCAGGGCCCC
>ML675673.1:10649-28016 GCA_007922155.1 Mesoclemmys tuberculata | reverse complement strand
GTTCTCACCCCCAGGACGCCGTGCCTAGTCCCCCCGGCCCTGCCCCCCATGCCAGCCATGGCTAGATGATCCCGGCCCTGCGCCATGCTGCACTCCCGCGCCCGGTACCTGCTGCTTCTGCTGGGGGTGCAGCTGGTGGTGATGGCGCTGCTGTACCGCGAGGGCTACCGCCGGCGGGTCGCCTACTTCCTGGGCATCTTCTACAAAGGGGGGGCCCCGGCCGGCCTGGGGGGGCCACAGGGCGCCGCCCCCAACGCCTCGCTGCCCGGGGACGTCTATGCCAACCTCAGCCTCATCGCCCGCCCCCTGCTGCGTCCCGAGGAACTGCCCTACTGCCCTGAGATCTCCCCGTTCCTGGGTAAGGGGCGCCTGGGTTCTCCCCGGCTCGGGGAGGGGGGTCTCGTGGTTAGAGCAGGGGCTTGGGAGCCAGGACTCCTGGGTTCTCCCTGGCTCAGGGAGGGAAGTGGGATCTACTGGTTAGAGCAGGGGTGGTTGGGGGGCCAGAACCTCGAGTTGGTTGGGGCTGAGACAGATGTTTGCCCTGCCCCTTCCCATGCAGGGGGCCCGATCCGGGTGACCTTCCCCCCGGGGCTGACGATGCAGGAGATCATACGCAAGAACCCCTACGTGACAGCCGGGGGCATGTACCAACCCCCCGACTGCGACCCCCTGCACCGCACGGCCGTCGTCATCCCCCACCGCAACCGGGAGCAGCATCTGCGCTACCTGCTCTACTTCCTGCACCCCTTCCTACAGCGTCAGCAGCTCAGCTACGGCATCTACATCATCCAGCAGGTGCCCCGGGGTCCCTGCCCCGCTGTGGGAGGAGGGAGTGTGCTCAGCTTTTGGGGTTAGAGCAGGGGGGCCTGGGATCCAGGATTCCTGGGTTCTGCCCCAGCTCTGGGAGGGGAGTGGGGCTAGTGGTTAGAGCAGGGGGCCAGCAGTAACTCTCCCTTGTTCCCCCCACCTTCCGCTCCCCCAACAGGCAGGGAACTACACCTTTAACCGGGCCAAGCTGCTGAACGTGGGGTTCAAGGAGGCGATGAAGGACGAGGACTGGGACTGCATGTTCTTCCACGACGTCGACCTCATCCCGGAAGATGACCGCAACCTGTACACCTGCGACCGCTTCCCCAAGCACGCCTCCGTCGCCATGGACAAGTTCGGATACAAGTGGGTCCCCGCGCCCCGCCCCAGAGGTGGCTGCGTTTCCGTGCCGGGCGAGGGGTCCCTGGATAACCAGCCCCTGCGTTCCACCCCACCCCAGAGGTGGCTGCATCGCCACGCCCAGCGAGGGGTCCCTGGGTAACCAGACTCCCCATCCCGCCACAGAAGGGCTGTGTCTCTGCGCCGGGCAAGGGGTCCCTGGAGAACCCGCGCTCCATCCCAGAGGGGCTGTGTTTCTGTGCTGGGCGAATGGTCCCTGGATAACCAGCCCCCACGCTTCATCCCAGAGGGGCCACGTCTCCGGCGAGTGTGATTGACAGCCTGGGTTCCCCTCCTCTGTGGTCATTGCCCCCTCTGGAGCGCCCCCTGCTGACACTGCCCCCTCTTCCCGGCAGGTTGCCCTACAAGACCTACTTTGGGGGAGTGTCGGCTTTGACCCCGGAGCAGTACATGAAGATGAATGGCTTCCCCAACAACTACTGGGGCTGGGGGGGTGAAGACGATGACATCGCTGTGAGGTAGGGGGCAGGGCCGTGAGGTAGGGGGCGGGGCCATGGGAGAGTGGGTGGGCAGCCTCACAGCCAGTCATCCCTTTGGGGTCTCCCCCCTGGCGTATGGGGGTGGGAAGTGGGAGGATTCCTGTGTTACACACCCCCTGGGCTAGCCTGGGTGTATGGGCGGGGCCACGCGGCCTGTTATGCAGAAGGGGAAACTGAGGCGCGCACACAGCACAGCTGGGGAGAGAACATGGGAGTCCTGGCTCCCAGCTCCCCCCCTTGCCCACCCCCTGCCGAGAGGCCTAGCGCAATCCGCACTCCCATTCCCCACTGACAGCCGCCCCCCACTGAGTGAGCCCATGGGTATGATTGGGGGGGGAAACGATACCGGCTTTGAACCTAATGACTGTGCCCCCAGGGTGGCGCTGAGCGGCATGCTGATCTCCCGGCCCTCCGTCCAGCACGGCCGCTACCGCATGATCAAACACGGCCACGACAAGGGCAATGAGCAGAACCCCAGAAGGTGACAGGAGGGCGTGGGGGGGGCAGGTTGGAGGGGAGCAGTGCGGGGTTGGGGGGGCATTCCTGGCAGTGGGCGGGGGCTCTCGGGAGTGGAGTGTCCCGGGAGTGGCAGGGAGGGGGCTGTCCTGGCAGCGGGCGGGCTGGGGGGGCTCCTTATCCAGCTAACACTTCCGCCCCCCCCCCCAGGTTTAACCTGCTGGCCAAGACGCGGCGGACGTGGCGCCAGGACGGCATGAACACCCTGGACTATCAGCTGCTGGCCAAGGAGCGCCAGCCGCTCTACACCAACATCACGGTCGCCATCGGCACCGAGAAGGGCCTGCACCGCCCCACATGACGCCCCCGCCTGCTGGGGGGGGGCAGGGACTTGGGGGGAGCCACACTTGGCCCCCCCCGAACTGGAGCCCCGCCCTGTTCCACCCAGGACTGAGCCACCAAAGACACCGAGCCAGAGGGGGTGGGGCCGTGGGCCAGTGCTGCTGGACGGGGGGCAGGAGGGGGGGAGTTCGGGCCCCTGAGGCAGGGCACAGGGTGTGGGGCAGAGCAGGGCCCGGGAGCGGGGCCCCAGCTGTGGGGGTGGGGAGGAATTGGGGCCTCTGAGCTGGGGGGTGGGAGGGGGAATCAGGCCAGGGCATGGGACCCTTGAGCCAGGCCTGGGGCCCCCACTTTTGTGGGGGGGAGGGATCAGGCCCGACTCCCCCCAGAGCCATTCGCCAGGGCTGTTTTTTATACAGAAGTCACTTGGGGGGCGGGGGGTGGTCTCTGGGAGCAGGGTTTGCTGTCGTGCCCGCAGAGGGGCTGGCTGCCCCCCAGGTCTCCCATCTTCCCTCCCCACCTGCACACACCCCCTTTCTTATTAAAGTGCAATTTATTTTACTGCAGTCGACCCCCCCCCAGCCTCGTTTGTTCCTGGGTGGGGGAGGGAAGCTCATGGGGGGGGTGGCACAGGCCAGGTTTGTGCTGTGGGGCTAAGCCATGGGAGGGGAGCGTTGGCCATGCTTGGACCGGGGCAGGGGAGCCGACCACCACTGCACTGCGAGGAGGGGGGAGGGGGAGGCTGGGCCCCCATAGCCCTGACTGCCCCAGAGAGCTGGGGGCTGCCATTGCTTACTCCCTGCTCCCCGGCACCCGTCTCACAGCCCCACTGCTACACCAGGGGTCCCTGCACCTGGGCCCCCCCACAGCCACGCAACAGCCCTGAAAGTTGCCCGGGTCCCTTAGGACCTGCCCTCCCCTGAGCTGGGGGTAGGAAGTGAAGCATGTGAGACTGGATCCCCCCACACAGCACAGGGCCTGGACTCCCTCTCCTAATGGTGCTGGGGCCCACAGCCATAAATGGGGGGGCTGGGGCAGCCGGGGGCTGTGAGCCGGGACAGAGGGGCAGTGGCAGAGCTGGGTTATCTGGGGGCCGTGGGGCCCCACACCCCCAGACTGTAAGGTACAGCAGGGCGTGTTCCCCTCACTCCCCGCTGAGAGAAGCGAGTGGAAGAAGAGCAGTTAAAAGACAGGCCGGAAACCCCCCCGTCCCTGCCGGAGGAAGATCTGGGCCCGGGGCCCCTCACCCTGGTCTTGCACCAGGCTCTCAGCTTTCGGTTAAAAAAAATTCTGCCGCAAGCCCTTCCCCGGTGGGGGGGGGAACCCGCCAACATGCCTGAGCCTGGCGCTGAAGTGGGGTCTGATCCTAGGGGCCCCCATTCCATGGGGAGGGTCAATGGGCCCGATCCTGGGCTGACTCAGCAAGCGGAGACGTCCTTGGGCTTCCAGGCCAGCAGCATTTCAGCCACTAGGACCATTTCCCCTGTTGCCATTGAAGTCATCATGGGCCCTCTGCTCCTTCCTGGGCAGGGTGGTGCCTACTTGGACCATGAGACCCCCCCGCGGCCTGGGCCACCCTCGGTTGGAGCACAGGGGGAGGGTATCCCACACCAGGCCCAGGGCCAGCTGGCTTCCACCTGTGGCTGGTTCACCTAGGGCCAGGAGGCAGAGGTCAGCAGCCAAGCCAGGGATAGAACCCAGGAGTCCTGGTTCTCAGCCCCCCTGCTTTACCACTAGACCCCACTCCCTGCCCATTGCTGGGGAGAGAACCTAGGAGTCCTGGTTCCCAGCCTAGAAGCTTAACCTTCCCTTTCAGCCGTGCCAGGTGCCCCATCATACACTCACCCTGTGCAGCCCAGCCGTCTGGTCGGGTTGCCCAGCCCCATGGTTAAAGAGAGACGCCTGACAGCCTGGGATGAGATTCTTTCCAATTCTTTCGCTGTCCCCTCAGGGCAGGGCTGGGGGGGGCTGCACCCCACACAGAGAGGGCTGCATGCCAGCTGGGGGCTCCCTGGGGAGTTTCCCTACCCCAGGAAAAGGGGCTTTGAATGGCTCTGCTTAGCTAACCCTATAAAGGGCTGGATTTGACTGGTGATTGGTGCTACCCCAGTTGACCACCAAGTGGCTCTGCTGTCTCCTGTCGTGTCAACGCTCTAGTTTCCTCATGGGGTTTTAAAGCTCTTGTGTCAGGACGCCTGGGTTCTGGCCCCAGCCCTGGAAGGAGGGTGGGGTCTGGTGGCTTAGAGCAGGGGTGGACCGGGGCCAGCGTGTACTCCTGAGCGAGGGACCATGCGTGCATTGCCGAAGGCATCCGTGTGCCCGTGCCACTGCAGGCAAGGGCATTTTTCCTTGCATGTTGCTGCCAGAGCACGTGGGCCTGCTCTCACATGTGTGCATTTGGAACTGAGCGTGCAGCTCAGTGCGCGGGGGGCGCATTTTTGCACAGATCTGCACGTGCGTGTGTCACAGATCCACAGCGGAGCCCTGCAACGGGACTGGGCTCTCCCGTGTCCTGCAGGCCCCACTAACATCAGAGCAGAAGCGAGTGAAATGGGCCTTGTTGCGGGTGGGATTGGGTGGGCAAAAAAACCCAATGGCGGCAATTTGCGGGAAAACGCGACATCTCCCGTCGGGTTGGCTTTAAGAGCATTTCAGCCATGCAAAGCGAGCGTTTCTTTGCTTCTAAATAGAGGTTTTCATACTTCAATTTAAGCGAGGGGTAGACAGAGATTTGCTGGCTATTAGAACAGGAGCCAATGTGGTGGTGTACATGGTTTAAGCAAGATTTGTTTTATTCTTTTAGCGGTAAAAATTGTGTCTGAATTCCATTTATATCGATAAGAAACCGGCTGGTGTGCTGTTTTCTGTGGGTGGCAGGGGCGAATCTGACTCTTCTGTGGCATTTGCGGGGGCTAAAATTTTTGCGGGTGGGCAGAGGATAAAATGCAAGGAGCAATGGGGAAGCGGGTGGGCGTGGCTATTGCGGGGCAGGACAGGGATTTAAAAAATAGTCCAGTGCGGTTCAGGGCTTTGTCGTGCATGCCGCTGCCCGCCTGTGCATTTTTCCTTGCACGTTGCTGCGGGGGCGTGTGGGCGTGTGCGTGCCCCTGTGCGTTTGGAGCTGAGTATGCGTCTTGGAACGTGTGTGCGTTTTTGCTCGGATCTGCATGCACCCTTGTCACGGTTCCAGAGGTCTGGTGCTCATGAACGGCTTTGGGAAATTTCCTGAGAGGACCCCTTCAGCAGATCAGCCCCCCTGAGTCACACTCAGCTTCCTGCAGCGAGGAGCCATCCTTTGCTAGGTACCAAATGTCCGGGCAATTGGAGTGGCCCCAGGCTGCTCGGGCCTTGTCTACACTTGAAAAATAAGTCGGCCCAACATAGGTCGACTTACAGCCGCTGCTGTAATCGCTGCAGTGGCTGGCATCCAAACAGCGCTCCTTGGGTCGAGGGAGTGCGTCCACAGGAGCATTTGGACTAAGAACTGGGATCCAGCGGCCCCCCTCCCAGCCGGTGTTCTTGTCGATTTCAGGGCTCCCATGACAGATAACTACAGCTGTAAGGGACGCAGTGTCTACACGAGGCTGCGTTGCTCTCTCTATGCCGGCATAAGCCGATCCCTACCTTCTCGGTGAGGTGGTGTAATTATATCAGCGCAGCAGGGGCGTTACATCGGCGGGGGGAGCATCTGAACGTGTGCACCTCCACCGTTTTGTGGGCCAAAGCTGACTTTTCTCGACAAAACGCTAGTGTACTAGACCAGCCTTGGGTGTCAGCCGCAGTTGGATCTCTGCCGAGTAAACAGCTCTTTCCCGCCACCTGGTTACCCATGTGTGACGTTCCCTCCCTGCAATCCGGACTGGTGTGTAGCTGTGTCACCCCAGTTCTTCAACCATGGGCCCCGACTTACCCCGCTTTGCTGTGTGAACCACCCACTTCTGGGTCGGTCCACGGCCAGCGTCCTGCATGTAATCGGTCCCTGGCCCAGTGAAGGTGCGCTTCTGGCCAGCCACTCATGGGATAGACCCCCAGAAAACACCCCCAGTCCCAGATGCAACTCCGGGAACTGCCGTCTGGCTGGATTCGGTGCTGTACATTGCACCCTGCAAGCTCATTTACCATTGACTGTCAGTTTATCAAAGACATTGAGATGCACCAGCTCCGTCACTCTAAGCGAAGTCTCTGCTCACACTCAATCCACATGCACTGGTTTAGACAAATAAGTTTATTGACTACAGCAAGATTTTAAGATGATTAATAAATCAAGGAGTTAATCGCAATTAACTAAAAGATCATTCGCATCTTAACCTAAGATGAATGTGTCAATCTGTATTCAGCTTACCACACAGGTTGGTTGCGATGCGTCTTGCAACCAGGCCCCCCCATGGGTCGATTCTCAGTCTTTGGTGTTGCTTAGAAGATGGATTGCAGGGGAGACAGAGCCAAGAGACAGACGCTTCAGCTTTTAACGAGTTTCCCCAACACCCCCTGGGGTCAGGTGATCGGCCCTGTCCAACAAGGGGTGTGATTTCTTCCACTTGAGCCAAGGTGCTCAGGCCGGTCCCTTGTTCCTGTCTGCCTGCCTCAGCGGGTCCTGGAAACGCGGCTTCGTGTTCGGCTGCTGCTATTCAACCCATCTGAGAGACACATTTGGGGGTCTGACACAGCAGAGTTTCATATCTGTGCATATGTGACATTGCAGGAAACGTGCCACCACACCAATAACGTTCTGTAGGCCATGAGCGTGCCAAAAACACCTTCCATGGCATACTTTGCGTTAGACAATGCACAGTTACACTGTACGGGTGCACATGGGGTACAGCGTGTCATGCACCGCTTTGAGGAAACTGAGGCACACACCGTATTCCTACAAAATAGGAGGGAAACGTCCCGCGGCACCACAGCGTATTACTGCCATTGCTGTGGGTGTGCTGTGGTAAGATAAGGCTGCTTGCGGGAGTATTTGTGCCTTGGTACATGACTTTGGGTATGTGTGGTCGTGCGCCCTGGGGGGCATGCGTTTGTGTGCGTCATGCCTTTGTAGAGGCGGGTGTGTGCATGCAGGTTTCGTGGAGCATTTGTGCATGGGGGCGTGGGCCTACGTGGGGGTGTTTTTGTGGATAAGTGCATGTGCATGCATTTGTAGAGGAATGCGTCTGTGCATGGGTGTGTGGGTATTTTTGCACGGCTCTGTGTGAATGTGTATTTATTCATTTGTGTGCAGCTGTTTGTGTTGGCAGGTGCGTGCATTTGTGCCTGAGGGTGTGTGCCTCTGCTATGTATGTTTGCATCCATTGGTTGTGTGCTTTTTGTGCTTACGGGGTGTGTGTGCATTCGTAGATAAATGTGTGCATACGTGTTGGGTGTCTGTGCATTTGTGCATGGGGGGGTTGCATTTTTGCACACCTTTCTGTGTGCCTTAGCTCACACGCATTGTGTGTCTGTGCTTGTGTGGGCATTCGTTTCTGTGCACACGTGTGTGCATTTCTTTGCCAGTCTCTGTGCGTGTGCATGGCAGCACGGGTGCATTTCTGCTTGCACACTAAGCCGGACATTTTGCACGTGCATTGGTGGGTGCGTGCAACCTCACACGGGAGTTAGTGCATCTGTGGGTGATGCGTGTGATGTCAGCTGCTCACAATAGCACTTCTCCCCCCCCAGGCCCTGGGCGGGGGAGGGGCCTGCGTGGAAGTGGCTGCAGCTTTCCGGTGACCAGGCTAATTTCCCAAGAGGGGAGGGGCTTGGACTAGGCTCCGCCTCCTATGGGGCAGCAAGTGGAGGTGTGTGTGGAGGGATGGCATGCAGTAATGCAAGGCGCAGTGCGGGGTGTGGGGCCTGGTGCCTGGCAGAGTGGAGATGTGGGGGGCAGTGTGGTGTGGGGAAGCAGTGGGGTATGTAGGGGGCAGTGTGGGAGGGGGGAATGCAGTAACTGGTGCAGTGCAGGATGGGGGTGCCGTGGGGTGCAGTGGGGTGAGGGGGTGCAGTGACCGGTGCAGTGGGGGCCAGTAGTTAACCCCATGAGGGGGGAGATGGGCAGTACCCTGCGGTCTCTGGCTCCCCCCACATCTCCCCCCACCGTGCATCCCTTCCTCTTTTCGAGGGTTTCCTGTCCGTGCTGTCACTCGGCTCCGTCCCCAGCGCCCGGCCCCTCCCACGGGGTCCCCAGCACCCGGCAGACGCCCTCACCCAGCAGACGCCGCCACACCCCGGCACCATGGGCCTCCCAGGACCCCCAACCTTCTGCACCCTGCTTGGCTTGGCCTGGACACTGCTGGGTGAGTCTGACCGCCCCCCCTCGGGAGAAAAAGTGACCCCCTCCCGCAGTCCCCAGGCCTTCCCCCCCACACACAGCTGCCAGACCCATCCCCTACCCCCGGAGCCACCAATTTCTCCCCTCACGGCCCCATATCTATCCTCTCCCCCCACCTCTGCCCCTTAACATGAATCGCTCCCCCCATCTGCCTTTCCTCTCTTCTGCCCCCTTTGTCGGAAGAGCTGCCCCCCCCCGAATCCCCCAATATCCACCCACCCTGCCTGGGCACAAAACTATCACCCCTCGTAATCCCATCGATCTCCACCTCCCCACCCAGCTGCCCCCTGCCCTCCAAGAATACAAAACCCTCCAGCCGATTTGCCCCCCCCAGCTACCCGCCCCCGTCCTCTAAGAACACAATCCCCCGCCCCCAGCCGATTTGCTCTTCCTTCCGCCCCCCACCAATCAACACCCCCCACCCTGCCCGACTGGCAGTCCAGGGGAGCATTGCCCATTGATTCCCATGGGATGCTGGGGACCCCCTCCAGCGGTGGGGGCAAGATTGGGGGTCCCAGTGGGGTCCCATCTCCTCGTCCACCCTGCCACCCTTCCCCCACACTCTGGGCTTTTCAACTCCCCTCCCCCCAGTGTTTTCCTTCCTGCCCCCACTCTCTCTTCCCCTTTCCTAGGAGTCACTCAGCAAAGAACAACGTGTGGGAGGGGGAGAGGCCAGGGCTCCTGGGTTCTCTCCCCGGCTCTGGGAGGGGAGCAGGGTCTAATGGTTGGAGCAGGCGTGTGTGGAGGTGGGGCAGGGAGCCACAACTGTTGGGTTCCACTTATGTGTGGCCTTGGTCAAGTCCCTTACCCTGCTCTGTGTCTCAGTTTCCCCTGGCTGCAGTGGTGTTAATGGGATGGCATAGATGGAGCTGGCACTGGAAGGGGGGGTGAGTTGAGAGGCAACCTCGCTGGCTGCCCTCTGTCTCGGGCTCCTACTTATGGGTCACCCCTCCCCCCACAGTCCTCCATATCCTTCCTCCTTCAGCCTCCAGCCGTCACAGTCGTCAAAATACCCAGCCGCAGGACGCAAGCTTCCGGCCTCCTCTGCCCTGGCCTGCCCTGGTCACATTTATGCAATGGAACCCAGGAGTCCGGGCTCCCACCCCTCCCCCACCCCTAACCCCTAGACCCCCCCTCCCCTCCCAAAGCTGGTACGTGTGGGTCGCTGGCACAGCGCCCTAGTGGCGTGGTGGGCCAGGCTGTTGAGCCTACGCGGGCAGGTGTTGGGACAGGGTGAGGGAGCTGAGGGGGGATCCTGCTGTCCCCCTCCCCCTCCCAGTACAGGGACCCGCCCAGGCCCCCAGCCGAGAAACCAGAGGTGTGAAACTGGCCACGGGGCCCTCAGCAGCTACGGAAACACGTGGAGAGGGACTGTGGGGCCCCCAGAGTCACTGCTCAGATACCGCACGGAGCTGAGATCAGGACCCAGGCCTGTCCCCACTGCAATCAGGGGTGACTCCGGATCAACCCCGGGGGAGCTGAGGATCAGAACCTGGCCCTGCCCCCACTGCAATCAGGGGTGACTCTGGATCAACCCCAGGGGAGCTGAGGATCAGGATCCAGGCCTGTCCCCACTGCAATCAGGGGTGACTCCGGATTGACCCCGGGGTAGCTGAGGATCAGAACCCGGCCCTGTCCCCACTGCAGTCAGGGGTGACTCCGGATTGACCCCGGGGAGCTGAGGTGAGCCAGGATCCAGTCTCAGGTCCGAAGTGACTCGCCCAAGTTTACACAGCGAGGTTGCGGCCGTGTGGGTCCCAGGATGGTGGAGCGACGAGGCGGGGGAGGGGATATATTTTACTGGCCCCACGTCTGCTGGGGCCGGGAGAGACGCGCGGTCGAGTTGGGCCCATAAAAGCAGAAGTTGGGCCCATACAAGCTCTTCCCGCCCCAGCCCCGACGCTCCAATTGCCCAGGTTTACACAGTAGTTCGGGGGCAGATATGGGAAGAAAGCCCACAGGTCCCAGCTCCCAGCCCCCCACTCCTTTCTCCACTAGACCCCACTCGGCTCCCAGAGCCAGGGAGAGAACCCAGGAGTCCTGGCTCCCAGCCCTGCCCCCCACCCCGCTGTAACCAGACTGAGGGGGCCTTTTCTTTGTTTTGCAGGTTCTGTTAATGCACAGAGAGGTGAGAAACTGCCCCAAAGCCCTTTCCTTCCCTCCCCTCCCTGCCCTCTGCCCCCCACTGCCTCTCCTGCCCCCACCCCTTCCATGCCCCCCATGCCTCTGCGGGGAAGGGCCATGCCCTCGGCTCCCCCCCCCCACGCCTTCTCTGCCCCACCACTCCATGCACCCTTGCCTTCCCAGTCTCTGCCCCCCCAGCCTCCCCACCCCCTTTGGGCCTCTGCTCCCGAACCCCCTCTCCTCTTCTCTTTTAAAACTCCTGGCGACCGGGGGAGGTCCCGGACGATCGAAAAAAGGCAAATCTAGGGCCCGTCTTCCAAAAAGGGAAAGCAGAGGAACTGGGGAATTACAGACCCGTCAGCCTCACCTCAGCCCCCTGAAAAATCATGTAGGGGGTCCTCAAGGGATCCATTTGGAGACACTTGGAGGGGAGGAAGGTGATCGGGAACAGTCACCATGGATTCACCCAGGGCAAGTCACGCCTTCGCTGACGACATGACTGGCTCTGGGGATGTGGGGGAAGCGGTGGGCGTGAGACACCTTGGCTTTAGCAAAGCTTCTGATCAGCCTCCCCCGGTATCTTGCCAGCACGTTACGGAAGCATGGGTTGGGTGAATGGACTATAAAGTGGAGAGAGAACGCGCTAGGTCACCGGGCTCAACGGGTAGTGATCAATGGCTCCAGTGATCTAGCTGGCAGCCGGTCACAAGCGCAGCGCCCCAGGGGTCGGTCCTGGGGCCGGTTTTATTCAACGTCTTCATTAATGATCCGGAGGATGGGGTGATGCACCCTCGGCAAGTTTGCTAAGTAAGCTGGGGGGAGTGGTAGATACTCTGGAGGCAGGGATAGGATCCAGAGGGGCCTGGAGAAATTGGATGATTGGGCCAAACGAAATCTGATGTAGAGTCTGCACGTAGGACGGAAGAATCCCATGCACAGCTACAGACTGGGGGCTGACGGGCTAGGCAGCAGTTCTGCAGAAAAGGACCTGGGGACAAGCAGCTGGCTATGAGTCAGCAGTGTGCCCTGGTTGCCAAGAAGGCTAATGGCATATTGGGCTGCATTAGTAGGAGCATTGCCAGCAGATCGCGGGAAGTGATTATTCCCCTCTAGTCGGCATTGGTGAGGCCGCATTTGGAGTATTGGGTCCAGTTTTGGGCCCCCCACTACAAAAAGGATGTGGACAAGTTGGAGAGAGTCCAGCGGAGGGCAACGGAAATGATTCAGGGGCTGGAGCACAAGACTTATGAGGAGAGGCAGAGGGAACTAGGCCTGTTTAGTCTGCAGAAGAGAAGAGCGAGGGGGGATTTGGTTGCAGCCTTTAACTGCCTGAAGGGGCGGGTGAGGGTGTGTGGAGCTAGGGGGGCAGGTCTAGGTTGGATATTAGGAAAAACATTTTCCCTAGCTGGGGGGCAGCCCTGGGATGGGTTCCCTGGGGAGGGGGTGGAACCTCCATCCTTGGAGGTTTTTAAGATCTGGCTTGACAGGAACCTGGCTGGGATGGTTTAGTTGGGGTTGGCCCTGCTTTGAGCAGGGGGTCGGACAAGATACTTCCTGGGTCCCTCCCAACCCTGGTCTTCTATGATTCTCACTGCCCCCCCATTCCCCCACATCTCCTCCCCTCACCTCCTCCCCCCATGGCTGCGTTGCTCGATGCCCATGTCTCTCTCTTCCCCCCCCGCCCAGATTGCACCGGCTGCCCCCACCTGAGCGGGGGGCTGATCGCGGGGCTGGTGCTGGGGGACCTTCTGTTGACTCTGCTCATCGCTGTGGCCGTCTACTACCTGGCCAGCAAGATCTACCGACAGCGGGGGGCGCTGGGGAGCGCACAGGGTACGAGGATGGGGGTGCATGGGGATGGGGGGGGCACCCAGGAGATGGGGCACTGAAAGGACTGGGGGAGGCAGCCAGGGGAGGGGTTGGGGGGGATGCCAGGGCTGAGAGACTGGGGGTGTGAAGGGAGGGGGCTGGGGACTCCAGTGACAAGGGGGGGGCTCCCACAGAAAAGGGGCCCCCTAGGTTCAGTGGGACTGCATGGGGGGGCCGTGTCCCTGCTGCCCCCTGCTGGCAAGATGAGCCCTGTTCCCTCTGTGTCTGTCTGTTCCTGATCACCACCCTCACGTACAGAGGGACGTCGATGACGTTTATTTCTCTCCTCCCCCCCCCAACCCCCCAGGGGACGTCAAGAAGGCCTGCAGCCCAGAGCTGGAGTCGCCGTACCAGGTGAGCAGGACCGGCTGTCTCTGTGGGTCCCAGCCCCTCGCCCCTGCGGTGTATAATGCTGGGCCCGCCCGCTGTTGTCTCTGCCCTGTGTCAGAGCCCCTGCACGGGCCAGAGTGCATGGAGATTCACCCGCAGCTACAGCCGCTGGCTGGCAGGGATCTCAGTTCCTGAGGGATACTAAGGATCGTTAGCACCGTTACTTACCCTCCCAGACCCCACACGGGGGGAGGGGGGAAATCATTAGCCCTGTTTGATATGATGTGGAAACTGAGGCACAGATCAGGAAGTGTGCCTTGAATGAGTGGCAGAGGGAGGGATAGAACCCAGGAGTCTTGGCTCCCTTCCACGCTGCTCTAACCACCAGACCCCACTCCCCTCCCAGAGCTGGGATAGAACCCAGGAGTCCTGATTCCCAGTCTCTGCTCTAACCACTAGTCTCCACTCCCCGGGCAGAGCTGGGATAGGACCCCGGAGTCCTGGCTCCCAGGAACCCCCTCTGACGCTCTCTCTGCTTGTAGGAGCTCCAGGGCCAGAGACTGGATATTTACAGTGACTTGAAGAAGTCGAGAGCCAATTATTAATGCCCCGTCTTCGTCCTGCACCCGTTCTGCACCCAAGCAGCTGGTGCCAGGGAGTCAAACCCACGCAGCCTTCACTGTTTATCTCCATGCCACCCGCTCTGTGCACTATGTTGTGCAAACACGCAGCTGCCCAAATCTCTAGCGCTGATACGACCCCAGGCTCGGGAGCGAGATTATCCGCAGCTCTTCAGCGATGCATTTCCATGCTGCTGCCTTCATTTACTCTCCAGTTCAACTGCCCTGCTTGATGCTGGCAGAGTGGGTTACCAAGACCCTGACCCTGGTTGCAGTTGTGCGATTTTAACAAAGTCGCTTGACTGGGAATTTCTTTCCTTGCTATTTTTCTCCTCGACACTATCGGTACAATCTCAGATTTAACGTCTTTTTGCAGGGAATTTCCTCAGTTGTATTTCCTTCACTGAAGTTATTGGTACAATATCAGTGTTAACAATGTTTTTTACTTGGAAACCTCCTTAGTTGCCCTATTTTTTTTCTTTAAGTTTATTGGGACAAGTTCAATGTTAACGTTTTTTGGTTGGAAATTTCCTTAGTTGCCCTAATTTTTTTTTTTGTTAGCATCATTGGAACAATTTCAACGTTAGCAAAGGTTTTTACTTGGAAATCTCCTTAGCTGCTATTTTTTCTGGTGTTACTGGGTATTGTTAAGGGTTTTTTGGGCTGGAAATTTCCAAAGTTGCTTTTTGTTTTATTGAAATTCTTTGTCCTGTTTCTATTTTAAGAGCATTTTTAGCTACGGAACGCTCATCGTTTTTCTCTTGTTCATTCCTCTTACCGGTCCTCGGTCAGCGTTAACGTTTTTTGATTGGGAGGTTTTTTGGTTGCAGTGTTTTTCCGGTTGAAGTTATTGGTACAATTTCCACATTAACGAAGTTTGTCAGCTGGGAATGTCCCAAATTGTTGTTGTGGAAGTGCTTGATACGGTTTCAGCTTTAATAAAGCTTATTTGCTGAGCGTTTCCTCAGAGGCAGACGCGTCTCCGCACCAGGCGAGCCATCCCCGCGTGGCGTTATGTGCGGCTGTTACCCCGCTGCCTCGCCCCATGGGTGGCTGCATCTCAGCACTGGGCGTGTCATCCCTGTGGATAAGATCGCTAAAGTGCTGGTGCCCCTAGAAGGCAAAGACCTTGTGCCCCATTCCCTGCACCCCTGAGCCAGCCGGTGTCCCCCCAGAGGGGCACGGAGCTGCGGGGAACAGGGTGCGGGCTCAGTAAAGAGCGCCATGCTGCAGGGAGTCACAATAAAAAACCACCGGAGTCAAAATAATCAGTCCCCACTTGTTTTAATGGGAAAGACGAAGAGAAGCGGGGGGGCGGCTTATGGTCCCAAATCCTCTGATGCTTAGGTGCACTGAGGGGGGGTCTGCTGTGGGATCTCTTCTGTTTCCTCCCCCCATCCCCAGGGGTGGAAGGGCAGCACCCCAAAAGCCGGCCCTCCCTCAGCGTTAGCCCAGGGCCTCGCCAGCTCCCTTTCATTGCCCCCCAGTGGGGGCAGACTGGCCCCTTCCCCCCTTCCCAGATCCGAGGTGTCCCGCTGGCAATCGAGGCGTTTCCTCCGCCAATCCAGCCCTGCTCAGAACGGAGCTGAATTCTGTCCCTCCAGAGCTGGTCCCAGAGAACCCCCCTTCCGGGGCCCGGCCCCCCCCCCAAAAAAAACTACAGCCCCCCCCAAAAGCAGAATGTGAGCCCAAAACTATTGCCTTTACATTCCCCCCCAAACGGGGGAAAGACCCTGGGATCGGCCATGAAGCTGGGAACCCCTGGTCACCCCCAAACTGGGGCTGGTGGGGTGTGATTTTGTCACCAAGCAGCAGGGGGCACTAGGGAAGCCAAGCTCCCACCTGACTGCACCCCAAATCCCTGAGCACATCAGCCCTCCAAGCCGGCGCCCCCGAGAGGGGAAAGGCCCCGTGTCCCATGCGCGGGGGCGAGGAAACGCTGGTATGGGCCGAGACCCCCGTGGTTAGGATGGTGGCAGCGGTGAAAACAGCTGGACGGTGGGGTGGGGGCGTCAGTTGCTTCTACCAGGCATGTTCACATAAATCTTCTGGTCTTCTGCAGAGAGAGACAAGCAAAGAGCCTCCTTTAGCGACCAGCCAGTCTGATGGGGGGGGTCCAATCCTGGTGGGGGGGGGCGGCGTGGGGCAGGGCAGTGTGGGGGCGCAGGCTGGGAGATCCCGGCAATGGGGAAGTGAGTGGCGTGGGGATCCCCGCAACACGAGAGGGGGTGGCGATGTCTCAACAGTGGGGGGTTCCTGGCCGGGAGGGGGAAGGGGCAGCGAGGGGCGGGCCAGCGTGTGGGGGGGGTCGCAGGCCAAGGGGATCCCAGCAATCGAGGAGGGGACAGTGGGGGGGTGGCAGACTGGGGGGGTATCCCGGCAGCAGGGGAAGGGCCACGGGGGTCTCGCTCCCCCACACTCACCACCGTTCTCCGGGGGGGTGCTGCAGCGCTTCGTGCAGTGGTAGACGCCGGCGACGAGCAGCAGTGTGAAGGCGAGGTCCCCGGCCACCACGCCGACGATGAGGGGCGTCCCGATCTGGTAGCAATCCCCGCACGGCCCTGCAAGGGAACGGCCGTGAACCCCCAAAGCCAGCCTGGCTCTAGGGGCGCCAGGGAGCGGGGCTCGGCCGGGGGGGGGGCTGAATGGGTGTGTTTGCTGCCCCCTGCTGGGGGGGCTGAGCCCTGCGCTGTGTGGGTGTGGGGGGCATCTCCCCTCCCCCCGCCGTCCCACTCTCCCCAGCTCGGACCGGTCCCCCACTCACCCTGTCCCTGGGAGGAGACGGCGTCTGCTGCGGAGAGAAAGGAAACGGGGTGTGAGCCCAGCTCCAGCCCCCCTTCGGCTGGCGTCCTGCCCCCCGCCCCCACACCCTGCCCCTCCTCGCCCCCTCCCCCGTTCAGCCCCCTGCCCCTCATACCCTGACCCTCCTCCCCCCTCCCCACACAGCCCCCCACCCCTCACACCCTGTCCCAACACACCCCCTCCCCCGCACAGCCCCCCGACCCTCCTCACCCCCTCCTCCACACAGCCCCCCACACCCTGACCCCCCTCATTCCCTCCCGCTGTGCGCCCCCCCTGCCCCTCTCACCTTAACTCCCTCTGTCCCCTCCCCCCTCACGGCCCCCTGCCCCGGCTGCTCTCCCAGCCCTGGGCTCCCCTTTCCCCAGCCCTGGCCTGCAGCCCCCCCGCGCTGCAGAGCAGTGCCCAGCGTCCTTGGGGTGGGGGGGGCTCTGGCTGTGAAGAATATGTGGGGTGGGGAATGACCAGCCTGTGGGGGGGGCGGAGCCAGGTGCGTGCACAAACCCCCTAGGCAGCATCTCCTGCGGCTCGACAGCCAGGGGGAAACGAAAGTGACATTTGGGACATGTCCCCGGCCAGGGGATTGCGCAGGGGCCAGGGCAGCCGGCCCGAACCTTCTTCCCTGGGGAGATCAGCCCAGCCCCCCCTCCACCCCCTCGCTGCCCCCAGCTCCTGTCCCCCACCTCCTCCCTTGGGTCACACACATGCGATGCCAGCCCAGCGTCCCCACGGTGCCCCCAAGCTGTCACTTAGCTCAAGGGGATTGTCCCCAAATCCTGGGGGCCAGGACTCCTGGGTTCTATCTCCAGGACTG
>ML675673.1:0-10639 GCA_007922155.1 Mesoclemmys tuberculata | reverse complement strand
GGGGTCTAATGGTTACGGTGGGGGCTGGGAGCCAGGACTCCTGGGTTTTTCTGTCGCTGGCTCTGGGAGGGGAGGGGGCCTAGCGGTTAGAGCAGGGGGGATCTGGGAGCCGGGACTCCTGGGTTCTCTCCCCAGTCGCCAGCTGGACACTCACCGATGAGGAGGCAGAGGAAGGCCAGGGCAGGGCCCCCCATGGCGAGCGAGTCCCCGGGCAGGCCTAGGGGCAGCGCCGTCAGTGCTGCGCCACCCTTTCCCTTCCAGCAGCAGCCGGGCAATTGTTACATGATTGTGATGTTCCCCCCGGGGCCCAGCACTCGCCACAGATACCCACATCCGGGGCTGCGAGCGCGGCACAGGCAGGCCCATCACAAAGAGACACAGGATGTGTGGGAGGGGAGAGCACAGGGTGAGTCACGTTTGCCAGCCTGGGCCGGGGGCTGCTGTTACCCCCCTAATCCCTCCCGCTCTAACCACTAGACCCCACTCCCCTCCCAGAGCCGGGGAGAGAACCCAGGAGCCCTGACTCCCAGCCCCTCTGCTCTAACCACTAGACCCCACTCTGGGAAGGGGCTGGGGGTCGGCTACTCACGCAAGACGTCCAGCGCGATGGCCTTGGCGGGGTCGGTGTCCGTGGCGCTCTGAGCCTCACAGTGGTACTGGCCCGAAACGACCGGCAGGTGCAGCGTCTGGGAGCCCTCGCCCTGCAGCGCCTGGCCCTTGTACCAGGCGCACTGGAGGGCCTGGGGCTCGGCCCTGGCCACGGCGCACTTTAGGGTCACGGCGTCGCCCTCCTGGAGGGACCCCAGCGGCTGCTGCTCCACGGAGGTGCCCTTGGGCTTATCTGCAGAGAGACACACAGCGCCCTGAGCGCCCGGTGGAGCCACGGCTCATTGCCCCCAGATGGGATCTGGCCCCAGTGACCTGCCCCATTGCTCGGCCAGCCTTGACATTCGCCCGCCCCAGCTATGCCTTGGCCCTGATCAGGAGCCCTGTCCCTCAAACCCTTTGTCAGCCCTGTGGACGGTTACCGCCCCTTCGCCCTTAGCCACACGGTGCCCTCACATCCCCTGCCCCCTCCCCAGCATCCCAGACCCACCTTATCTCTCACCTAACGGCTGCCAGTCTCCCTACCCCCCGCCCTCCCGCAGACACAACTGAGGCCACGCAGCACCGCCGTGAGACACGCCGGCCCTCTCAACGTACGCGGGTGCCCCTTTTCTCTGATCCCACCCCTGGGGGCGCTGAGAGTGGCTCACAGACACCCCCCCAGAGGGTCAAGTCCCCAAACACAGCCGACTAACCCACCCAGGGTTAGGCTGAAAAATCAGGACACTTCTTTGTTTTGAGTGGGGGAGGATATAGTTACGCATACCAGAGAAAGCCACTAATATCAGGATGATCCTGATATTCTCAGGATGGCTGGTTACCGTACCACCCAGGGGGCAAAGTTAAGGTTACCTGGGTGCAATCTACATGGAAAGGGAAGGGAATTCAATCCACTCACCAATTCTTCTCTCTGACTTAAACTATTTATTTGCGCAAGCCACGAATTTCTATCCTTGCTAGCGACTCCAGCCAGATTTTTTATAGCACCCGTCTCAGTACGCCAGAGGGCAGTTATAATAGGAGTCGCTTTCCTCCTTTCCTTAGAAATCCCTGACCAGCCTTGACTGTAAGACAGCTACACACGCACACCACGAGTAGTTTCAAATTGCCTTTTGCTAAATAACATGCCAGCGAGCAACACGACTGCTCGGCAGCCTCCACGCGCCGTTGGCAGCCTGGCAGTGCTCATGGAGGTCTGTTATTTTCCTTTTCACATGAAGAATAAGCCGTACAATATATCAATTTCTATTGCCTTCCAAAATACACACAGGGACTGGGGCTTCGGCCAGTCGGAGATCTGCTTTCACGGAGGCTCACCCTGGGTGTAAGGGTGATTATTAAATACAACGTTATTCATGCCCCGTAGCCGATTGCCTCAGCACCCATGCAGCTGAGTACATAGATGTTGTCAAATCATAAAAACTAGGTGAAGATGAAAGCTTTGGTTTGCCGACATAAATACGCCTCCCGAAGCCACTGGGCGTCCCGCCTGCAATCGCCTGCCAGCCGGGATCCCACCGACCTCTGCAAAACGACAGGAAACGGTGCTGAAATCCAGCTCGCAGATTCAGTCGGGGGCCCTCGGCGATTCTGGATGGGGCTGGGCCACAAACTGGCTGGCTGCTTCGTGCCCCCCCGGTAGCATGGACAGCTGAGTGCAGGGATGTGGGGGCATGCAGGGACACCTGCCCTGAATGCTAACGTCCATGCCCGCTCTCCAACGGCTACAGAGCACAGGAGACAATTTCCAGCGCTCCCCCCAGGACGCCGAGATAGCAACCGCTTATTCAGCCCGCCACACTCCCAACCGTGTCTGGGGACATTTCCGTCTCACTTCAGAGCGAGCAGAAACAGCTGTGGTCGCTCCAGCGATCAGGTTTCTGGCCGAGCCCCAGGAAATAAGCTAAAGAAAAGAGGGGGACGCAGGCGTTGGCCCTTATGCTCTATTTCCAGGGTTGAATTTGGCTGAACGATTGACACTCACGCTGGATTCTCCCTCGCTGAGAATTTTTCAAGCTAGAGTGGGTGTTTTTTCTAAAAGATCTGCTCCAAGAGTTATTTTTGGGGGGTGGCGTCTCTGGCCTGCCCAAATCAGAGTAGACGAGCTATCAATCAATGAAAGGGCATGCGACCGCACCAGGCAACACTAGCCCTGTCTTGTTTCGGTTTTTGTCAGTTGCTAGGATTTTAAAGGCCCCCCCTTCCGATCGCAGCTGGTGAAACGAGCACGCCGGGAAAATGGGAATAGCCCCAGCTTGTTTTTTATGGGTTTAAATTTTAAATGTCATTTTAAATGGTTTCTGACAGACAGCAGCAGCTGGGTTTAAGGTTTCAAGATAAAAGGCTACAAAGAACATGAAAACTCTCCCTCTCTCTCAATTAAAATCATTTGAAATCGAAATAAAAAGATGGGAGATGGGCAGGTGAATCGATAAACCCTTGAGTGCACTTCTGCAATTGGCCGTCGCTCCATTGGAGTCAATGGGGCCAGATCCAAGCTGGGGTCGATCCACTTGATCAGAAAGCAGAAAAAGTTGTTTAAAAAAGTCCCTTTGCCACCGGCAAATGTGAAAAAGTTTCTTAAAATAATAACAAAACCAGGCTCAAACATATAACAGAAGCACAATTTCAATCGCTTTTTCACCCCTACTGTTCTGTTAGAAAATGAAAGGCGACAAAAAGGTTTTCAAAGTCACTTTTCTCACTAGGCAAGCATGATCTTGTTTTAAAGGCTAACTAATGAGAGACCAAGAACATTTTTCGAATGGGAGAAAACTGAATTTTTTTTGGCTCTTTGAAAAGCAACCGTGGAATAAAAGTTTTGAGACGGAAGAAACAAAACGGTTTTGTTTTCAATGTTTTGCAGCACAAAATACAAAGAAAACTTTGACTGAGAAGAGAAAAAGTTATTACTTACAGATCACGTTCACAGAGACAGATGAAGACTCCATGGAGCTCACCACATTCTCAGCCTCACAGCTGTAGCTACCGGCCCGCTCATCTGTAGCAGGGAAGGTCAGGAGGCTCTCTAAGGTCTCCTGATAGTGTCTGTCATCCTTGTACCACGTATACTTGGTCACGGGCGGGTTACTGCTGCCCACGGAGCAGTTCAGTGTCACAGAGTCGCCTTCCAGGATGCGCTGGGGGTTTTCGAGGGTGAGTCTTACCTCCTTGGGGCCATCTGGAAAGGAACCGAGGTCGGGGTGTGTCTCGGTGTTTGGGGGTGGGGGGTTATAGGCAGCAAATATAAAGGAGGGAGATGCTCTGAGTGTAGCTGGCACCTGCTTGAGTCTGCCGACAGCCTGAGCCCATCGCTCGGAGAGGGGGAACCATCCCAATAGGGTGTTAACTCCCACGTCTGCTGTGTGGAGACCCAGTGCCCCAGCAGGGGGCTCTGTGAGGCAGGAGGGGAGAGCGCTCCACCTGTGCAGGGACACCCTGGGTACTGGGGTACATACCGGGATCCCACCGCTCATACCAATGCCTCTCTGGAGAGGAAGGAGCTCCCAGAGCAGGCTCCTGGCCCTCTGGGATTCAGGGAGGTTCTGCCATGCGAAACTGGGCTACAGATTCGGGATTGCCTCTGGGTACAATACCCCACCCAGCTGCGGTGTCCCCTGCTGGTCCCTGGCTACTCACACTTCACGTCAACCATAACAGCCGGCGATTCTGATGTCCCGATGCTGTTCTGTGGCTCGCACTGGTAGGAACCGGACTGGTCAGGATGGATCTTGTCGAAGTGCAGTTCCTCCTGGGTTTGGGCTGGGATTTGCTGGCCATTTCTGGACCACGTGTACTTGCTGATGGACGGATGAGCCCTGCATGAGCACCAGAGCACAACCACAGTCCCCTCCTCGATCCAAGAGCCTGTCACCAGCTCAACACGAGCATCCTTCGGGGCGTCTGAGGAATAAAAAGACCCTGATTTAAGCGGGCCTGGACTATTCCATGGGAAACCCTAAGTGACTTGACTGAGGTCACCCTGAGAGTCCAGTAGCAGAGATGAATTGAACTTAGTTCTCCAGTGAACACCAGATGCATGAGCAATCCTTTCTCTAGAGGTAGGGTGGGGAAACTGAGGCAGTGTCAATACACAGCCATGTCTGATTTTGGGAAATGATCATTATTTCACTCAGGAAATTTTGGAGGGTTATATTTGAAATTGTGTTTTCAACAAAAACTCCGCTAGTGTTTCCTACAAAAAAAATCATTTTCTGAGCTCAGGAAAAGTTCAAAAACCTGAATATATTTTGGGTACTTTTGTCAAAAAAACCACAACATACCCTATGTCTGGGTTTTCAAAGGGTCATCTCCCCCCGACTACCCCACAAAACCAAACCAAACTAAAACAATTATCTAGTGAAACAAATTATCTGTCTCTGGCAAAACTTCCACAAGCTGTGGGGTGCTTTTTAGTGTTTTGGTTTTTTTTTAGCAAAATCTGGGACATTTCAACTCAAAAGAGAATGTTCCTTTTGCTCCAAATGTTGTGTTCTGTCACATGCAACGGATGAAGCGTGACAACTGTATGTATGCACTTGGGCGCAAGACGCTCTCTGGCTCACCCGGTGAGTGAAGAGTTGAAAAACATGGCAACTGTTTGAAACAGCCAAGCTGCTTCCGTTTCAAAATGGGCCAATTAGGGGGAGGAAATGTCACGTTTTTAAAATGATGAAGTTTCCATTTTTCTCCTTTTCACCACTGAGAACAATAAAATAAATACATCGTATAGAGTTGGAGGTTCCTCCCTCCCAAACTGTGTGTGTGTGTCCCTAGGTCTCGGCTTCCCCCACGGGGAGGGGCTGTGCTCTGCTCTGTGTGTGCACATGCCACTGTCTCCTGCTGGAGGGAATGTGTCAGAACCGCTTCTCTGTGTGTGTGTGTGTGTGTGTGTGTGAGACTATGCACATTGCCACCTGATGGCTGGAACCAGAACCGCCTCGCTGTGTGTCATAGGCCCAGTAGTGCTAAGAGCTAATGGAGATTCTCCTTCAACTTCAGTGACTTTTCTGATGCTGCAAGCTCTGGTTTTTTCACCTCCTCTGAAGACTCCATCACAAGTGTCAGGGGGCACATAATAACACCCCCCTGAAACATGGAGCCTCCCTCCTCGCCTACAATCGCACTGGATTCTCCCTGGCTGAGAATTTTTCAAGCTAGAGTGGATATTCTTCTAAAAGATCTGTTTAAAGAGTTATGTTTGGGGGTGGTGTCTGTGGCCTGTCTCATACAGTTCAGAGTAGATGAGCTGTCAATTAATGAAAGCACATGGGACAACGTTAGCTCTGTCTTTTTTCAGTTTTTGTCAGTGGCTCGATTTTTAAAGGCGCCCCTTGTGATGGCAGCTGGTAAAAAGAGCTAGCCAGGAAAATGGAAATAACCCCGGCTTGTGAGTGTGTCGCCGCATTTTAAATGGTTTCCATCCCGAAGGAGAGCAGCAGCTGGGTTTAATGTTTTCAAGATAAAAGACGACAAAGAACATGAAAACTCTCGCTCTCTCTCAATGAAATGCATCTGAAATTGAAATAAAAAGATGGGAGCTGGACAGGTGAATCGGTAAACCCTTGAGGGCACTTCTGTAATCAGCCGTCGCTCCATTGGAGTCAATGGGACTTTCTTAAAATAAAAATACAAACAGGCTAAATAGAACAACGAAAGCATGATTTGTATCGCTTTTCCATCCCTACTTTGCTATTTGAAAATGAAAGGTGGGGAAAAAAAGGTTTTAAACGTCACTTTTCTCACTAGGCAAGTGCAATTTTTTTTTTAAGGCTAAATCAGGAGAGACAAAGATCATTTTTCAAAAGGGAGAAAATTGATTTTTTTTTCTTCTCCTCAAAAAGCCACAATGGAATCAAAATCTTGAGATGGAAAACGAAACGATTTTTTTCTCAACATTTTGCAGTGGAAAAGTAAAGAAAAACTTTGACTGAGAAGACAAGAAGTTATTACTCACAGATCACGTTCACAGAGACAGATGAAGACTCCATATAGCTGACCGCATTCTCAGCCACACAGCTGTAGTTACCGGCCCGCTCATCTGTAGCAGGGAAGGTCAGGAGGCTCTCTATGGTCTCCTGATCCTGTCTGCCATCCTTGTACCACGTATACTTGGTCACTGGGGGGTTACTGCTGCCCACGGAGCAGTTCAGCGTCACAGAGTCACCTTCGAGGATGCGCTGGGGGTTTTTGAGGGTGAGTCTTACGTCCTTGGGGCCATCTGGAAAGGAACCGAGGTCGGGGGTGTGTCTCGGTTTTCAGGGGTGGGGGATTATAGGCAGCAGATATAAAGGAGGGAGCTGCCCTGAGTGTGACCAGTTGAATGACGCTGCCTGGGTCTGCCGAGGGCCTAAGCCCATCGCTCTGAGAGGGGGGAACCATCCCAACGAGATGTTAACTCCCAGCCCTGCTGTGCTGTGGCCCAGCGTCCTGGCAGGGGGCTCTATGAGGCAGGAGGGGAGAGCGCTCCACCTGTGCATGGACACCTTGGGTACTGGGGTACTTACCGGGATCCCACGGCTCACACCAAAGCCTCTCTGGAGAGGAAGAAGGAGGCCCCCGGGGGAGGCTACAGATCCTGCCCCTCTGGAATTTGGTGGGGCTCTGCCATGCCAAACTGGGCTGCAGATCCGGGATCGCCTCTGGGTACAATACCCCGCCCAGCTGCGGTGCCCCCGGCTGGTCCCTGGCTACTCACACTGCACGTCAACCGTAACAGCCGGCGATTCTGATGTCCCGATGCTGTTCTGAGGCTCGCACTGGTAGGAACCGGACTGGTCGGGATGGATCTTGTCGAAGCGCAGCTCCTCCTGGGTTTGGGCCGGGATGCGCTGGCCATTTCTGGACCACGTGTAGTTGCTGTCGGACGGATGAGCCCTGCACGAGCACCTGAGCACAACTGTGGTCTCCTCCTCGATCCAAGAGCCTGTCACCAGCTTAACATGAGCATCCTTCGGGGCGTCTGGGGAATCAAAAGTCCGTGATTTAAGTGGGTCTGGACTATTCCGTGGGAAACCTTAAGTGACTTGATCAAGGTCACCCTTAGAGTCCAGTGGCAGAGAATGAACATAAGGCAGTTCTCCAGTAAACACAATACACACGGGGCAATCCTTTCCCTAGAGGTAGGGTGGGGAAACTGAGGCAGTGTCAATACACAGCCCTGCCTGATTTGGGAAATGGTCACTATTTCTCTTGGGAAATTTTGGAGAGTTACATATGAAATGGTCGCATTTTCAACAAAAACTCCCCAGATGTTTCCTGTGAAAAAAGGGCTCAGGAAAAGTTCAAAACCCTGAATATACTTTGGGGATTTTTGTCCAAACACCCCCCCACCCTAAAAATAGGTTTGGATTTTTAAAGAGTCACCTCCTTCTCCCTCCCCCAGCAACCCCACAAAACCAACCCAAACTAAAACAGTTGTCCACGGAAACGAAGTATCTCTCTCTGGCTAAACTTCAACAAGCTGGGGGAGGGGAAGTGCTTTTTGGTTTGTGGGTTTGTTGGTAGGTTTTTTTTAGCAAAATCTGGGACATTTCAACCCAAAAGCAACTGTTCCTTTTGCTCCAAATGTTGTGTTCTGGCACGTGCTAAGGATGAAGCGTGCCAACTGTACGTATGCACTTGGGTGTAAGACGCTCTCTAGCTCATCCGATGGGTGAAATGTGGAAAAACATGGCAACTGTTTGAAACAGCCGCGTTGCTTCTGCTTCAAAATGGGCCAATTTTGGGGAAAATGTCACATTTTTCAAACGACGAAGTTTCCATTTTTCTCCTTTTTACCGTTGAGAGCAATAAAATAAATACATCGTTCTAGAGCTGGAGGTTTCCCCGCCCAAACCGTGTGTGTGTGTCCTGGAGGGGTTGAGCCCTGCTCTGTGTGTGCGTAAGCCACTGTCTCCTGCTGGAGGGAATGTGTCAGAACTGCCTCTGTGGGGGTGTGTGTTAGACTATGCACATTGCCCTCTGATGGCTGGAACCAGAACTGCCTTGCTGTGTGTGTCATAGGCCCAGTGCTGCTAAGAGCTAATGAAGATTCTCCTTGAACTTCGGTGACTTTTCTGACGCTGCAAGTCCTGGTTTTCACCTCCTCTGAAGACTCCATAACAAGTGTGTGTACGAGCATACTAACACCCTCCCTGAAACATGGAGCCCCCTTTCGTGCGCTCAGCAGAGCTATCTAGTCTCGGGCAGTTCCACATACCCTGCCTTCTGTCTGGCCCCAGCCCACACACTCACACTGGACGTCTATCCGCAGCTCTTGGGAGGAGGTGGTGTTTATTTCATTGCTGGCTTCGCAGCGATAGGAGCCGGAATCCTCGTCCCCCTTGGCTTCAAACTCCATTGTCTGCCCCTCTTGCAGCAACCGTCCATCCTTGTAGAACTGGTACCTGGAGACGGGGGGGTTGCTGGCCTGGGTCTCACAGGTCAGCACGAGTCTGTCCCCCTCTTGGATGGTCTGGCCGGGCGTCACGTTCAACTGGACGTTCTTTGGGGCAACTGGAGCAAACAACATGCGGGCGAACAGCTGAGATATGGACCCTGTCTGGACCTGGGACTTTCCCCTCAATGGGGTGCTGGCTCCCATCCAGCCCCAGGGCAGGGGACCAGCTGGTTCGGGTGGAAGGGAAATGGGACTTGGGGCCTTTCCTCTCTAGTGGGTGCTGGCTTTGACCCTCATGTCCATCCCTTACCCAGTGGGATGTCCCCACTCTTCTTTCAAATACCGTGAGCTTCCGTCCCAATGGCCAATCTGCTTCCAACCACCAGGATCCCAACCCACCTCCCTGGCACCCCGCTGTGGTTTATGGGTCAGCATCGCTGCTGCTGCTGTAGCCTGGCGGGGCGGGTGCCATCGGACCCAGAGCCTCCCAGTTCCAATCCCCCCACTCACATTTCACGGCCAGCACCACGCTGCTCTCGGAGCGCTGTGTCTCAGCCGGGGTGCTGAGCCGGCACGTTACATTTGCTCCGTGGTCCTGCCAGGTGGGCGTGAAATTCAGCGTGTTCGTGGTCATTCCATTCTCGTAAGCCCTAGTCATGGAGGTCACAAGGGTCCCATTTGCCAACCCCCCCCAGGTGAGGTTTACGGGGTGGTCAGGGCAGTGATAGGCAACAGAGCAAACCACCTGGGCCGGGATCGATTCCCTGAACTCGCTGGGTGCTTGGATCTGAGGAGCTGGAGGCGAATCTGTGTCAGGGGGACGAAGGGGAAACTTGTTAAGGAAAATACTCTGTTATGAGGTGCATTATGGTAGAGTCCCTGCTCCAGCTGAGATCAGGGCCCCGTTGTGCCAGGTGCTGCCCAGACACACATTGAGAGATGGTTTCTGCCCCAAAGAGCCCACGCTGGAAATAGACAAAGGACTATTCTCCCTACTTTTCAGCTGGGGGAAACCGAGGCACAAAGTACTGACATGACTTTCCCCTGGGGGACACGAGGCAAAAGGACAATGCAAAAGAACAAGACCCAGCCCCCAACATCCTTCCTATTTTTGGCAAGGGGGGTGCGCAGCTCCCGTAGCTCGCCTGGCAGAGATCTGTGCTGTGCAGACGAAGACAGGGCCTTCCAGCCAGCTATAGCAAGAGTCGTTACCTAATTAAATGGGGTAGGGGGTGGAGAAAATTGGAGCAGCCAGCCTGGATGTCATCACAGGCGCACCGAGCTGCGTCTTCAGTAATAGCTACTGAGTTGGGTCTAGCGCTTACAGAGGGGATGGGACCAGGTCTCCTGGGTTCTCTCCCCAGCTCAGAGCAGATGACTGGAGTGTAGCAGGCTAAAGCAGGGGCGGGTTAATAATCTTCAGTCTGTTCCTACAAAGGAGCCCAGGATTTGCCCTCCCAGCTCTTACCTGTCACGTTCACACTGACCATAATCATCCACTTTACCGGCTGCTTCACCCTGGGGTGCATGGCAATCAGCCTCAGCCCATAGGTGCTGGTCTCGCTGGCCTGGAGGTCAGACACCTGCAAGCTGCAATCTGTCTCCAGGTCCCCCAGGAAGCTCACGGTCCCGTTGCCGGCCGGGTTGCTGGAG
>ML675670.1:539799-565912 GCA_007922155.1 Mesoclemmys tuberculata | reverse complement strand
CAGAGTAGATGATCATATTGGTCCCTTCTGACCTATGAGTCTATGAGTCTATGAGTCCTGGCCCCTCCACCCCTGCGCTAGCCACAAGAAGGAAGCTGCGGGTACTAAAGCCTGTCATCGCCCCCCCCCCCCCCGCTGCCAGGCAGCCCCTGCCACTCCCACAGTGGGGGGAGTGCAGGAAATGGCCCACAGACATGGGGCGCTGTCAATGCTGCTGCTGACGGGGGAGAAGGGGAAGAGCAGGACACTGGCCCACAGACCCCCTCCCTCCCTGTGGTGCACTGCCACCAAGGGGGAGGCACCAATGTAAATATGGACCCCAGGCACCCAAGACCCATGGTGTGCCACGCCACTGCCCACCTTTCACCAGAATCCCTGTTATTTTCCCTTCCTTCATAAGAATGGCCAGACTGGGTCAGAGCAATGGTCCTTCTAGCCCAGTGTCCTGTCTGCCCACAGTGGCCAGTGCCAGGTGCCTCAGAGGGAATGAACAGAACAGGGCAATTATCAAGTGATCCATCCCGTCGACCATTCCCAGCTTCGGCAAGCAAAGTCCAGGGACACTCAGAGCATGGTTTTCATGCCTGCTCATCCTGGTTAATAGCCACTGATGGACCAATCCACCATGAAATGACCTAGTTCTTTTTTGAGCCCTGCTATAGTCTAGGCATTCACAACATACTCTGGCAAGGAGTTCCACAGATTGGTGGTGCGTTGTGTGAGGAAATACTTCCTTTTGTTCGCTTTCAACCTGCTGCCTACTAATGTCATGTGGTGACCCCTAGTTCTAGTGTTATGAGAAGGAGTAAATAACACTTCCTTTTTTACTTTCTTCACACCAGTCACGATTTTATAGACCTATTTCATGTCCCCTCTGACTCATCTCTTTTCCAAGCTGAAAAGTCCCAGTCTTTTTAATCTCTCCTCATATGGAAGTTATTCCATACCCCTAATCTTTTGTGTTGCCCTTTTCTGTCCCTTTTCCAATTCCAATAGATCTTTTTTGAGGTGGGGTGACCAGATGTGCATGCAGTATTCAACTTCTGGGTGTACCATGGATTTATAAAGAGGCAACATGATATTTTCTGTCTTATTATCTATCCCTTTCCTAATGGTTCCCAACTTTTTGTTAGCTTTTTTGACTGCCACTGCATATTGAGTGGATGTTTGCAGAGAACTACCCACAGTGACTCCAAGATCTTTCTTGAGTGGAAACAGCTAATTTAGACCCCATCATTTTATATGTTGAGTTGGGATTTGGTGAGGGGCCTTGTCAAAGGCTTTCTGAAAATCTAAGTACACTATATCTACTGGATCCCCCTTGTTCACATGCTTGTTGAACCCCTCAAAGAATTCTAATAGATTGGTGAGGCATGATTTCCCTTTACAAAAACCATGTTGACACGACCCTAACAAATCATATTCATCTATGTGTTTGATCATTTTGTTTTTCACTATAATTTCAACCAATTTGCCTGGTACTAAAGTTAGGCTTACTGGCCTGTAATTGCCAGGATCACCTCTGGAGCCTTTCTAAAAAATTTCTGTCACATTAGCTATCCTCCAGTCATCTGGTACAGAAGCTGATTTAAATGAAAGGTTGCATACCATAGTTAGTAGTTCTGCAATTTCACATTTCAGTTCCTTCAGAACTCTTAGATGAATGCCATCTGGTCCTGGTGGCTTATTACTGTTTAACTGATCAGTTTGTTCCAAAACCTCCTCTAATGACACCTCAGTCTGGGACAGTTCCTCAGATTTGTCACCTAAGAAGAATGGCTCAGGTTTGGGAATCTTCCTCACATCCTCAGCCTTGAAGATCGATAGAAAGAATTCATTTAGTTTCTCTGCAATAATCATATCTTCCTTGAGTGCTCCTTTAGCAGTTTGGTTGTCTGGTGGCTCCACTGGGTGTTTAGCAGGCTTCCTACTTCTGATCTAGTTAAAAATAAATTGCTGTTATTTTTTGCATCTTTGGCTAGCTGTTCTTCAAATTCTATTTTGCTCTTCCTAATTAGATGTTTACATTTCACCTGCCAGAGTTTAGGGTCCTTTCTATTTTCCTCAATAAGATTTAACTTCCACTTTTTAAAGGATGCCTTTTTCCTCTAACTGCTTCTTTTACTTTGTTGTTTAGCCATGGTGGCACTTTTTGGTCCTCTTACTATGGTCTTTTAATTTGGGGTATACATTTAAATCGAGCCTCTATTATGTTGTCTTTAAAAAGTTTCCATGAAGTTTGCAGGGATTTCACTTTTGGCACAGTATCTTTCAATTTCTGTTTAACTAACTTCCTCATTTATGTGTCATTCCCCCTTTTTAAATTAAATGCTACCATGGTGGGCTGCTTTTGTGTTTTCCCCTCCCACAGGGATGTTACATGTTATTATGTTATGGTCTCTATTACCAAGCAGTTCAGCTATATTCACCTTTACCCTGTGCTCTACTTAGGACTTCGTCACCATACCCAGAGCCAGCCAGTCCCCGCCCTGGGGCTGGATCAGTACCGGCGTCCCCTGGGGGGGAAAGGCCCTGGGTAACGTGGTAATTTTCTCCCTCATACCCATGGCTCAGGTCTTAGGGAGAAGCCAGAGATCCAGATCTCACCAGCATGGGGGCTGCCAGGGATGCTGGTGGCTTGGGAGCCAGAGACTGTAACCTGCAAGCCTGGAAGCACATGAAAGCTACCTATAACATTTCTATGACGATTCTATGTTGTGTCTGTTTTCCTGATTGTTTTTATGTTGTTTGCTCTTTGATGACTGATCGGAGCGCAGGTACTCCGGTGATGGACATGGTATAAGACACTAGAGAGAATAGAATAGAATAGCCATATTTACCAAGCCTCACCCGGTAATGCAGAAACCAACAGCTGTGAATATGGTTCCCAATTAGCACTGGGCAAAACTTCGTTCGGTTGAAAAATGCAGATTCGATGACACCAAAGCTTTTGTGAATTTCTGTGGATTTTGCTGAATCTTTCTTGGTGGGGAAAAAGCCTCACCAAGTTCCGAAAAGAATGAAAATGTTTCATTACAACATTTGTCAAAATAAAGGTTTTAATGTTTCTATGTGACCCGTTTTTGTTTAGAAATTTACATAAATTTTATTTTGAAGGCATGATTTTTTTTTTAAAGTGCTCAAAATCGAAACAAAACATTTCTTTTGAGCCAAAACATTTCCCGCCTGACTTTTTGATTCTCCAAAAATGTTGATACTGTTTTGTTTTCAATTCAAGCCCAGAATACCATCTCAGGCAGATACACAGACCTAAATTCTTATAGAAACCCTAACTAACTAACTATACTAACCCTAACAGCGCACGCTGGTGTTGGCTGCCCGAAGGAAAGCGGGTGGGTCCTGAAGCTCATCAGATCTGGCTGAGCAATCACGGCTGGGGTCCACGGGGCTGCAGAGCAGCGCCCGCTCTGAGAGGGGAGAACGGGGCGATTCCAGACCCAGGAGGTGAAGGCTGGAGGACTAAAGCCTGGAAGGGGGTACTTGGATAGAGCTGCCCAAGGGGCAGGGGCATGGCTAGGCTGTGACAGGGCCCATCGAGCGGGTATCCCACCCCTCCTTGCCACCACAGATCAGCCCCTTGGGCCCATCTAGCCCAGTATCCTTCCCCCTGCTGTGACATCATTGTATATGATGTGACACAATTACTGGCCCTTGTGACATCATCACTGCTGCTGTGACATCATGGTGGGTGTTATGACATCATCGCTGGCACCATGACCCCATACTTGATGCATGACATCATCAAATGCATGATGCCATCCTATTGGATGTGCTTGTGCTGTGACATCACGGTAGGTGTTATGACATCATCAATAGTAGTGTGACATCATTGTGGGATTTGTGACATCACAGCTGTATGACCTCATCACGGTGGGGACATCCGTTAGGACTGTGAGTTCCGTTGCCATGGTGACGAATCCAAGATGGCCGACACAACTGTTGCTCGAAGCAACGCGTACGCAATCCCCTCAGGGCCCCGCCCTCACCAAGTTTGGTTGCCCCACCATCCATTCATTCCAAGCAATCATGATGGGGGTGGGTTTTGCTGTCTGTCACTCCATAACAGCAGCCAATAGGCTGGGAGATTTGGCGAGCGGTATGGAGGGCTCAACCAATAGTCTGAGGAAGGAGGCGGTTTAAAGTGCAATGATATCCAATGGGGATGGGGAGAACGCAGGACTGGAAACGCTCTCCCGATTGGGTGCTAGCAAGGGTGGGACAATGGGGTTAGGGAGGAGACGGGACTAGAGCACTGAGAGCCAATGGATTCGGAGATTGAGCGGGAGCAAGGCGCCTTTTAGCCAATAGAAATTCAGAGGATAAATTAAACACTTAGCCAATGGGAATCCAGCTCAAATACAGGTGTCAGCCAATGGTGTGACAGCAGGGGCGGGGAAGGTCCCCGACCAGCCAATGAGCTGAGAGAGCAGGCGGGACTACGGTCGCCGCCAGCCAATGAACGCGGAGGCGCCCCTGCAAAGCGGCCGAGGCCACCCCGCGCCCTCCTTAGTGCCGGAGCCGGGAGCTAAGATGGCGGCTGCCGACGGAGATGACTCGCTCTACCCTATCGCGGTGCTGATCGACGAGCTGCGCAACGAGGACGTCCAGGTACCGGCCGGGGCTGGGGAGACCGCGCGGAGCCCGGCGTCCTGTCACAGGGCGCCTCTCATCTCCCAAACCGCGCTGCGGGAGTGAGAGAAGGCGCCTGATTGGGTGGGACCACCGCCTGGGGATGAAAGGGGGGGTTGGCCCCCCAAAACTTGTGGGTCCGATGAGAGCAGGCCCCTGATTGGTTGAGCGTCTCCATCCAGGCTGTGGGAGCGTCTCTTGGCTGGCCTGCAGGCCTGTCTCCGGCTCGCGCGCCGGCCTGGCCCTGCCCCGGGCCTTAAGAGGGCGGCAGAGCCAATCCTGGGGCTTGGCTCATCACGTGAGCCAAGGTGGGGCGTGAGGGTGTGTCTGATTGGCTCCCTGGTCTAGTCCCCCTTTCCCCTCCAGCCAATCACAGGCCACGCCTCATCCCCTCAGGGCGGGGTGGATGACAGGTGGTTGCTAATTGGCCAGATTGGGGGGAGGCATGGTATATTGGGGGTCAAGTGGCTCCTGCAGGCCATGTGCCCTGATATACCATGGCCTGGGGGAGCCAGCGGCTGGGCTCTCCCTGGCTGGTTGGGGGGGGGTCTCTGTCATGGGGAGCCCATACCTGCCCTGGGCCTGTGGTATATCGGGGGGCAGTGACCTGCTGTGGCCAATCCCAGGCCTCCCCTGGGCGACGCTGATAGTGGCCAGAGGATGTGGCCTACCAGAGCCGTCCTGGGACTCCTCCTTGAGGCCTCCCTGGGGGTTGGTCCCGACTCCACGCCTGCTGTGGTTTATTACCTTGGCCAAGGCTTGCGAAAACCAGTCTAAGGGCTCCCCACGGTGAGCTGCTGCATGTGGTTGGGTGGAAAGGTAGATGTGACCCCCTGGGGCTAGCTGTGTGTGATTGACTGGAAAAGTTTTTGCCATGTCACCATGGCCTATGTGGGGAGAGGATGCAATCCTGGGATCTCGTTTGTTTTTGGGGGGAGGCTCAGACAGGCAGGGGGTGCTCATGGGAATCAGGCTGTTTGAGCTCAGGCTAAGATGGAGGACATGGGAGTAGAGATGATGCTTCACACTGTGGGATTGAAGGGGGTTGTCTGTGGGGCTAATGAGGGGGAGATAGATCAACATGCATTGGTTTAGGGTGCCATGGGACTCTCAGCATATACCTGTGGTGACATATCATGGAGTACGGAATCTATCCCTTGCCAGGGCCTTTGCTACCCAACTATCTCCAGGGTGTGGCTCTGGGGGTGTGTTTATCAGGAAGAACAGGACTGGCTGGACAAGTTGCACCAGTGCTGGAAAGGGTGTGGGAATAGACCCTGTGAGGGGGAAGGGCTCTAGGCTGAATGGGGGAAATGTGATCTAGGGGCTAGAATGGAGGGGGGGCCTGAGAGCCAGGACTCCTGGGTTCTATCCTCAGCTCTGGAAGGGCAGTGGGTTAGAGCACAAGACTCCTGGGTTCTGTTTCCTTCTGAATGTGAACATCAGTCCACCTTCCATGGGGAGTAGGGCAAGGTTGTTTCCATGGCCTCCATTTCACTGAAAGGAGGACTGATCTTCTCAGAGATTGCCTGGAGTAGTCAGGAAGGTGTTTAAACTAACAACCCAGGGGAGGATAAAAAGAGAGAAGAGATAAGCACTGAGCACAAAATTGAGATGTTGAGAACAAAATTAATCAAGGAACAAAAGGGCACGAAGAGAAGAAATTACTGAATTGCCTGTACACCAGCACAAAGCGTCTGGGTTACAAACAAGAAGAATTGCAATTATTTCAGCATAAACGTGATTTAGCTGGTATTAGTGAAACCCGGTGGGATGCTTTGAGTGTTTGGAATGTTAATATCAATGGCCATAAACCAGAGGCTTTCAGCCTGTTGTCTGGGGACCCCTGGGGGTCCACAGACTGCCTCAGATTTCCAAAGGGTCTGCAAATGAAAACGGTTGAAAACTGCTGTTATAAACTATTTGGGAAGGATCGAGAGGGCAGGACAGCGGGAGGAGCACTCGCAAATGGCATCACCTGTTTTTGAGTCACTGATAATTTGGAAGAAAATGGTTTTGAATGCTTATGGATCAATGTCCTAACAGAGAAAGATGGGATGTTAGTCGGTGTCTGCTATAGACTGCCGAACCACAGTGGGGAACAAGAGGTCCAATCTATAATGTGCTGGGGGGGTGGGGGGGGAAGTGTGCGAAAATGGGGACTTCAATATGGGTGATGCATGCTGGATTTCCCTTGCTGACAGTACTAAAATATCCTTGGATTGTCTAAACATTATAGACAGCAATTTCCTAAGTCAAAAATGGTTGCATCCAACATGGGGGATTTCCATATTAGGCTGTGTTTTCTCATTAAAGGGGAGCTGATAACTGAGTATTCTCCAATGGAGGAAGAAGGTCATAGTGGTTAAAAACTGTCATGGTTTAGAAGGAAAGTAAAAGCAGCTATAAAAAATGAAAAAAATACATACAATAGAAGAAAAGGGAAGTTAATAATAATGAATCTAAATCAGAAGCGAAGAACTATAGAAAACTGATAAGGGAAGCAAAGGGATGCAAGGAAAAATGCATGTCCTGAAGACTAAACAGTGCCCTTTGGTGGTGTCTTGCATGGGTGGTTAGGTTCTCAGTGTTGTTCTCAGCAGGGCAGTGGGCAATATCAAAAGCTGCCCACAGGAATGAGGGCTGAGGTCAGGCTGAAATCAATTCCTGTCCCAGCAGTAATGCCCCAGAGTCTACAAAATGGATAAAGAATGGCGATTTTTAAATTTAAATCGTGTTGTATTCTAATTTAAACAAAATAAAAACGTTTTTTAAATACTCATTTCACTTGAAACTGGTTTAATACAATATGTGCAGCCCTGAACTTACGAGTCTCTGAAAACTTTTAAATAAACAAATGCTAAGTCTGTGAGCCTCTGTCAGAAACTTGGCTTTAAAGGCTGCTTTTCTGTGTAAAAATTGGGGGAAACCATCTAGCTTTTGAGGTTAAGCTCTGTAAGTATGGCCCAATATATCATGTACGGCATTAAGCGCTTGATCCTGTGGGAGACCAAGAACCTGCAATAGTGGGTGCGAGATTATTTAATAAAAATAAAGCATACATGCTGCTTTGTGCGTATAAATAAATTCTAGTTCAACACAAATCATGAGCAAGAAGTAAATTTATGTAGTGACTAAGCCATAAGTCAGTCACTGTTTCCTAATACATTACAAATGTGCAATTAAGAATCTGAAAATATTAAGCTCTAGAATTGCTTAAATCAGTGTATATAGCTAGTGTCTCCACCTGGGCAGCAAAACAGCATACCAAATCTAGGGGACAGGCTCTGTTTTGGTGTAATCAACATGTTTTAATGGTCACATCAAACAGCGAGACTGCACCTTCCTTGAGAAAATCGTTGCAGTCCAAATGCAAAAGTTGATTAAACTGGGTGATTGAAATGGAGGCTTTCTACTTGGTGATTTAAATCGCCTTGCTTTAAATCATGGTTTAAATCAAAGCAACTTAACACCGCATGTGAAGCCTTGATTTCTGTGGTGATTGCAAAGTCGCCCTGCTCTGGGCTCTGACCTAGGTTTTAACTCAGTGTACTCTCCCTGTCGGCGAGGTTGCCTGGTTCTCACCCACTCTCCCCTCTCCACACAGCTACGTCTCAACAGCATCAAGAAACTCTCCACCATTGCCTTGGCCCTCGGTGTGGAGAGGACCCGCAGTGAGCTCCTGCCTTTCCTCACAGGTAACCAGAGAGCTCCAGCCAGGCCTCCAGGACTCCTGGGTTCTATCCCAGCTCTGGGAGGAGAGTGGGGGCTGGTGGGTTAAAGCAGGGAGGGCAGGGAGTCAGGACTCCTGGGTTCCCCTCCCACCTTGTCCTTAAATAAACTACCCCCATCTCTGCTTCTTAAATGGTGGCTAACAATTAGCTCTCATGGTGGAGGGGCTGTTAGTGTGGGGGCTTAGGAGGGAGTTTGCGGGGCTGGAAGGAGAAGGCTGTAGGGTTTCAACCCCCCTTCAGGGAAAGAGAGGGCTGTGGAGCATACTGATGAAACTCTGTCTAGGTGTGTCGCGGAGGCGGCACCCTGTGTTCAGTCAGCTAATGGCTCTTGATACCCCTCTGAACTCAGGCATCCGGCCGGCCCCCTTTCCAGGGCATCAGCTGCCTCTTCGTCTCCCTGCTCACCCTCCTCTTCTCTTGCAGACACTATTTATGATGAGGACGAGGTGCTGCTGGCTCTGGCTGAACAGCTGGGGACGTTCACCGCTCTGGTCGGGGGACCTGAATATGTGCACTGCTTACTGGTAGGTCAGACTCCTGTTGCCTAGGGTGTGAAGCCTTGTCATAGGGGTGCTGGGGGTCAGGAAGCCTGGGTTTTATCTCCAGCTCTGGGAGTGGAATGGGGTGTAGAGGGCTAAAGCAGGAGTGGGCTGGGGTCAGGTTATCGGCTTTGGCAGGGGTGTGGTGTCCAGTGAGTTAGCGTAGCATGGGCTTGGAGCCAGGACTCCTGGGTTCCTTCCCTGTTCCAAGTAGGGTTGGAATCAGTCCAGCCCCCATCTCACTGCCCTTTCTGTCCCTGCAGCCCCCCCTGGAGAGCCTGGCAACGGTGGAGGAGACTGTGGTGCGGGACAAGGCAGTGGAGTCCCTGCGTGCCATCTCCCACGAGCACTCACCCGCGGACCTGGAGTGTCACTTCGTGCCCCTGGTGAAGCGCCTGGCGGGGGGTGACTGGTTTACCTCCCGCACCTCGGCCTGTGGCCTCTTCAGCGTCTGCTACCCTCGCGTGTCCAGCTCAGTCAAGGCAGAGCTCCGACAGTGAGTGAAGCCCCCATGGTGCTGGGAGGGACCCCCTTGCTCAGTGGGGCTGAATATGGGGCTGGAAGGGACCTCTGGTTCCCTTCATAAATGGATCAGTCTCCATCTTCAAGCTAGTTGAGTTCATTGCCTCTCCACTCCTGTTTGAGGCTATTGAGATTCACCTCTGATGGCTCTGATCAGGGGGGCAGGATATCAGGCTAGACTGGCCCATGGGGGCAGATCCAAGGCACCGGGGAGGAGATGCAGAATACCGGGTTAGATGGGCCTTGGGGTAGGTCCAGGGCAGCAGGGAGGGGGTGGGTTTCCAGGCTAGATGGGCCCTTGGGGCAGATCCGGAGTCATTCCAGGCTTCTCACTCCCCTGTCCTCGGCAGGTACTTCCGGAACCTGTGCTCCGACGACACTCCCATGGTGAGGCGGGCGGCAGCCTCCAAGCTGGGAGAGTTTGCCAAGGTCCTGGAGCTGGAGCATGTGAAGGGTGAGATTATCCCCATGTTCTCCAACCTGGCATCTGACGAGCAGGTAAGAGCCACTGGGGGCTAGAGCAGGGGTGTGGGGCCAGGACTCCTGGCTTCTCTCTCTGGCTCTGGGAGCGGAGTGTGGTCTGGAGTTAACCTCGTCCCTGCCTCTCTTGCAGGACTCGGTGCGCTTGCTGGCCGTGGAGGCTTGCGTCAATATCGCTCAGCTCCTGCCCCAGGAAGACCTGGAGTCCTTGGTGATGCCGACGCTACGGCAAGCGGCTGAGGACAAATCATGGCGGGTGCGGTACATGGTGGCTGATAAGTTCACAGAGGTGAGCACGGCTTCCCTCCTCCCTCCAGCGCTTTGTGGTGACATGTTGCTGCGTGGGCTAGCAGGGGACTGTGGCTGGCAGAGAGGGGCACGGCACAGCTGTGGGCGGTGTTGCGGGGGGAAGCCCGGGGCTGCTGGTGTAGACTGAGGTCTATGTCCAGTTTTGGTGCTTGTCGATTTCCCCTGTGCTGAATTTGACCAGCTGTTGATCGGGTGACTCCTCCTCTGTCCTGGGCCGGACCCCCTGAATGCTCTGACTTGTGGGTCCCCTGCTGACCCACTGCCTTTCCCCCACAGCTCCAGAAAGCCGTCGGGCCTGAGATCACCAAGACTGACCTGGTGCCGGCTTTCCAGAACCTCATGAAGGACTGTGAGGCAGAGGTGCGGGCGGCCGCCTCTCACAAGGTCAAAGGTCAGCCGTGGCTCCCCCTGTGTCCATGGTGGGGTTGGGATCTCCCTCTGGAAGGACCGGAACAATCCTACCCCCCCAGCCAGAGAGGGGCATTGTGGGGCTCAGACGGGGGGTGTGTGTGAGGTGGAATGTGAGATCGTCTCCCTTGGACTGGGAAAGTGAATAGGCTCGGGGCGGGGGGGGGGGGAAAGGTTGCCTGCTGCATGTCTGAACTCCGGTCTCCTGTGCCCTGCGCCAGGCTCCTGAAGCAGCTGGTCCCCAGACCCCCAAGGGAGCTCCCCTGTTAGCCCCACACCCCGTTAACCATCTGCCCTCCCCAGAGTTCTGCGAGAATCTGTCGGCCGACTGCCGTGAGAACGTCATCATGACCCAGATCCTGCCCTGCATCAAGGTACATTGGGGGGGTGGCTCAGCTCGGTCCCCATGCTGCCCTCATCCCCCTTGCTGCATGTGGGAAGCAGGGGGAGAGTGGGTGTGTTGGGGGGATGGGTTACAATGGAGGTGTGGGGAGGAAGTGCTGGGAAGGGTGGGGGAGGAGGGTATGTGGAATGAGGGGCACCGGGTGGGTGTGGAAGGGCAGGGGAGAGTGGGGGTGGAGGGATCTAGAAGGAGTAGGGGGTCACCTGTAAGTATGGGGGCTTGGGGCTGGAAGGGTCCCGGGGGCAAGGGGCATAAGGGGATGGCAGGGGGTGGGGGTGTCACCAAGGACAGGAGTGTGAAGGGTGGGGGGGAGTAGGGGACACTGGTGTGGGGTTGTGCGGTGGGTTGTGGGGCAGTCCCTGCATGGCAGTCTGTGCTAACACCCTCCTCCCTGGCCAGGAGCTGGTGTCGGACGCCAATCAGCACGTTAAGTCGGCGCTGGCTTCTGTCATCATGGGGCTCTCGCCCATCCTGGGCAAGGACAACACCATTGAGCACCTGTTGCCTCTCTTCCTGGCCCAGCTCAAGGATGAGGTGAGTGCCTGCCCCAGAAGTGGCTGCATCTTGGGGCCCTGCCTGTGTATCACTGGCAGCCGTTTTGAACCATAACTGGATCTTTGGGTAGAGATCTCAGTGGGGCCTAGTGGTTAGAGCTGGGGTGTGGGGGGGGGGGGAGGTTGGGAGTCAGGACTCCTGGGTTCCTGCTTCTTTTGAAAGCCTTTAACCTCCACTCTACTTCCCCCCAGTGCCCTGAGGTTCGGCTCAACATCATCTCGAACCTGGACTGCGTCAACGAGGTGATCGGGATCCGGCAGCTCTCGCAGTCGCTGCTGCCAGCCATCGTGGAGCTGGCCGAGGATGCCAAGTGGCGTGTGAGGCTGGCCATTATCGAGTACATGCCCCTGCTGGCTGGGCAGCTGGTAAGGAGCCCCTGGGCTGTGGGGGGCATGAGGCCAGCTTTGGGATCAGAGACCTGGAAGGTCAGGCCTAGCTTGAGGAGTCCCGTCTTGTGCTAAGCAGGGAAATGTCTGGTTAGGACTTGGCTGAGAGAGTCCAGACTTTCTACTCAGGGCTGGCTCCGATGTCCCAGTGCAGTGCTAGGGGAGCTGCGCTGCAGGGAGCTGAGAACTCATCAGAGCCGGGGTTGCTGAGAGCCAGGACTCCTGGGTTCTATCCCCAACTCTGGGAGCGGGCTCTGGTGGTTAGGGCAAGGGGACTGGGAGCCAGGACTTCTGGATTCTCTCCCGCAGGGTACCCCATCTGTGAAATAAACCATGCCTGTTTCCAGGTGCCCATCTCTCCTGCGAGATGCAGAAGGCCCTGGACTAATTGTCTCTTCTTTTCCAGGGGGTGGAGTTCTTTGATGAGAAGCTGAACTCCCTGTGCATGGCTTGGCTGGTGGATCATGGTGAGCGTTGCTCAGGGAACTGTCCCGTGGCCAGTGCTGGCCCAGGGCCCTTGGTTTGAATGGGAACCTAGCCGCTGTAGGGTGGAGCCTCCCAGACCTCTTCTGACTGAGCAGTGGTGTATGGTGGGAGATGGACTCTAAGGTCGCAGGAGATGAGGCTCCTGCAGAGGTCTGGGCATCAGGACTCCTGGGTTTTGTTCCTGGCTCTGCCACAGATGGGGTGTAACCTCCGGCTTAGAAATAAGGGCTCTGACTCCTTCCTTCGTTTATTTAGACTATTCTCTTCAGTAGCAGGCCTCTCTCTTGCTGTGTCTTCAGTGCCTGTGCATTGGGGCCCTGAGATCTCAGCTGGGGTAGGGACAATCTCTGGGCTGTGTCTGTGCAGCACCCGGCACTACAAAGGCTGTAGGTCCTACTCTAATACAAACAAATGAACCTTAATTCATTCTGAGCAATTGCTTGTTTGGTCTGTCCATGTGGAAAGGCTCCAGATCCAACACATGGGGCTTGATAGCCCTATCTGCTTGGACCTCGCTGTCACAACTGTGCTAGCTTCACTTCCCCCAGGGAAATTCAGGTCCCAAGTCTGGTCAGTTTCAGGGCAGCTTTGAACCTGACTAGGCTCCTTATCTGTGTTTGAGTTCAATGCTACCATGGTAAGAGGGTGAAAGTGACCAAGACCTAATCAGTTTCCCTCTGCCCCTGCTCTGAAAGGGGGTGGGGGCTCTGCAGGGGGAAGTTGTTAGAGATAATCAAACAGGTTGTCCCTGGAGCGGATTGGGGAGATGGCACCCTTTATTGTTGCCTGCTCGTTCCACCTCCACGCTGGCAGTGAGCAACGAGGGGTTACTTTAAAATTCTCATGGATAAGAGTGTGTAAATGTATCCATTTTCAACAACTTCCCATAGACCCTTATTTGGTTACATTGACACCTATAAAATGACTATTAACTACATAATGAATATAATTATACATGCCCCTGTTTATTTACAGGATTACCATGGAGAGGTCAGGCACATCACCTTAAAACCTATACATTTTACACTAAAGTTCTTTGAAGTAGAGGCGTACCAGGTGGAGAAGAAAAGCAAAGTTTTCTTCCTACCAAAGCCTTATGCAGTAATAGTAATTAGCCCTATTCCCAGCAGATGGCCAAGGAGGGAGGAAAAGAAAAGTGATATCAAACTCGCCCCAATTAGCAGAAACAAGCTTTGCCCCTACCTTGAATCCATTCTCTGTAGTTTAGGCCTGACTACTTGTCCAGCTTTTAACTTTTGACTATCCTACAGAAGTGACCCCTGTAAAACGTTACGGGGCGTGGGAAAGAGTTGTGAGAATTCTCCTCAGCCGCAGGGCAGCCGGTGGGAAAGAGGGATAGAGATTGGAGTGTCCTAGGCCTGTGTGTGACACTCCCGTACCCGAATGGAAGTGAAGTGGTGTGGGGGGGGTGTCCGCACCTCTAGAGCGCCCCTTGTGCCTGGCCTTGGCATTGGATGGGACTGCATCTCTGTTCTTCTCCCCTATTTCCTTGGCCTTTATGGCCAGTCCCAGCTGGTGTCTTCTCCCAACTCTCATATCTTTGGATACTTGGTGGCTTGGATCTTCACCCAAGTCAGTTCATGCCCCTTCTGAGGTAACAGAAGTTCCCATTTAAAGCCCAGAGCAGCTGTTTTGCCTTGCCAAATGTCTCATCTTGTGTGTTCCCCAGCAGCGTTCCCCCACTGCTTCCCTTCCCCGGGGACTCCCATTGTTCTCCTCTTCCTGGTCCACGTAGGCCCTGCCTTGGGACTTCCCATCCCCATCTGCTTCCTGGGGGTGCTTCAGCTCGGCTTCCTCAGGATCTTCCCAGAGGAGAACCCCTTCATCCCCCCTCTAGGGTCTTCCCCATCCCCAGAAGGCCCAGCTGTATTTCAGCTGCTTCACCCTGACAGCTGGGCTCAGTCTTTCGTCAGCCCCATTGCACCCAGGTGTTGTTAATTCACCCGTGTGTTGCTAGCTCATGAGGGAGGCTAAGGGGCTAGCTGCAAACACACAAGCAAGGCTGTGCCCAGCTTGCCTGGAAGGGGACAGGAGCATATACTGGGTAAAAATCTCAGTGAACGGCTCTTTGATCTAGATCAGATGCTTCAGCCAAACAAGTTAAAGGTCTCAGTCCAAGGGGAGCAGAAGGAAGTGGAACGGCCTGTGCTATGCGGTGGTCACAGCGGGTGATTTAACGGGGGCCTGCTGGACTTCATGCAAAAATCCCAGCTCTTGTGTAAAATGAACAGCCAATTCCTAGCCCTCTCAGCCACGAGAAAACCTGAAATAATTTTTAATAGCGTCTGATGGGTCTTATTGCCCATCCCCAGTAAATCCATGGCAGCGGAAGATGAAGCAGAAGGTGCCCGTTTTTAAATGAAAATTCCCAAAAGTATCAAGGAAAAACTTGGACAAAATACTGTTTTCCTCCAAATATTTTGCAGGGTGACTGTTTGCCAAGCACTGCCGAAAATGGGGCCTTTGAGGGAGCCAATTCAAAGGGAAATAAACAGAGCACCCTGTGAATGCGGGCTATGGGGGGTAGGGAAAATTGTGACCCTTGAAGACTCCAAATCCAGAGGGTGAATAAACCTGGCCCAGATCTCAGGGCGGAGGCATTGGGGTTAATGTTCTGCCATTGGTAGCCGGTGGCCTGGGTTGGATCAGAGCTCCCATGACCCTGATGACGCAATTTCTCTTCCCTTCCCAGTCTATGCCATCCGGGAGGCAGCCACCAGCAACCTGAAGAAATTGGTGGAGAAATTCGGCAAAGAGTGGGCCCACGTCACCATCATCCCCAAAGTCCTGGCCATGTCCAACGACCCCAACTACCTGCACCGCATGACCACTCTCTTCTGCATCAATGTGAGTGTCTCTCTGGGGCAGGGAGCCCAGATGTCTGGGTTCTGGCCTGAGCTCTGGGAGGGGTGAGGGGGCTAGTGGATAGAGTGGGGAGGAAGGTGAGCTGGGAGCCAGGACTCCTGACTTGCACCGCGGGCACAGTCAACACGGGGGTAATGTTCTCTCACCCCCAGGTGCTTTCAGAGGTGTGTGGGCAGGAGATCACCACCAAGCACATGCTGCCCACTGTGCTGCGCATGGCGGGCGATGCTGTGGCCAACGTCCGCTTCAATGTGGCCAAGTCGCTGCAGAAAATAGGACCAATCCTGGACAACAGGTACAGCCGTGGGGATGGGGGTGCTGGGTTGGGCCGGGGCTGCAAGGAGGGGCTGGTGCTCTGTGCAGGGGGACCGGGGTCTGCTCGGGGAGAAGGTGGCACAGGAGGTTTAGGGCAGACTTGTGGGGTGGGAGCCAGGGAGTGGGGTCAGAGGGGTACTGGGCCAGGGTTGGGGGCATCAGAGGGAGGGATGGCTCCCAGCTGCCATTGCTTCTCCAGCAGCTGTAGTGGGAAGGGGGATAGAGGAGATTCCTTGTCCCAGGACTCTAGTCCATTCTACCCCCCCATGTCTCTTGCTCTGTGGGTCCCTCTAACTGTCCCCCCCACTTCCCCCACCCCACAGCACCCTGCAGAACGAGGTGAAGCCGGTGCTGGAGAAGCTTACACAGGACCAGGACGTTGATGTCAAATACTTCGCCCAGGAGGCCCTGACTGGTATGGGGAGGGGCAGGGAGTAGCTTGCAGGCCAGCTGAGGGGGGAACTCTTATCAAATCTCTGCTGGGAACATGGGTTTGGGGGTGTCTTGGTGGAGGGGCCCTTCTCTGCTGTGTGCAAGGGGGTGACTGTAGCAGGGGGCTCCATTATGGAGCGGGGGAGATGCCTCATTGATGCTTCACTCCCAGTGGTAGCAGATTACAGGTGTCCTTTCCTCCACCCCTGGGAGACAGCAGCCCCCCACACAGGGTCTGAGTGGGTTCCCTGCTCTCCTCTGCTTGTGGCTCTGCACCCAGACCAGCCCCCCTGTCTCAAATCAGGGGCAGGGGCAGCATTATATGGTCCAGGGCTGTTAGGTTCCTGGGTTCACCTCTCTTATCCAAGGAGTGTTCCTTGAGACACCCCCTCTAGCTTATGGGGTTCCAATGATCTGTGGGATGGGGCTGCAGCACGACCCAGTCTGCAAAGGGGGGGGCGTTCTGGGGGGGCTGAGGGTGTTGCATCCTTGGGATCTGACTCACTTTCTCCTCCCCACAGTGCTGGCGCTGGCCTGACCCCAGGGACGGGTCCTGTCGTTTCCCTGACCTCCAGCTGCCGTCGGACCCTTGTTCTCTGACCCATCCACCCCCTCCAGCCTCTGTGCATGTGTATGAATTCCCCCCCTTAGCCTGTGGGTTGGGGGCACCCGACGGCCTCACACAGACACCTCCATTCCAGTCAGCCCCCCGTCTTCAGATGCGTGTTCCAGACTCTCCCAGAGCATCACGGCCCTTCCTCTGACCATTCATTTGCTGGGGGCGCAGCACTGGGCCACCAGTCTCCCGCTCCCACACTTAAACACTGCATCCTTTGGGGCGACGCTTGTTGCTCCTAGATTCCCCCATCCGCGTGCTGCTTCCGCTCTGGAGGGCTCATCACATCCATTCTCAGTGGCTTCGCCCCCCCTATCCCTGCCCTCCACGTGCTCTGAGTGTGGGGGGTGTAGGGGAATCAGTAGAGATCTCCAGTGAGGGGGTGGGGGCTGATTAGAGGTGGCGTTCTGAAACCTCTGCCTGTCACTGGTGCCAGGCTCTGCTGGGCGACAGTTCCCTGAGACCTTGCTCCCCTCCTTGGCTCCCTTCCTCGCTGTTCTTCCTTCCTCTTCTCTGCTGAAATCTGCCTCGTTCTTCTCTTCCCCTGCAGCATTAACCTCTCCTAGCCTAGCCTTGCCATCCTAGGCTGCCCTCCTTGCTTCCCAGGTCCCACTTTCCTTTGTCTCCCCCCTGCCCAAGGCCTGCTAATAGCCCTGAGCTGGCCAGCCCCCCAACCTCACAACTTGCATCGCCGGCCGAGCCTCCTTGGGGCTGGTTTTAAGCTGAAAAGAGCCGGAGTTCCCCTGAAAACATCTCTTCAGTGTCCCTTTTGCCGCTGGTCAGTTTCAGGCTGAGGTGGAGGAATCTCCCTTGTCAGTTTCACCTGTGGGGGGAGCAGATTATCATCCCCCCCAGGGGCTGCCACTGCTGCTTTGAGGGGCAGGGGAAAGGGCTTTCAGGGCCAAACGGCCAGAGCTGAAGCCTTCAGGGCCACCCTGTAAGATGCTGATGGGAACATGTGCCCCCTCTCCTCTTTCCCTCAGCAGTGGAGCACCTGCCAACTTCTCAAATCCTCCCGTGAATCACCCCTCAGGTGGTTGTCTCCCTTGCTGCACTCCCCCCTCCCCCCCCAGCTAGCAGGGTTGGGAGAAGGTTGGGGGGATCTTACAGGCAACAATCCAGTGTGTGTGTGTGTGGGGGGGGTCATAGGCTATATTCTGCCCAGAGTTCACCCCATGGCCTCCAAGCTGTGTTCAGGAAAAAGGCCCCCACTTAGGATGCTGTTGAGTGCCCCACTTTCCCAGGGTACGCATGGATCAGAATTTCCCCTGGGTTCTGGCCGTCAGTCCTGCTGCATGTCCTGGCTTTAAATTCTCTGAGGTCATGCCTCTCACGGGGCCCTCGAGCAAGGAATGGGCATGGCTGGCAGTCACCACGGATCCATCCTCTGTGTCAAGGGGTTGTTTAACCCCCCACCCCCGCACTCTGGGTTTTACCATGTAACCACCTTTGCCCCACATCCTTCACCCTCCCCCTTTGCCACTGCCCTGGTGGCCATGCACTGAGAAAATACAAGATGATCCCTAACCCGGTGTGATTTCTAACACAGGTGCCCTCGACTTCCTTCTCACACAGTTAGTGAAATGTCACTGTAAATCTGATGGTTTTTTTGTGTAAGCTCGTTTTATTTTTCTTCTCCATGGTTAATAAATCGCTCGATCGTTTCTGTGTGGGGGTGTGGACAGAGGCGGGTGTTTTGTGGGGGGGGCAGAACAAAAGGATCTTTCAGTGCTGAAGCAACAATTCAGCCACCGGGGAGAGCGGGGGGGGAGGCGTTTATACAGGGACCCTTTGCCTGGCGGCCCAGTGCAGCCACCTCAGGTAGGTACCTGTTCAGCCCGAAAGCAAAGGCAGCTGAAGTGGCTGAGACAAGCAGTAATGCAAAATCCAGTGTCCGCCTTGAATCCGCCCCCTCCCTCCCGTGGGACTCGCTGGGGGTGGAAGGGATTGGGCCAAGCTCGGAGGGGCTGACTGGCAAGTTGAGGGCTAGAGTCCAAGCGCTGAGGGGGTTGGAAACCATTTCTCTGGAATTTCAGTCTCTTATCTCCTATTCCCTGTCCCATGTGAACCAGCCAGTCCCCTGCCCAGAGGCTGTGCCCCCTAGAGGGGAAAGGCCCCTCCACAGTCACCTGGAGATCAGCCCACCTGGGCACCCCCCCCCCATCCCTATAAGTTTTGGGACTGTTGGGGGCAGACATGGCTCTGTCACTACATCAACGATCTCCCTCCCTCAAGATCTTTGCGTCCTCCTAGCAGGGGCTGTCAGCTCCAGAAGAGCCAGCGAGCGGTTTCCAAAGGACGGCGTCTGTGTTGGAAAACATGGATCGATTGAAATCGAACCAAGCTGAGAATGTGCCTGTTCAAAGGAAATTCCTGTGGGCAGGGGGTGTATGTCAAGCCACTTGTTTTTTTTTTAACAGAAAGGAACAATTTGATTATTTTTTTCATTAAAAATTACTTTTCTTGGTTTCTAAATTGATTCTATATTTTATGATTTATGTCTGATGCAGGAACCCAAACAGCACCTGAAATGATTCAATAATGCAATGGAGAAAATGAAAAGTCCCAAGTGTTTTATATTCTGTTTTTTTTTTTGCTAGCACATAAAAGGAAAGCAGCTCTCAATTTTTTTATTTTAAGAAAAAAATCCTGTTTTAGTTTAGATCCTATTTTCATATTAACATTGACACTTTATAGAATTGATTTAGAAGTCCGGATGGGATTGAAATGTTTTGATGGTCCCAAACCAACATTTTTTCCCCAAATGTTTTGAGGTGATTTTCAAAATCTGGTATCTTTATCTAGGTTTCGGTTTCAATCTCAGCACAAAATTGTGGCATTTCTTTGCGGACAGCATTTGTTTCCTGGCCAGCTGTAACCGGAGGCTTGTGGAGATAAAGTGGGACAGTAGAATGGCCACCCTGGCTCAGATAAATAGTCCATAGAGCCCAGTATCCTGCCTTCCAACAGTGGTCAATACCAGTGCTTCAGAGAGAATGACTAGAACAGGCAAGTGGTCCATCCCATTTGCCATTTCCAGCCTCTGGTAAACAACAAACCCTGCCTATCCCGGCTAATAGCCAGCGATGGACGTATCCCCCAGGAACTTATCTAGTTCTTTTTCAACTGTTATAGTCCTGGCCTTCACAACATCCTCTGGCAATGAATCCCACAGGTTGACTGTGGGTTGTGTGAAGAAATGCTTTTTTGTTTTAACTCTGCTGCTTATTAATTTCATTTGGTGACACCTCCCCCTTCCCCCAGTTCTTGTGTTTTGAGAAGGCGTAAATAACTACTTTACTTTTTCCACACCAGTCATGATTTTATAGACCTCTATCATATCTTCCCTTAGTTGTCTCTTTTCCAAGATGAAAAAAATCCAACTCTAATTAATCTTTCATATAGAAGCTTTTCATTTTAGCTGCCCTTTGCTGTACTTTTCCAATTCCAATACATTTTTGGGGGGGAGGGAGGGGGGAGAATGGGGTAACCAGATTTGCACACAATATTCAAGATGTGGGCATACCATAGATTTACAAAGAGGCAACACAATATTTTCTCTCATTATCTATTCCTTTACCAACAGGGTTAGCTTTTTTGCCTGTCACTACACACTGAGTGGATGTTTTCAGAGAAGTATCCATAGTGATGCCAAGATTTTTCTTGAGTGGGCACAGCTAATTTAGACCCCATCGTTTTACATGTATAGTTTGGATTATGTTTTCCAGTGTGCATTACTTTGCATTCATGAACATTGAATTTGATCTGCCGTTTCATTGCCTAGTCACCCAGGTTTGTGAGATCCCTTTGTAACTCTTCGCAGTCGTTTGGGACTTAAATATCTTAAGTAGGTTGGTATCATCTGCAAATTTTGCCACCTCACTGTTTACCCCTTTTTCCAGATCATTTATGAATATGTTGAACAGCACAGTCCAGACCCCGGGGGACACCGCTATTTACCTCTTTCCATTATGAAAATTGATCATTTATACCTACCCTTTGTTTCCTCGGTTTTAACCAGTCACTGAGCCAGAAGACGACCTTCCCTCTTAGCCCAGGACCTCTTACTTTGCTTATGAGCCTTTGGTGGGGGACCTTGTCAAAGGCTTTCTGAAAATCTAAGGGCACGATATCCACTGGATCCCCCTTGGCCACATGCTTGTTGACCCCCTCAACGCATTCTAGTAGATTGGTGAGGCGTGATTTCCCTTTACAAAAGACATGTTGACTTTTCCCCAACAAATCATGTTCATCAAAGTGTCTGATAATTCTGTTTTTAACTATAGTTTCAACCAATTGGCCTGGTACTGAAGTTAGGTTTACCACCCATGCTGGTAATTGCAGGGATCGCCTTTAGAGCCTTTTTAAACATTGGGATTGCATTAGCTATCCTCATAGTCACCTGGTCCAGAAGCTGATTTAAGTGATAGGTTACATGCCACAGTTAGTAGAACTGTAATTTCTCATTTGAGTTCCTTCAGAACTCTTGGCTGAATGCCAGCTAGTCCTGGTGATTTATTATGGTTTAATGGATAAATTTGTTCCAACACCTCCTCCAATGCCACCTCGGTCTGGCACAGTTCCTCAGATGTGTCACCTAAAAGGAATGGCTCAAGTCTGGGAAACTTCCTCACATCCTCAGCCATGAAGAGCGATACAAAGAATTCATTTAGTGTCTCTACAATAACCTTATCTTCCTTATGTGCTGCTTTAGCATCTTGATCGTCCAGTGGCCCCACAGGTTGTTTGGAAGGTTTTTTGCTTCTGATGTACTTAAAACATTTTTTGCTGTTACTTTTTGAGCTTTTGACTTGCTGTTCTTCAATTTTTTGACCTTTCTAATTATATGTTTACATTTCACCTGCTAGAGTTTATGCTTCTTTCTATTTTCCTCAATAGGATTTAACTTCCACTTTTTAAAGGATGCCTTTTTGCCTTTAACTGCTTCTTTCACTTTTTTTTTAGCCATGGTGGCGCTTTTTTGGTCCTCTTACTATGTTCTTTTAATTTGGGGTATACATTTAAATCGAGCCTCTAGTATGGTGTCTTTAAAAAGTTTCCATGCAGCTCGAAGGGATTATTTCACTTTTGGCATTGCGCCTTTTAATTTGCTAACTAACTTCTTCATTTTTGTGTCATTCCCCTTTCTGAAATTAAATGCTACTGTGGGGGGCTGCTTTGAGGTGTCCCCCTCCCTCTCACAGGGATGTTAAATTTGATTGTGTTATGGTCACGGTTACCAAGCAGTTCAGCTGTATGCACCTCTTGGACCAGATCCTGTGTTCTACTTAGGACTAAATCAAGAATCGCCTCTTCTCATGTGGGTTCCAGGACCAGCTGCTCCAAGAAGTCATCATTTAAGGTGATAAGAACCTTTCTCTCTGCATCCTGTCCTGAAGTGACGTGGACCCCCTCAATAGGAGGGTAGTTGAAATCCCCCGTTATTGAGTTTTTAATTTTTATAGCCTCTCTAATCTCCCTGAGCATTTCACAGTCACTATCCCGTCCTGGGCAGGTGGTCGGTAATATATCCCTCCTGCTATACTCTGATTAGTCAGGCATGGCATTACTATCCAGAGCCATTGTATGGCATAGTTCAGTTCATCTCAGATTATTTCATTTGATTCTACATTTCTTTCACATATAGCGCCACTCCCCCACCAGGACTCCCTGTTCTGTCCTTCCGCTGTATTTTGTACCCTGGTATTACCATGTCTCATTGATTATCCTCACGCCATCAAGTTTCTGTCCCACCTCCTGTGCAGTATCCTCATGTAATACGAGGCACTCCAGTTCACCCACCTTAGTATTTAGACTTTTAGTATTTGTATGTAAGCAGCTAAAAAAAAAATCTTTTTAGCTCTCTGCCATTGATATGTAATTGAACGGACCCTTTTGTTTGATTTTCTCATTAGATCCTACCCATATTTTATCCACTTTCAACCTCGTCTCCTTTACCAGGATACAGAGAATCTCCATGAATAGATCCACCCCTAAGGGATGTCTCTGTCTGAACCACATGCTCCTCCACACCTGTCGCCTTTCCCCCAACCCTTCGTTTAAAAACTGCCCTATGACCTTTTTAATTTTGCGTGCCAGCAATCCGTTTCCATTTTGGTTTAGGTGGAGCCCATCCCTGAATAGGCTCCCCCTTCCCAAAACATTCCCCAGTTCCTAATAAACCTAACCCCCCACCTTCCCCCAGCCCTAATCCCCGCATGGAGACCCTGCCGTTCGGCCTGTCTAGTGGGCCCTGCTCATGGAACTGGCAGCATTTCAGTGAATGCTGCCATAGGGGTGCTGGACTTCAATCTTACTCAGCAGCCTACATTTAGCCTTCAGGACCTATCTTCATGGATGTGGGGCTTGAGAGCTTGGGCCTAGCCATGTCTCTGCCCCTAGCACAAAGGGAAAGGACCTGGGGGTAGGTGATGTAGCAAAATGTCCATGGCCCAGGCAGATCGGGTCCAGGCTTTGCCAGTGAGCTGCCTTCAACCCGGGCAGCATCTCTGGTCCATAATGGACGTAGGGGCCAGCCCTGGCTGCCAGGGGAGAGCGGCCCTCACCTGGCCCCCTGCCCTATGGAGCCTCCCCATTCACACAGGGGTTGGTGGCGCCTCCTCAAAGGCCGCCTTGAACGCTTGCACCAGCGGCCTCCGCACGACGTCCTGGAACTCCCTCCCAGCAAAGACGTAGAGCAGGGGGTTGATACAGCTGTTGAACATGGCCAGGCACTTGGAAAGCGGGATGGCCACCAGGCGCACAGCACTGGGCATGCGGGCATTGGAGATCCTGGCCAAGGCCAAGGCGTGGTAGGGCGACCAGCAGAGGAAGAAGCAGATGACGACTCTGGTGATCACCAAGAGAGGCTTGCTGGACTTGGCAAGCCTCTTCCGCCTCATGGCCATCACCAGGACAGAATAGGACACGGAGATGACCACCAGGGGCAGGAGGAACTGGGAGAGGAAGATGAACACGGTCAAGATCTCGGCCTCTTGGCGCGTCCAGTCTTGGAAGACGTCCAGGTTGCTGCAGGAGCTGCGGTTCCTCTCGAAGGACAGCTCGGAGAAGAGGAAGGAGCTGGGCACGAAGGTGGCCAGAGAGAGGGCCCAGATGGCCACGCAGGCCACCCAGCTGAGGCGCGGCGTGCGGTGATTGCGGCACCACACCGGGGCCACCACCACCACGCACCGGTCCACGCTGATGGCGCTGAGCAGCAGCACCCCGCTACAGAGGCTCAAGCCGAAGAGGCAGTTGGCCAACTTGCAGGCCACGGAGCCGAAAGGCCAGTCCAGGTCCAGGGCCAGGTACAGGACGGTGACCAGGATCAGCGAGGTGGAGGCCACGTCAGCCACAGCCAGGTTGAAGAACCACACGGTGTTGGGGGTCCAGCGCAGCTTCCAGCCCGTGACCCACAGCACCGCCCCGTTCCCGGCTGCCCCCGCCAGGAAGATGAAGGCGAACGCTACGCCCGTGGTGATCTTCATGGCCTGGCGCAGCGGGGCCTCCCCGGACGTGGCGTTGGTGGGGAGCATCATCCTACCGGAGGGATGGGGCGGGTTGTGAAAGGTTGGACGCATGGGTTCTCTCCCGGGTTGAATGGGTGGAGGGGGGGCTGGAAGCCAGGACTCCTGGGTTCTATTCCTGGCTCTGGGAAGTGAATAGGGTCCAGGGGGTGAAAGCAGGGGGCGCTGGGAGCTAGGATTCACTAACTAAACCACCCTTGACAACTTCCTGCATTACTAAACTAATGGTCACGGGCCCAGGTGTCTGTCAGTCCGTCTCTGTCTCCCTGTTGGAAGGGATGAGCCTGTGTGTGTGTGTTGGAAGGGATAAGGCCTCCCCTGGGGTGTGTGCGTGCATGTCCCTGCTGGAAGTGTATGTCTTAGCCAGCATTCCCGGCTCACCCCATCCCTGTCCCCTCGCTCTGAGCCCTGCCTGACGCTAATGTGTGCAGTTGCATTGACCACAGCGCCTCCCCCTCCGCCCCCGCTGCTTTGTTCCCAAACAACCATCTGGGCCCAACGCTTCCATCTTAATGCGTCAATTTCCTGGCCCCGTGGGGGGGCGAGCGCTCAGCTGGGTGCTGTGCCGGGGTGTGGGGGGGGGGGCGGTGGCGCTCAGCACTGGGAGAGGAGCCAGATCCCCCAGCCCCCTGCCCTCATGGGGGTGGTAATGGCTTGAGCGGGGGCTGCTGCATGATTGTCGCTCCAGCTGGGGCCTAGGGCAGAGTGAGGGGCTGGGATGCGGGGGTCGAACTGGAGTCAAGACTCCTGGGTTCTATGGGTGGCTCTGGGAAGGGAGCAGGGACAAAGGGGCTAGAAGGGGAGGGCTGGGCGCCAGGACTCCTGGGTTCTGTTCCCAGCTCCAGGAGGGGAATGTGGTCTAGCGGTTAGACTACATGGGGGTGGGATCCAGGACTCCTGGGTTCTCTGCCCCGGTCCAGGAGAGGAGTGGGGTCTACTTTTAAGGATGCCAACCGCGTATTTGAAAAAGAAGGGCCTGTTTCCTTAGTATCGCTGCCTCACCTGCTCCCGCTGCTGTCATCATGAACAGCGTTCGTATTCAGAAGAACAATATGAAGCAGGACTCACTTACATGCACCAGGGATATTTCTTGCTGCTTTTGTTAGCAATCAGCACCTCCCGCTCTTGTTGTACAGAGATGAAGAAATAAGCGACGTCCCTCGGGTTAGATCAGAGGGGTGCTGGGAACCAGGACTCCGGCGTCCTGTTCCTGTCTCTGCTACTAATTTCTGAAGGAGTGCAGGTAGCTTCGTTTTCTTTTCTGGCATTTACGCCTCTGTATAAATATTATCTCCCCAGCTTCCCACTGCTCTAACCACTAGACCGCACTGTGCCCAGAGCTGGGGCTGGAATCCAGGAGTCCGGGCTCCCACCCCCGCTCTAAGCACTAGACCCCACTCCCCCCGAGCCAGGAACACGCTGTACCTTCCCTCCCCTGCCAGTTCCCGCTGCCCCCTTGGTGGGACCCGTTCACCTGTCCTGCTCCCCCCGCAATGTTCCCAGACACACTGTGCCGCTGTAGCCAGAGCAACTGCGTCTATCCTCAAGGTCTCGCTATACAGAAGGCAGCGAGGGAGGGGGGATGCAGAGCCCAGCCCTGCCTGTGGATAGAATCCAGGAGTGGGGACTGCTCCCCCCCCAACCCTCATTCACCCACTACCTGCCACCCCCCAGCTGGGGAGAGAACCCAGGAGTCCTGGCTCCCAGTCCTCTCTTCGAACCCAGCAAATCCCAGCTCTCTCCCGCGCAATCTCCCACCGCAAAAGCAAAGTCACTCAGCTGAGGACGGGTTCTGCAGGTGTTAAAGGGAGGTGGGAGGGAGCAGGGGGCTGGGAGCCAGGACTCCTGGGTTCTCTCCCCAGCTCT
>ML675670.1:471236-524799 GCA_007922155.1 Mesoclemmys tuberculata | reverse complement strand
GACAGCTTTTCCCACCTTGTAGCAGTGAGTTCCACCGGCACCAGTGCGTGCCTGCTAGGAATCAACAGCACTGATCCCCAGCTCCCTGAGCTGGCCAGTCTCTTTCCTGGAGACAGTTAAAACCTGAGTCTCCTAGTGGGGAACGACACTGTGTCCCATTCTCTTCCACTCTGAGCCAGCCTGTCCTGCAGATCACAGCCTCACGGTACTCTTGGCGTAACTGAGTATTTAATCTAGTCAATGGTCGCCTTCGCTACTCCTCCCACATTCACTATCCCTCTTTCCCGCCCCTACTGCCCAGAGCTTTATCTTGTAGCGGTGAATTCCACTGGCCATGGCCCAGTTGCTCAGAGCACCCAGCCTGGACAATCTGGAGGACCAGAGGGTGCCCAGAGAGGTCCTCTCTGATGGTGCCTTCCTAAGCCCTCTGTTATTTCTCCCTTCCTTCTCTTTCACTCTCCTTTTTCCTTTTCTCTGTTTGCCCTTCCAACCCCTCTTCCTTCTCTCCTCACAGAACCAAGGACCAAGACATCATGACCTTCCCACCAACTCCGGGTGCAAATTCCAGCCACACCCCAGCAGCTGTTAAGGCCACTCACCTGGCATCTGCCGTGTTGCTCTTTGCCACCTTCCTGGTGGGTGTGGTGGGGAACGGGCTGTACCTGTGGGTGCTGGGGATGAAGATGAGAAGGACGGTGACCACCCTCTGGTTCCTCCACGTGGTCTCCTGCTACTTCCTCTTCACCCTGATGATCCCCTTCTTTGCTGTGTACGTCCTCCTGGGTTTCCACTGGGCCTTCGGCACGGCCATGTGCAAACTCCTGAACACCTGCATCTCTGTGGGCATGTTCTCCTCCGTCTTCCTTCTCACCCTCATCAGCCTGGACCGCTACATCCTCACTCACCATCCCATCTGGTCCCGGCATCACCGCACCGTGCCCTGGGCCAGGAATCTGGTTGTTGGCGTGTGGCTGGTCTCCTTCGCCCTCAGCGCTCCCTACCTGGCTTTCCGGGAGACCCACGTGGTGGATGGGGGCAGAATCAACTGCATAAACAATTATGATGTCTCCAGTATCTGGAAAGGAACCGAGACGCAGGGCCTGGAAGAACGTGTCCAACTGGCCATCTTCGTGGTTCGGTTTGTGCTGGGCTTCCTGCTGCCCTTCTGCATTATCGTGGGATGCTACAGCCGGGTGGGGCTGAAGATGAAGAAGAAGAAGGTGACATGGGCTGGGAAGCCCTTCAAAGTCATGCTGGCCACGGTGGTTTCCTTCTTCCTCGGTTGGCTGCCCTACCACCTTTACCATGGCGTGAAGCTCTACAGTGAGGAGGTGCCAGAGTCGGTGTCAGAGATCCTGTTGATCATTCACACCTTCACGTCCTGCTTCAATGCCTGCTTCACCCCCATACTGTACCTCTTTGTGGGGGAGAAGTTCTGGCAGGTCTTCAGGATGTCTCTTCTCACTCTGGTCAAGACGGCTTTTGTTGATGATCTCAGCAGCAGTGCCCCCGAGTCTAGTGGGTGACAAGGACTGGAAATTGAGAACAGAAAAGAGGAGATGATCTGAAGTTGCCCAGACATAGGGGGAGTTGAAAACTTGGCGTCCCATTTGTTCCTAGATCCCCGATGGTTCTAAAACCTAAAGGGTTCCGTGTATCTCACGTTTATAAACCCAGCGGAGTCCCAAGATTCTAGATTCCCTGATGTCTCCAGAATCCAATTTGTTTTAGATCTCAATGTTTTCAAACTCAAGGGGTCCTAATGGCACTAGATCGCTAGCCAGCTCCAGAAACCTGTTTGTTTTAGTTCCCTCACTGTGTTCTAACCGAATTGAGTCTCTTGGATTGTGCATCACTAGTTGGCTCTGGAATCTCATTTATTCTAAGCCTCTCAGTATGTTCCAACTGAGCGATCACAGGGTCTAGATTCCTGATGGGTTCTAGGACGTCACTGGATTCTAGAGTGTTTTCAAACCACTTAGGATCCAACAGGTTTTAGATTCTTTGCTAAAAGTGTCATGGGGGTTCTAGATTTCCAAATATTTTAAATTCCATTAGGTGTAGTGTAGTTGTAGGCTGGCGACATGGCCCAGCAGGGGTGTCGTGACCCTTCCTCGGGCCCAGGAAGGCCACAGAACCTTGTTCTACTGGAAAGAGCTAGCGGGTTATGAGTCTTTATTGCTGGTCTCAGGCGGAGCAGGCTGTGAATGCAATCTGTAGCACTTGACCCTCAGGCTGGTGGGGCAGGCAAAGCAGTCTATAGACCCCGGCCCTCAGGCAGGGCGGAGCTGTTAAGCAGTTTGTAGCCCCTAGCTCTCAGACAGGCAGTGCTGTTAATGTTCGGTATGCTCTGGCAGGCAGGTTCAGAGGAGACGAGCACTGCCGGCGTGGCTAGGGAAGGGTGGAGGGGGACACAGGCCCATCTGACTCCACTGTGTCCCAGTCCAGGTCCCTATCTGTGGCAAAGAGCTCTGCCACCGAGTCAGCGGGGCTCCAGCCGTAACACGCTGACGCTGGTACGGCCACAGCCTCAGCGAAACTAATGTCTGTTGCCCCTGGGCCACTTCCTCCCACCCTGAACCCGGGTTCCTGGAGCCAGGGGCCTTCCTCCGAGTCATTGGGGCAGACGGCTAGCGGTTTTCACACTAGTCCCTCATCGTTGGCCGGCGGCAGGTCTGGGAAGTGCTCAGGGCTGTCAGCAGATGGCAGCTCCTCCAGGTCACAGGGTCCCGGTGGGTCCTCTGGCACACGGGGCTCAGGCAGCTTCAGTGGGTCCCCAGCGACGGGCAGCTCCTCTAGGTCAGGGCCAACGTCAGGGTTTTGTCCCAGTCAGCGGTCTCTGTTAGCCCTTCCCAGCGACTAGGGCCCGGTGGCCCTCTCCACTCACTAGGGCCTGGCGGCCCGGGCAGGCCTTGGAGTCTCTGGTCACTGGGGTGTTCACTCTGCACAGCTGTGGGGCCTGGGTCAGGCCCAGACCGCAGCCTCGGGGAAGGCACGTCCTTCTCCAGCAGCAGCTTCCCCCTGACTGAACAGCTAGGCCGGCCTTTTATACTTCCCCTTCCTGTGCTGGCCCCGCCCCCTGCTCTGCGGTGTTTGGCCTGCAAGGCCCAGATGTCCCATGAAGGTGTGTCACAACCCTTCTTAGGACCCAGGCTCCGAGGAAGGCGATAGGAATTTGCTACAGTACTATAGAGAATCTGTATTATAATAGCAATATCTATCTCCTCCTAGTGCTTGTCATCAGTAGATCTGAAACAACTTGACCTAAGAGGTCAGTAGCAGTCTCCAGATTTTCACAAATGGGGGAACTGAGGCACAGAGTGGGGGACTTGACTTGTCACTTCTCTTGGCCATGGTCACCCAGCAAGCCAGAGGCAGAACTGGGAACAAACCCAAGTCTCCTCTGTTGCAGCCCAGGTCTCTATCCATTGCATCTCCTTAGACTGTGAGCTCTCTGGGACGGGAACTGTCTTTTCGCTCTGTGTTTGTACAGTGCCGAGCACAGGGGTCCTGGGCAAGGACTGGGGCTCCTGGCACTACTGAAATTAAAAAGTAATAAGCAATAATCATTCCCAGGCATTCTTTGAACTCCCTGGATTCCAGAGGTTTGTGTGGCTGCTCTGACATAATTTAGAAACACAGAGTGACCCGATCGCTGGGATATTTAGTGTGCGGATGCTCTGGCTTAGTTTCAGAGCGGCTGGTAAGGAAAACAAGCCAACAGAATGATAAGCGGTGCCAGAGAAATGACCTGCTGGGAAACACGTTAGGGTGGTGAAGAGGTAATGTCCAAGCTAGTAACTATGAAGATCCTGATTGCCAGATCCAGCCAAGTTACAAAACTTTGGCCAAGGCTGTGGGCCAGGAGATAAAAAGGACGAGAAAGACTTTAAAAGATCCTTTCCGATGTATTCTCTATCACTGGCAATTTTTAAAATGAGGCTGAATGGTTTCTAAGAGATCTGACTGCTCTAGTTCAACCAGGGATTAATTCAGGGACGTTCAGCAAGAGGTAAGCGTAGGGGACACCAAGCTTCTGGCCTTGGAATGTCGGAATCTATGCAGAGGTCCGGCAGGTGTTGGGGTGCTGTACCAGTTGTCACGTAGGAGCCACTGGGGGGTCTGAGGAAACCAAGCCAGGTTAGGCCACCAGCACAAGGTGGAGGATGACAGGTAAGTTAGACGTAGCCCCTCTGTTTTAAAAATGTTCTTCCACTCCTCCTGATCAGACGTAACAAGACCAGCATTTGTGACAGATGCAACCTCTCACTGACTCAAAATTTACTGAGATCTCATGGATTCTAGGCTTCCTGGCTGGTTCTTAACCTTTTGGGTCCCTGCTCTGTCAGTGTTTTGCATGTGATCTGATCTGTTGTGGTCTAGATTTAGAAGCAAGATGCTGCGATAATAGGGACGAAAACACAAACATCATTTTTAGATCAAATCAACAGGGGCTGTGTCTCTAAGCCTGCAAATTTCAGCTCAGCGGGCGTTACTCACCCTCCATTTCCGGTAGAGGCCTCACTTCGCAGAGGTGTGAACTGCTATGAAGCACAGGTGTGAACAGCTTGCATTGCAGAATCACTTTTGCAATGCGGCGTCCGTGCTCAACCTTTTCCGAAGTTTGGAGTCTTTGCTTTTTCCACTCGCTGTGCACCATGAACGTTATAGCCCTCAGAAAATGTTCAATTGACTCCTGCAAAGGTGGGGGGCTGTATTATGGGAACCCCTAGTCAAAGTGACCCCAAATTTGCATCACAAACCCCACCCCAGCCTCCACTGCCGGGTGCTGGTTATCAAGGGAGGTTCCCTATGCAGGTGGGGTGAGGTGGGGGTGTCAGTACGATTTGTGAATATTAACAGCTGCTCATATTCAGGGGGCAGCATCTCATGAACTCCCTGATCAAACAATCACCCATTTCTCCAGCAGAGGCTTTGGGGCAGCGTGACGCTTTCCAAGCCGATCTGAGTCTCCCGTCCGGTTCTCAGACCAGAGTGAAAAAACTAAGCGTGGCTCCTTTTCGTGCAGCTTTAAGTGCAGGCTCTTGGGATCACAAACATGGCCCGCTCACTCCACCCCTGGCCTTGCTGAGACATGGCCAATTGCTAGCCAAGCCGAGAGGCCGCCTGGGTTTCCGAGCATCGTGAAGTGTTGGGTCAGAGAGGAAAAGGATTATCTGCAGGCCCGGCTACAGGAGGGCACTTAGCAAATCTGCTATGGGCAGGACTTAGGCTCTCAGGCCTCGGGGAGTTCTCAGCTCCATGTCTGCAGCACCTGGTTGCGAGCCAGCCCTTGAATCCACCAGCCCTTTGCTCCCTGCACGCTCACGTCCAGCCCCAGGCCATCAGCCCGGCCACTCACGTGCCAGCCGTCGTGTCCGCATCTCGGGGGTGCGCGTAGTAGCTCTGGTACCTTTGGAAACGCGGCTCCCATTGAGCCAGTGAGAGACACTGATATTTACCCAGGGGGTGCAGCTGGAGCCCACGTTTCTGCACATCCCGGGCTCTCTGTGCCTAAGGCCTGGTCTATGCTACAGCGCTAGGTCGACATAAAGCAGCTCACGTCGACCTAATGACATGAGTGTTGCCATGACAGCCGTGCTCCCACCCATGTATGTGCCCTACTACAGGACGTTGTCTCTCCACCCCGGCGGGGAGCGCAGGGCTCACGCTGGTGCAGTTCGGGGACGCAGTACCTGTGTGGACAGGGTGGAGATCGCTCATTCTTGTCAATTTCATGCCTCCCTACTAGAGCCGTGAAACTGACGAGGAAGCCAGGTGAGTGGCAGGAACCAGCTAGGGCTAGCTTGCCCCCAGGTTGCCGTCTTCCCGCCAGGCTGCAGTCCGGGGCTCCTGAGCTGGGATGCCCGTGGGCTCTCAGCTCCCTGTTCCCTGCCGGGAGCACGGTTGCCTCACCCCACCCACAGCCTCATCTGCCCGCTGGGCGGCTGCCAGGCTCCCAGTGGGCTGGGAGGGGGACTGAGAACCCAGGAGGCAGCCTGGTTCGCAGTAGGGAGTGAGAAGCCTGACGCCCAAGGGCAGCGCCCAGGCCCCTGATGGGGAAGGAGGCGCTGAGAGCCTAGGCATAGTAATTACCGCAGTGGCTGTCAGTTGAACTGGAGCCAGGCTGGGTCCTGCTGCAGCCTCAGGCTAGTTTATCTCCCGGCCAGGCTGGGAGGTTTCGTTCTGCTCAGGCAACTGGTGGGTTGTTTCCATTTGTGGTTTCCATTTCCCCAGCCAACAGAGCAGCCTAGGGGGCAGGGTGTGAAGAAGATTCAGAGATAAAGGGTTTGAAATGAACACGCAGCCTGGGGGGGGTGGACACACAGACTCTTTGTTGGGGAAATACTCTCTTTTCTCCCTGGTTGAGTCTCTCTCTGTGATGGCTCCACGTTTCCATCAGCCCCGCTATGCAGGGGAGTCGTGATAACGGGCAGAGGCCCTGTGGTGGGTCTGAAGGGCAATTGCCATTCTAAGCCCCGCTGGAGGATGCAGAAATTTGCTAGTCACAGGGTTAACCAGGGAAACTCTCTGCCTCGGGTTTTTGTTGAGTTAACTGGTAGGACTCCCTGCCCTGGGGAAATAGTAAGTTTAACCCATGGGGCAGCCTGACAGGGTATATGAGGGGGTTAACCGGTGGAACTCAATGCAGAGGGATGTAATTATGTGGGGTCTAGGACAGAGGCTGAATTTCTTCACCTTGTTTCAAGTCAATGAGATGAGACGTTCCATATTTATCATTCTGAAACTCACTCCTCTCCCAGAGCCGGGATAGAACCCAGGAGTCCTGGCTCCCCGCCCCTCTCCTGCTCTAACCACTGGACCTCCCACTCCTTGACTAGGAGTTGCATCATTTGTGACACAGCCTTTGTTGTGAGCGAACGGGACCAAGGTTATCTCCAGGTCACGGTACAGCCTCCTTCACAAAAGGATGTGCACAAAATAAAGGCCCCTCCTCATCACAGGGGCATGTCTCAATAGATGAGCTCCTGACCCAAGTGTCCACTGTAGTGGAGTAGGGGGACTGGGAGCCAGGAATCCTGGTCCTATATGGCTCTGGGAGGGACATGGGGGCTAGAGGTTAGAACAGGGGCAGGCTGGGAGCCACGACTCCTGGGTTCTAGCCCCATCTCTGGGAGGGGAGAAGGTGCCAATTTTAAAGCCATGGCTGTTCCTTAGGTGTTTCTCCTCTAAGACAGTGTCCGAATGATAATTTCCATTTATGGTTTGAGGCTTCTTGATCCGAAAGATCAGGGTGTGGTCGGATGTGTAGAAAACCCAGAGTTAAGGGGAGTGCACTAAACACACAGGGCAGGGCTTGGGTGTGTGGAGGGACATACACACAGATGCTCTGCTGGACAAACACACACCATTTGAGTCTCTCTCTGCATTGGGGCCGTTTCCACCACCTGCTGCCCAGGTGAGTCGAGACGATGGGCAGAGGCCCCTCATTGGGTCTGAAGGGGAATTTCCTTGCTAAGCCCACCTAGAAGCCACAGAAATTTGCTATTGTCAAGGCAAAGCAGTGGGACTCCCTGCCCCTGGGTATTAGTGGGGTTAACCTGTGAGACTCCCTGCCCCGAGTATCAGTGGGGTTAACTTGGTGCACTCATAGACAGAGGTAATAGGTGAGGTCTGGGACGTGTGAATTTTTCTCCCTTGTTTCCTATTAGTCAGATGAGGTTGTGACTCATCCATGCCCAGGGTAGCCCACTGATAATGCCAGGGGCAGGGCAGGCTGTAAAAGGAGAGCAGATTCTCCCAGCACTGGTGGGTGACACTGAAGTCAGACTTCCCAACCAGCCACAAACAGTGCTTCTGATTCCCCACTCTGGTTAACAAGAAACCACTGTGCAAAAACACACAGCCCCCTTTACTGCATTTCAGCCTCTGGCTCCCAAACTGCCACTGGGTGCAGTAAAGAGACCAGTTATTTAAACTCTGTGCTCTTTACTAAAACGGTTCCCTCCGATCCTAAAAGATCAGCCACAGTACCAGACCACTATCAGTTTGGATCTTACCCCAAATACCACGCTGCCAGCCGATCCTTTAGTAACTAAAACTAAAGTTTTATTATAAAAAGAAAAACAAGCAATACGAGAAATGTTAAAGGATCAAAGCAATGAGATATATACAAATGCTTTGAAAGTCCATATACATCAGGCTTCTAGAAGAATTGTGGAGTTTGCATGGTTGTATAGTCCCTCTGGAGTACATCCAGTACCTGGATTGGTCTCAGTCCTTTATTTCACGGCTTCAGTTCAGTTGTAGATGAATTGATCCAGAGGCAGATAAGCAGCTTAGAACTGAACAGGGCAGAAGACAAAATGGATCCCCAGGCCTCAACCTTTTCTGTCCTCTGGCCCTTGCCACGCTGCTTGTGGAATTTCACAGGAACCAAAATGGAGTCCAGAGTCACATGAGAAGTCCAGTGACCCATCAGGTACATCCCTGGCTTCCCCCCGCCCCCGAGAGCCCTCCCACCTGTGAATGTTAATGGGCCATTAAGCAGGCTATTGTTACAGCCATCCTGCCTGGGGAGTGGCCTGGAAACAGCCCAATATATCGACCATATCCACAACTTCCATCACACACATAACATGGACACAAACATCGTCATCTCACTCAGCACATTCCAGCCTTTCTGCCAGTCCCTGACATGGCACAGCTCACATGGATTACTAGGATTTTGACGTAGTGATGTCAAATAATACAATAAATGCCCCCACCCACCCCAATCTAGCCAGCGTGACAGAGGTGGTCCCCATTTACTAAGCTCTAAAATGCAGGATCTCACTCCCCTCCCACAGCCCTGGTGTTCTGACAACAAGATCCCCCTGCACCTAGCCACACCCCACTCAAAGAGCCAGGGATGGAACCCAGGTGTCCTGGCTGCCATTCACCCGTCTCTAACCATTAGACCATTCTGCATTGTACAGAGTTCTCCATGCCAAAAAGGCTGAGGGGGGCGCAGTCCCAGGCAGAGGCAATAGCCTGGGGGTCTCTGTTGCAGGGCTGGCAGCACGGCCGTGGGGCTGAGAAGCAGCTGGGTGGATCGAGGTTTACTGTGCTATGATGAGATAGTCCCTTCACTGTCTCGTAAATCAGGGTGTGGCAGCAATTCCTGTGACAGGCAGCTGAGCAGAAGAGATGGGGTGGGGGAGGGGTGACTTTTTTTCACCTTGTGGCAGTGAGTTCTACTGGCACCAATGCCTGTCTGCTAGGAATCAAGAGTACTGATCCCCAGCCAAGCCCCGTTCCTGAAGCCAGATTGGAGACAGCACCTCTGTTACCAGATTTGCCCGTCACCTTGGGGTGCGATCATTTATTAGGATGACATTCCTGGCGGGGGTGGGATTCTGTAATTCTATCAATGTATTGCTTGTGTCACTTGTGTTAATGCGGCTTCTCCATTCTGCAAGTCCCCTCCCTATGGAGCTACACTGCAGGACCTCGTTTTCCCAGGGCTGGGTTCCTCCAGCCCCAGGATCAGATGAACACACACACACACACACATTAACAAAGCAGCTCTGAGAGGACCATGTCACGCTACCCCCTTATATGTCCCTGGAGACAGCAGGCTGGGTCGAGCTGGACTACCAAGCTGCCACTCTCATATGCCACAGGTTCAGTGTGTCCCTATCCCCACTTTCATGCTACAGTTGGTCTGGCGGTAACCCCCTTGAGGAGCAAACCCCACAGGATTTTTGGGCATTGCAGGGATCTTTGGCGTAGGTAAGAGGAGCGTTGCTGCACAGTAAAATAGTGCCGCCGAGAACACAAGAGTAAAGGAAGTTTGGAGAGAATCTGGAAGCCAGCTTGACGAGAGAAGTGATTGTATTGCCAGGGATATAACACTTATGATGCTGGTAGTAATAGCCAGACAAGGAGAGACCAACAAACCAAACAGTTCCAATATTACACGATTTCAATTGGGGCATTGGGGAAATCTAGCTCCAGTTTGATTACAGAAGTCAGGTTTAGACAGCTATACCTGCCGCGAGAGAGAGAGAGAGAGAGAGAGAGAGAGAGAGAGGGAGTGTTGGGGTCTCACCACTCCGTGAAGTTTGAACCAGTCGAGGTTCCCAGGTAGTCCTTGTGGCTGAGGGTCCGGAGTGCTGGAGACTGGCAGAGGCCCCGTCACGATCAGTCAGGGACAGGTGAAGTCCCCGTGGAACTGGTGCAGCTTTTGGATCCAGGCACCAGAACAGAGTTTTTAATTTGGGTCGGGTTTTTGCAGGGAACAAACAATGGTTCAAGGGAGAACGCTGGGTTTGCTTATGGGTAACAATGACTCAAGGGGGTATAATAGAGTTGTTTTGTGTAGGCTGGACAATAGGAACTGATCATTCCTGGCTGTGGGCCGTGTTCCTTCTAGGGAGATCATAGTGCAATTAGGCAGATTCGGTATTTGAATGCCAATAAAGCATAGATGTTAAACTCAGGCCCGCGGGCCAAATCTGGCCCTCAGTGTAATTATATTTGGCCCGCAAGAAAATACCAAATGTCTACTAGAGCTGGCCCGCCGGTAGACAGCGCATGCACCGATTTCACATGTGTTTATAGTATTAAGCTCTGCTTGTTCCAGATTCAATGTTTAAGCAAAACTTAAGTTTCTTTCCATATGAAAAGGTTCATCGTTATATTCGATGAGAAGGAAAAACTTCCTCAACTGTAGACATTTTTTCAATAAATATCAAGGTTGGCCCGCGACTTTGTCCAAGTTTTTAATTTTGGCCCACTGTGTATTTGAGTTTGACATCCCTGCAGTAAAGGGTTTGTTAGTAGAATTGGTCTGATAATGGCTGAGCTGGGGTGCGCAGGCGTGGGTTCATTAACATTGGGAGCAAAGATCCCCCATCATGCCATGCTTCTCCGCTTCTCTGGTCCCAGAGTTCAGGGCGGTCCTTGCCTTGGGATCTCTGTTCTCCATCCTGTGTGCTAATGGAGATTCCTCCATGTGCCGTCTTTGATACAAATGAGGCTAGGGGAGTTGCCTTAATCCTGTCACCCTTGTCCAGAGGGGTTTAGGTGTGTCTCCCACTGCCTCTTCATTGCTTTGTGTAAGTCTTTCTTCTCATCACTTCTGGTTCAAGCAGAGGCTGGGGGCGAGGGAGAGTCCTTCATGAGTCAGACAGGCTGTGTACTGCATCCTAGTTTTTCCCAGCTCCCAACGGCTCCTCTAGATCTCTATCTTGTAGCCATGAGTTGCACTCGCTGTGGCTCAGTTGCTGAGAACAGCCAGCCTGGATATTCTGGAGGACCAGAGGGTGCCCAGAGAGTTTCTCTCTATGGTGCCTTCCTAGCCTTCTCTCGTTTTTCCCTCTTCCTCCTCTTCTACTCTCCCTTTTTCCCATCCGCTGTCATCCCCTCCAAACCCTCTTCCTTCTTTTCCCATGGTACCATTGACCAATGCCTCATGACCTTCCCACCAACCATAGAGACTAATTTCAGCCAGACCCCAGCAGCCATAAAGACCCCTCATCTGGCCTCTGCCATGTTGCTGATCGCCACCTTCCTGATAGGCGTGGTGGGAAATGGGCTTTACCTGTGGGTTCTGGGGCTGAAGATGAAGATGATGGCCATCACCCTCTGGTTCCTCCACGTGGTCTCCTACTACTTCCTCTTCACCCTGATGATCCCCTTCTTCGCTGTGTACGTCCTCCTGGGTTTCCACTGGGCCTTCGGCACAGCCATGTGCAAACTCCTGAATGCCTGCATCTCCGGGGATATGTTCTCTTCTGTCTTCCTTTTCACTCTCATTAACCTAAACTGCTACATCCTAACTCACCATCCCATTTGATCCTGGCATCACAGCACCATGCTCTGAGTGGAAAGCTGGCCATGGGCATGTGGTTGGTCTCCTTTGCCCTCATCACATTCTACATGGCTTTTCTGGGAGACCTTCATGGTGGACAGGGGGAGAATCGTCTGCATCAACAATTATGATGTCTCCAGTGACTGGAAAGAAACCAAGACGCAGGGCTTGGGAAGATGTGTCCACCTGCCTGTCTTCACGGTTTGGTTCATGCTGGGCTTCCTATTGCCTCTCTGCAGCATCACGGGATGTTACGACTGGGTGGAGCTGATGATGACGGAGAAGAAGATGGCATGGGATAGGAAGGCCTTCAAAGTCATGTTGGCCATGGTGGTGTCCTTCTTCCTTGGTTGGCTGCCCTGCCATCTTTATCACAGTTGAAGCTCTACAAGAAGGAGGTGCCAGAGTCAGTGTCAGGGGCCCTGTTAGTCATTTACACCTTCACAATCTGCTTCCATGCCTGCTTCACCCTCCAGCTATATGTCTTCGTGGGGGAGAAGTTCTGGCAGGTCTTTAGGATGTCTCTTCTCACTCTGGCCAAGGTGGCGTTTGTTGACGATCTTGGCAGCGGTGCCTCTGTGTGTACTGTGTAACATGGATCGGAAGTTTAGAACAAAAAACAGGAGAGAACCTGAAGGTGCCCAGATATAGGGGGAGTTGAAAACGTGGCCTCCCAATTGTTCCCAGATTCCTGATGGTTCTAAAACCGAATGGGTTCGAGTTATTCAATGTTTATTAACTCCACACAGTCCCTGGATTCTAGATTCACTGCTGTCTCCAGAATCCCATGTGTTCTAGGTGTGTCAATTTTTTCAAACTCAGGGGATCATTAAAGGCACCAGATCGCTAGAAAGCTGCAAAATCCAGTTTATTTTAGGTCACTCTCTGTGTTCTAATCTAATTGAGCTTCTTGGATTGTGTACCACTAGTTGGCTCTGGAATCTGATTTATTCTAAATCTCCCAATGCGCTCCAATTCAGCGACCATGAATTCTAGATTTCCGACTGGTTCCAGGACATCATTTAGGTCTAGAGCATTTTCAAACCATACAGGATCCAGCAGGTTCCAGATTCTTTGCTAATAAGTCTCATGGGGGTTCCAGGTTTCCAAACCGTTTAAAATCTATTGGGTGTCGCTCCTCCCAACCCCAGTGTTTGGACCAACCAAAGACTTTAAGAATGAGTTATTGTCACAGGGTTTACATGCCATTTTTCAAGGAAGTTGGCCTATGCAATTTGTGAAATTTAACAAGGAGCAGTATCTCATGAACTCCCTGAGCAAACAATCTCCTACATTTCCAGCAGAGGCCCTGTGGCAGCAAGACACTTCCCAAGCGAATCTGAGTCTCGTGTGGTTCTCAGACCAGTTCGAAAAAACTAAGTGCGCCTCCTTTTTGTGTGGCTATAACTGCAGGTCCCTGGGATAACAAGCCCTCGAACCTGCCCCACTCACTCCGCTCTTGGCCTTGCTGAGACATGACCAATTTCTAGCCAGGCTGAGCGGCCGCCTGGATTTCCGAGAATTTTGATGCATCGGTTCCGAAAGGAAAGGATTGTGTGCAGCATTGCACTGAGCAAATCAGGGGACTTGGGTTCCCAGACCTTGGGCAATTCTTAGCTTCATGTCTGCAGAACCTGGTTGCGAGCCACCCCCTGAATCTGTCAGCCCTTTGTGCTCTGCACACTCATGTTCAACCCCAGGGCATCAGCTCGGCCGTTCATGTTCCAATTGCCGTGTCCACGTTTGGGGGTCTTGTGCCTCTTTGGAAAGCCACGCTGAAGGTCTACATTTGGAAATGCGACTTCCTTTGAGGGCCGCTGGGTGACATTGAGATATGCTGAGGACGTGCAGCTGGACCCCACATTTCTGTGCATCCCTGCCCCTCCATGTCCCCAGACCCCGGCTGGGTTGTACTGTAGCCTCAGGCTAGTTTATTGCTCGGCCAGGCTCTGAGGGTTTATTCTGCGAAGGCAGCCGGTGAGTTATTGTTTCCATTTGTGGTTTGCATTATCGGGGCCAACAGAGCAGCCTGAGGCACAGAGTGTGAAGAAGAGTCAGAGAGAAAGGGAGTGAACGAGCAGACAGGGGTTGGGTGGAGGCGGTCAGACACACAGACCCTTTCCTGGGCAAATACTCATTTTTCTCCCTGCCCGAGTGTCTCCAGGCTGGCTCCATGTCTCCATCAGCCCCGCGATGCAAAGGAGTCGAGACAATGGGCAGAGACCCCACGGGTGGGTCTGAAGGGCCCTGCTGGAAGCGGCAGAAATGTGTGAGTATCAGGGTAAAGCCATGGAACTCTCTGCCTCTGGCATTTGTGGCGTTAACTTGTAGGACTCCCTGCTACAGGGAAAGAGTGAGGTTAACCCCCAGAGCAGCCAGACACAGGGGATTATTGGGGTTAGCCACTAGGACTCCATCCAGAGGGATGTAGCTTTGAGAGGTCTTTGACAGATAGTCAATTTCTTCACCTTGTTTTCATTCAGTGAAATGAGATGTTCCCTGGTTATCATGCTCAAACTCCCTCACGCCCAGAGATGGGGTTAGAACCCAGGAGTGCTGGCTCAGCCTTTGCTGTGGGCTAACGGGGCAGTAAATATATCCGGGTCCTGGTACAGCCCCCTTCACAAACAGACTTGTGCAGAATACAGGCCTTTCCTCTTCACAGTGGCAAATCTCAATAGGTGAGCTCCTGGCCAAGCGTCCAGTGGATGAGAGCAGGGGGTGGTGGCCAGGAAACCTGGGTTGTAGCCCCAGCCCTGGCAGAGGAGTTTTAAAGCAATGGCTGTTTCTTGAATGGTTTCCCTCCTAAGACAGCGTCCGAATGATCATTTCCGTTTTATGGTTTTCACCTTCTCGAACTTATAGAGCAGGATGGGGTGGAGCATGTAAGAGTTGCAAGGTTAAGGGGAGTGAACTAAACACACAGTACAGGGCTCAGGGGGGTTTGACAGACACACGGAGGATTGCAGGGCAAACACACACCATCCGAGTCTCTCTCTGAGCTGAGTCCACATTTCCACCAACCCCTGCCCAGGTGAGTGGAGACAATGAGCTGAAGCCCCTCCTTGGGCCTGAAGGGGAATTTCCTTGATAAGCCCACCTAGAAGGTGCAGAAATTTGCAATTGTCAGAGCAGATCAGTGGGACAATCTGCCACTGGGGGTGCCGTGGGGCACCCAATAGACAGAGGTAGTGGGTGAGGTCTGGGACGTGTGAATTTTTCTCCCTTGTTTCCCATTACTCAGATGAGGTGTCCCCCATTTACAAAGCTCTAAGTTGCAGTGCCCCACTTCCCTTCCACAACCCCAGAGTTCTGACCTCCAACTCTCCACCCTGCCCAACCCACCCCACTCCCAGAGCTAGGGAAGGAACCCAGGAGTTCTGGTTCACAGCCTGCCCGTCTCTAACCATTAGATCATCCTGCATTGCACAGAGGGCTCCATGCTAAAAAAGCCATGAATGGCGCAGTTCCAGGCTGAGACAATAGCCTGGAGGTCCCTGGTGCAGGGCTAGCAGCACGGCTGTGGAGCAGAGAAATGACTTGGTGGGTTAAGGCTTCCTGTGTTACAATAAGAACCTTGCACCGTCTCACAGGTTAGAGTGTGGCAGCAATTCCTGTGACAGGCAGATGAGCACAAGATATGGAATGGGGGAGGGATGGCTTTTTCCACCTTGTAGCAGTGAGTTCCATCGGTACAAGCTACTGCCTGTTAAGAATCAACAGCACCAATTCCCCAGCTCCCTGAGCCAGCCAGTATCTTTCCTGGAGACAGTTAAGAGCCTGCGTCTCCTAGTGGGGAAAGACGCAGTGTCCCATTCTCTACCATTCTGAGCCAGCCTGTCCTGCAGTTCACAGCCACGTGGCATTCTTGGCGTAACTGTATTTGATCTAGTAGATGGTCGCCTTCCCTACTCTTCCCACATTTACTATCCCTCTTTCCCTCCCCTACTGCCCAGAGCTCTATATTGTAGCGGTGAGTTCCACTAGACGTGACCCTGTTACTAAGAGCATGCCACCTGGACAATCTGGAGGACCAGAGGGTGCCCAGAGAGGTCCTCTCCGATGGTGCTTTCCTAAACCCCTCTGTTATTGCTCCCTTCCTTCTCTTTCACTCTCCTTCTTTGCCTTCTCTGTTTGCCCTTCCAACCCCTCTTCCTTCTCTCCTCACAGCACCAGGGACCAAGACATCATGACCTTCCCACCAACCCCAGAGGCAAATTCCAGCCACACCCCAGCAGCTGTTAAGGCCACTCAACTGGCCTCTGCCATGTTGCTCTTTGCCACCTTCGTGGTGGGTGTGGTGGGGAACGGGCTGTACCTGTGGGTGTTGGGGCTGAAGATGAGAAGGACGGTGACCACCCTCTGGTTCCTCCACGTGGTCACCTGCTACTTCCTCTTCACCCTGATGATCCCCTTCTTTGCTGTGTACGTCCTCCTGGATTTCCACTGGGCCTTCGGCACAGCCATGTGCAAACTCCTGAACACTTGCATCTCCCTGGTTATGTTCTCTTCTGTCTTCCTTCTCACCCTCATCAGCCTGGACCGCTACATCCTCATTCACCATCCCATCTGGTCGAGGCAACACCGCACTAAGTCCTGGGCTAGAAAACTGGTTGTGGGTGTGTGGCTGATCTCTTTCGCCCTCAGCGCTCCCTACCTGGCTTTGCGGGAGACCCGCATAGTGGATGGGGGCAGAATCGTCTGCATCAACAATTATAATGTCTCCACTGTCTGGAAAGGAACTGAGATGCAGGGCCTGGAGAGACGTGTCCACCTGGCCCTCTTCATGCTTCGTCTCCTGCTGGGCTTCTTGTTGCCCTTCTGCACTATTGTGGGATGCTACAGCCGGGTGGGGTTGAAGATGAAGAAGAAGAAACTGTCATGGGCTGGGAAGCCCTTCAAAGTCATGCTGGCCATGGTGGTTTCCTTCTTCCTCTGTTGGCTGCCCTACCACATTTACCATGGCATGAAGCTCTACAGGAAGGAGGTACCAGAGTCAGTTTCGGAGGCCCTGTTGATCCTTTACACCGTTATGTCCTGCTTCAATGCCTGCTTCACTCCCATAATCTACCTCTTTGTGGGGGAGAAGTTCTGGCAGGTCTTCAGGATGTCTCTTCTCACTCTGGTTAAGGCGGCTTTTGTTGATGATTTTGGCAGCAGTGCCCCTGAGTGTAGTGGGTTACATGGATCAGAAGTTGAAAACAGAAAAGTGGAGATGACCTGAAGTTGCCCAGACATAGCAGTAGTTGAAAACGTCACCTCCCTTTTCTTCTTAGATCCCCGATGGTTCTAAAACCTGAAGGGTTCCAGGTATCTCAAATGTTTATAAACTCAGTGGACTCCCTGGGTTCTAGATTCCCTGCTGTCTCCAGAATCCCACATGTTCTAGATATCTCAATATTTTCAAACTCAAGAGGTCTTAATGATACCAGATCAGTAGCCAGCTCCAGAAACCTCTTTGTTTTAGTTCCCTCGCTGTGTTCTAAGCTTATTGAGTCTCTTGGATTGTGTATAACTAGCTGGCTCTGGAATCTTATTTATTCTAAGCCTCTTCCTGCGTTCCAACTCAGCGACCACACATTCTAGACTACTGACTGGTTCTTGAACATCACTGGATTCTGGAGTGTTTTCAATCCTGCTAGTACTGGGCAGCTTCTAGATTCAGTGCTAAAAAGTCTTATGGGATTCTAGATTTCTAAGGGGTTTAAAATCCATTAGGTGTAGTGTATTATGGAAGAGTCTGTATTATAATAGCAATATCTAGCTTTTCTCTAGTTCTTTTCATCAGTAGAGCTAAAAGAACCTTACTTAGGAAGTCAGTAGCAATCTCCTGATTTTTACAAATGGGGAAACAGAGGCACAGAGTGGGGGACTTGACTTGTCACTTGCCTTGGCCATGGTCACCCAGCAAGCCAGTGGCAGAACTGGGAATGAACCCAGGTTTCCTGTATGCCAGCCCAGGTTTCTATCCATTGCATCGCCCTAGAATGTGAGCTCTCTGGGACAGGAACTGTCTTTTCGCTCTGTGTTTGTACAGTGCTGAGCACAGCGGGGTCCTTGTCAAGGACTGGGGCTCTCAGTGCTACCGTAATTAAAAATAATAATAATCATTCCCGAGCATTCTTTCAACTCCCTGGATTCCATATATTTGTGTGGCTGCTGTGACATAATTTACAAACACAGTGTGACTAAATATCGCTGGGATATTTAGTGTGCAGATGCTCTGGCTTAGTATAATAGTGGCCATTAAGGAAAACAAGCCAGTGGAGTGAAGAGCAAAGCCAGAGAAACCACCTGCCGGGAATACTTCAGGGTGGTGAAGCGGCAACGTCCAAGCTATGATAAAGACTTAAAAAGATCCTCCCTGGCAGATTCTCTGTCACCAGCAATTCAGGGACATTTAGCAAGAGGTCAGACTAGGAGACCACCATGCTTCTGGGCTTGGCATCTCAGAATCTATCCAGAGGTGAGGCAGGTGTTGTTGCGATGCTGTACCATTTGTCACCTAGAACCCACTGGGGGGGTCGGAGGAAGTCAGGCCTGGGTAGGTCCCCAGCCCCGGTTGGACGGTGAAAGGTATGGTAGGCTTAGTCCCTCTGTTTGAAAAATCTTCTTCCATTCCTACTGTTCAGATGTAAGAAGACCAGCAGCCGTGAAAGTTGCAACCTCTCACTGATCCAAAATTCAATCAGATTTCAAGGATTTTAGGATACCCGTCCGATTCTTAACCTCTCAGGTCCCAGGTTTGTCAGTGTTTTTAACGTGATCTGATCTGATGTGGGTAGAGTTAGATCATCATGTTTTCCAAACCCCAGTTTGTTTCAAAGCCCAATAGGATCCTATACATTCTAGATATTTGGGTGGTTCTTGAACCGCTTGGGTTCTAGGTCTGTCAAAGGCTTAATCCCTGATGGCTCCTATGTGATCTAGAACATCTTAGTTTCCAACATCATATTTTAAGTTCTAGACCATATCACAGCTTTTGGGGTTTTAGAAAACTTTGTCAGACCTAGAACACAAGAGGTGCTAGATCGCATGGAGTCCTAGTATGTATGTGTGCATGTGCGCATGTTTAAAAAGCCAATAGTATCTTAGGAGTTCTAGATTTTCTGCTAGATTTTCAACCTCTTGATTTCTAGGTCTAACAATGTCTCGAAACCCAATCGTATCTGGCATGCTCTTGTATCTCAAAGTTCCCAAGCCCCTATGTGTTTGAAAAAAACAATAGGATCTCTGAATTCTAGATATGTGGCTAGTTCTAGAAACTTCTGGGTTCCAAGTCACTTCATTTTTTTCAAAGTAGAGAATCAGAAGCCTTTAAAAAACAAAACCTCTCATGGCGCCATCTCCGGAACTGAGAAGAATCTCTGCTCTGAGGGTAAAGTAGATAGAAGCAAGATGCAGCATCTTGGGAATCCTGACTTGAGACACCTTCAAGCAGGCCTGTTGTTCACAAAGTGTTTAGATGCTTCTTCTGGAAATTCAGGCCTCTTTAAGGATGTCTCTCTAGGAATCCCCCCAAAATACAAGCATAACACAAAATCACCAATTCTATTGGAAAATTAAGCCTAAAAGCCAGGAGGGAAGGGAGTGAACAGTCAGATCCCAGTCAGTGAGGATCATTGTTGCTATGCCGACTTCATATCAGGTTTAGTGGTTTCTTGTCTCACCACTGGGAGGGGAGTGGGGTCTAGTAGGTTGCAGTGGGTGTGTGGGAGCCAGGACTCCTGGGTTCAGTCCCCAGCTCTGGGAGGGGAGTGGTGTCCAGCCGTTAGAGAAGATTTAGTGACACCCAAACATTTAGTGAATTAGTATCAAATTTCCAAATTGTTTCACTCAGTCACCGAAGCTCTGACATTTTCAATATGAAACATTTCCATTTTCTTATCCAAAATGGCTTTGTCTTGAAATGTGCTTCAATTTTATTTAATTTTTATTTAAAGTGAGTGAAAACCAACCTCAGGAAGAATAATTTTGTTCTGCCTGAAGCAATGGTTCTCCCCCACCCCCCTGCACCTATTTTGTTTGCCTAAAATAAAAAAACTCATTTGGGATCATCTCCAAGTGAGTGTTGCCTCTCCCCCCCAGCTTTTTGGAACAACCAGAGCCATGAAGAATGAGTTGTTGGCACAGGATTTACACACCAGTTGCGGGCCCAACTCACCTCTTTCCGGTTGAATAGATCAAGTTAAAGTCAGATCAAAGGTGATAATAGGGACAAGAACAAAACATCTCCATTTTTAGATCAAAAGAGCCATGGCTGTGTCTCAGCTTGCAAGTGTCAGCTCAGTGTGCTGAGCTCAGCTCACCCTCAACTTCCAGTGGAAGCCGAACCTCGCAGAGGTGTCAAATCCTAATAAGGACAAGTGTGAACAGCTTGCGTTACAGAAACATTTCTGTAATGCACGGCTGTGCACGATGTTTCTTGAAGTTTGGATTCTTTGCTCTTTCCGGCTCGCAGTACACCACGAACGTTATAACCCTCTGAAAATGTTCAATTGACTCGTGCAGAGGTGGGGGCGTGTATCGCAGGCATCCCTGGACCAAGTGGCCCCAAATTTCCATCACAAACCCCACCCTAGCCTCCGTTGCAGAATGCCGGTTTTCAAGGGAGGTGCCCTATGCATGGAAGCGTTAGTGCAATTTGTGAATATTTACAGCTGCTCATATTCAGAGGGCTGCATCTCATGAATGCGCCAAGCAAATGATCGCCCATTTCTCCAGCAGAGGACCTGGGGCAGCGAGACACTTTCCAAGCAGATCCAAGTCTCATGTGCGGTTCTCAGACCAGTTTGAAAAAACTTAACAGTGGCTCCCTTTTGTGTGGTTTTTACTGAGGGTCCCTGGGATTACAAGCCGCTGAACCTGTCCCACTCACTCCACCCTGGGACTTGCTGAGACACGACCAATTTCTAGCCAAGTCGAGTGGTTGCATAGATTTCCGAGCACTTTGAGGCATCGGTTCTGAAAGGAAAGGATTGTCCGCAGCATCGCGTTGAGGAAATCTGGGGACTTGGGCTCTCCAGGCTTGAGCACTTCTCAGGTCCGCGTCTGCAGCACCTGCTTGCAAGCTGCCCCCTAAATCTACCAGCCCTTTTCTCTCTGCAATCTCACGTCCAACCCCAGAGCACCAGCCCGGCTGCTCATGTTCTAGCTGCTTTGTTTGCATCTGTGGGGCGTGGGACTCTTTAGAGAGCCATGCTGAAGCTCTACATTTGGAAATGTGGCTTCTTCTGAGGGCCACCAGGTGACATTGAGATATGCTGAGGACGTGCGACTGGACCCCGTGCTTCTGTGCATCTCTGGCCCTGCATGTCCACACAACCCAGCTGGGTTGTGCTGCAGCCTCAGGCTAGTTTATTGCCCGGCCAGGCTCTGAGGTTTTATTCTGCGAAGGCAGCCGGTGAGTTATTGTTTCCATTTGTGGTTTGCGTTGTCTGGGGCAAACAGAGCAGCCTGGGGCACAGGGTGTGAGGAAGAGTCAGAGAGAAAGGGAGTGAATGAGCAGACAGGGGTTGGGTGGATGTGGTCAGACACACGGACCCTTTCCTGGGCAAATACTCACTTTTCTCCCTGGATGAATGTCTCTCCAGGCTGGCTCCCTGTCTCCATCAGTGCCACGATGGAGTCGAGACAATGGTCAGAGTGGGTGGGTGGGCCTGAAGGGCCCTGCTGGACGATGCAGAAATGTGCGAGTATCAGGGTTAAGCGGTGGGACTCCCTGCCTCTGGCATTTGTGGAGTTAACTTGCGGGACTCCCTGCTACAGATCAAGGGTGAGGTTAACCCACAGAGCAGCCCGACACAGGGGATCTGTGCGGTCTCCTTCACAAACAAACTTGTGCAAAAAACAGGCCTTTCCTCTCCACAGCAGCAGATCTCAATAGATGAGCTCCTGGCCAAGCATCCAGTTGGTTAGAGCGGGGGGTTGGTGACCAGGACACCTGGGTTGTACCCCAGCCTTGGTAGAGGAGTTTTAAAGCAATGGCTGTTTCTTCGATGGTTTCTCTCCTAAAACAGTGTCCGAATGATCATTTCCATTTATGGTTTGCACCGTCTCAATCTTATAGAGCAGGATGGGGTGGAGCATGTAGAAGTCACAAGGTTAAGGGGAGTAAACTAAACACACATTGCAGGGCTTGGAGGGGGATGGACAGACAAAGGAGGATTACAGGGCAAACACACACCGTCCACATCTCTCTCTGTGCTGAGTCCACATTTCAACCACCCCTGCCCAGGTGAGTCGAGACAATGAGCAGAAGCCCCTCCTTGGGCCTGAAGGGGAATTTCCTTGCTAAGCCCACCTAGAAGGTGCAGAAATTTGCTATTGTCAGAGCAGATCAGTGGGACACTCTGCCACTGGGGGTGCCTTGGGGCACCAATAGACAGAGGTAGTGGGTGTGGTCTGGGACGTGTGAATTTTTCTCCCTTGTTTCCCATTACTCAGATGAGGTGTCCCCCATTTATGAAGCTCTAAGTTGCAGGGCTCCACTTCCCTCCCAAAGCCCTGGAGTTCTGACCTCTAGCTCCCCACCCCACCCAAGCACACCCCACTCCCAGAGCCAGGGATGGAACCCAGGAGTCCTGGTTCCCAGCCTGCCCATCTCTAACCATTAGGCAATTCTGCAGTACACACAGGGTTCCATGCTAACAAGGCTGTGGGGGGCCAGTTCCAGGTAGAGGCAAGAGCCTGAAGCGCCATGGTGCAGCGCTGGCTGCAGGGCTGTGATGCAGAGAAGCGGCTCAGTGGATTGAGGCTTCCTGTGTTATACTGAGAAGGACCCTGCATGGTTTCACAACTCAGGGTGCAGCAGCAATTTCTGTGACAGGCAAATGAGCACAAGAAATGGGGTTGGGGAGGGACAAATTTTTCCACCTTGTAGCAGTGAGTTCCATCGGCACCATTTCCAATCCACAGCTCCCTGAGCCAGCCAGTCCCTACCCTGGAGACAGATCAGAGCTGGCATCTCCCAGTGGGAAAAGACGTTGTGTCCCATTCTCTACCATTCTGAACCAGCCCGTCCTGCAGATCACGGCCACATGGTATTCTCAGTGTCACTGTCTATTTGATCTAGTAGATGGTTGCCTTCCCTACTCTTTCAATGTGTACTATCCCTCTTTCCCTCCCCTACTGCCTAGAGCTCTATCTTGTAGTGATGAGTTCCACCAGCCGTGACCCAGTCACAGAGATCACCCAACCTGGATATTCTGGAGGACCAGAGGATGCCCTTCCTAACCCCCTCTGTTATTTCTCCATTCCTTCCCTGCCATCCACCTTGTTCCCCTTCTCTGTTTTTCCTTCCAACCGCTCTGCCTTCTCTCCCCAGGGCCCCATGGACAAAGACATCATGACCCATCTTCAAGAAAGGGAAGAAAGAGGATCCAGGGAATCCCTGGAAAAATCATGGAGCATGTTCTCAAGGAATCCATTTTAAGGCACTTGGAAGAGAGACAGGTGATCAGGAATAGTCACCATGGATTCACCAAGGGCAAGTCATGCCTGACCAACCTGATTGCTTTGTATGAAGAGGTGACTGGCTCTGTGGATGTGGGGAAAGCGGTGGACGTGATATACCTTGATTTTAGCAAAGCTTTTGATGCAGTCTCCCACAGTTTTCTTATCAGCAAGTTACAGAAGTATGGGCTGGATGAATGGACTATAAGGTGGATAGAAAGCTGGCTAGATCACTGGGCTCAACGAGTAGTGATTAACAGCTCGACGTCTAGTTGGCAGCCGGTAACAAGCGGAGTGCCCCAGGTGTTGGTCCTGGGATGGTTTTGTTCAACATCTTCATTAATGGTCTGGAGGATGGGGTACATTGCACCCTCAGCATGTTCAGAGATGACACTAAGCTAGGGGGAGTGGTAGATACCCTGGAAGGGAGGGATAGGATATAGAAGGACCTAAACATATTGGAGGATTGGGCCAAAAGAAATCTGATGAGGTTCAGCAAGGACAAGTGCAGAGTCCTGCACTTAGGATGGAAGAATCCCATGCACAGCTACAGACTGGGGACTGACGAGCTAGGCAGCAGTTCTGCAGAAAAGGACCTGGGGGTTACAGTGGATAAGAAGCTGGATAGAAGTCAGCAGTGTGCCTTGGTTGCCAAGAAGGCTAATAGTATATTGGGCTGTATTAGTAAGAGCATTGCCAGCAGATCATGGGAAGTGATTATTCCCCTCTATTCGGCATTGGTGAGGCCGCATTTGGAGTATTGTGTCCAGTTTTGGGCCCCCCACTGCAAAAAGTATGTGGACAAGTTGGAGAGAGTCCAGTGGAGGGCAACAAAAATGATAAGGGGGCTGGAGCACACAACTTATGAAAAGAGGCTGAGGGAACTAGGCCTGTTTAGTCTGCAGAAGAGAAGAATGAGGGGGGATTTGATAGCAGCCTTTAATTACCTGAAATGGGGGGTCCTGGGAGAATGGATCTAGGCTGTTCTCAGTGATGACAGATAACAGAACAAGGAGCAACGGTCTCAAATTGCAAGTTGCAGTGGGGGAGGTCTAGGTTGGACATTAGGAAAACGTTTTTCACTTTGAGGGTGGTGGAGCACTGGGATGGGTTACCTAGGTAGGTTGTGGAATCTCCATCTTTAGAGGTTTTTAAGCTGCGGCTTGACAAAACCCTCGCTGGGATTATTTAGCTGAGGTTAGTCCTGCTTTGAGCAGGGAGTTGGACTAGATGACATCCCAAGGTCCCTTCCAACTCTAATATTCTATGATTCTATGACCTTCCCACCAACCATGGAGGAAAATTCCAGCCAGATCCCAGCAGCTGTTAAGGTCACTCACCTGGCCTCTGCCGTGCTGCTTTTTACCGCCTTCCTGGTGGGTGTGATGGGGAACGGGCTGTACTTGTGGGTGCTGGGGCTGAAGATGCGAAGGACGGTGACCATCCTCTCATTCCTCCACTTGATCTCCTGCTACTTCCTCTTCACCCTGATGATCCCATTCTTCGCTGTGTACATCCTCCTGGGTTTCCACTGGGCCTTCGGCACAGCCATGTGCAAACTCCTGAACACCTGCATCTCCGTGGGAATGTTCTCCTCCATCTAATTTTTAATCGTCATCAGCCTAGACCGCTACACCCTCATTCACCATCCCATCTGGTCCCTGCATCACCACACCATGCCCTGGGCCAGGAAGCTGGTATGGGTGTGTGGCTGGTCTCCTTCACCCTCAGCGCTGCGTACCTGGATTTCCGGGAGACCCGTGTGGTGGATGGGGGCAGAAGTGTCTGCATCAACAATTATGATGTCTTCAGTGACTAGAAAGGAACTGAGACTCAGGAACTGGTCTCAGTTTCTTTGCTAGAAGTGTCATGGGGGTTATAGATTTCCAAATGTCTTAAAATGAATTAGGTGTAGTGAATTTGTAGACTAATGACATGGCCCAGCAGGGGCGTCGCAACCCTACCTCGGGCCCAGGCTCCAAGGAAGGCTACAACCCCTTGTCCTATGGGAAAAGCTAGCGGGTTATGAGTCTTTAGCCCCAGTCACAGGTGAGAGTGGCTGTCAACGCAGTCTTTAGCCCTTGGCCCGCAGGCAGGAGGGGCAGTCCAAGTCATCTATAGCCCCTGGCCCTCAGGCAGGTGGGGCTGTTAAAGCTCGATATCCTTTGGCAGGCAGGTTCAGAGGAGCCAAGCTCTCCTGGAGTGTCTAGGAAAGGGGGTAGAGGGATGCAGGACCACCAGAATCCACTGCATCCCTGCCCAGTGCCCTATCAGTGGCAAAGAGATTCTGCCACTGTGTCAGTGGGACTCCAACCGCAACACGCTGACTCTGGTGCGACCACAGACTGAGCCCATCTATAGTTAGCTGTCCCTGGGATACTTCCTCCCACCCTGAACTCAGGTACCTGGAGCCAGGGGCCTTCCTCCAAGTCGCTGGTGTAGACAGCTAATGGGAATCCCACTAGTCCTTCATTGTCGGCTGGCGGGCTGAGGATGGCAAAGTAGAGGACAAACCACCCGTTGTAGCCAGCTAAACCCAGGACCTGCCTCATCTGCTTCTTGGTGGTTGGTCACGGGTGTTCCTGGGTACTTTGCACCTTCCTGATCAAGAGCCACAGGGTTCCCAGACTCAGGGTGTATCCCAGGTAGGTGGTTTCCTGCCATCCTATGTGACACTTTTGGGGGTTTGCAGTCAGCCCAGCATCCCGCTGGGTCCTCAGGACAGCCGCCAGTTGATTCAGGTGATCACTCCAGGGGCAACTGTACACTACGACATCATCCAGGTAGGCCACGGTGTAGTTCACATGGGGCCCCAAAGGCCGGTCCATCAGTTGCTGGAACATTGCAGGTGCTCAGTAGAGTCCAAATGGCATCCTCACAAATTGGTATAACGCACTCAGGATCACAAAAGCAGTCTTCCCCTAGAGCTGGCATCAAGGGGGATTTGCCAATATCCCGTCATGAGGTGGAGCATTGTAAAATATTGAGCCTCCCTGAGTTGATTGAGTAACTCGTCAATTCTCAGCATGAGGTAGGCATCAAACTTTGAGATGGAGTTGACTCGCCGGAAGTCTATACGAAACCAGTGTGACCCGTCTGGTTTTGGGACCAGCACAATGGGGCTAAACCACTCGCTGGTCAAGGGTTCTATCACCCCAAGCCTTAACCTGGCTTGGACCTCTTCTTCCACAGAAGTCTGTAGATGGCATGGGGGAGACCTTGTGCCAGTGTGTACCGCTTCCCCGGGGCGAGTTTCAATCGTGTGATACAGTAGTGTGATACAATAGTGTGGGTTATGAGCCTTTGCAACGAGCCCCAGGTGGGGCGGGCTGTCATCACTGTCTGTAGCCCCTGGCCCTCAGGCAGGAGGGGCTGGTCAAATTTGGTATCCTCTGGCAGGCAGGCTTAGAGGAGTCGAGTGGTCCTGGGGTGGCTAGGGAAGGGCGATGGGGAACACAGGCGCACCCAGCTCCACTGCGTCCCAGCCCAGGACCCTACCAGTGGCAGAGAGATTCACTGGGACTCCAGCCGTAACACGCTAACTCTGGTGCGGCCACAGACTGAGCCAAACTATAGTTGGTGTCCCTGGGCTACTGCTTCCCACCCTGAAAATGTGTTCCTGGAGCCAGGGACTGTCCTACGAGTTGCTGAGTAGACAGCTGGCGGGAGTCCCACTAGTCCCTCATTGTTGGCCAGTGGCAGGTCTGGGAACTCCTCAGGGCTGTCAGCAGATGGCAGCTCCTCTAGGTCTCCGGGTCCCGGTGGGTCCTCTGGTGCACAGGGCTCAGGCAGCTCCAGTGTGACCTTGGCGACGGGCAGCTCCTCTAGGTCAGGGCCAGTCTCGGGGAGTTTCCCCCACTCAGCGATCTCTGGTAGCTCTTCCCAGTCACTGGGCCCGGTGGCCCGGGCAGGCCTGGGAGACTCCAGTCAGTGTGGTATTTGCTCTGCACAGCTGTGGGGCCTAGGTCAGGCCCAGACCTCAGCCTCGGGGAAGGCACGTCCTTCTCCAGGAACAGCTCCCCCTGATTGAGCTGCTAGGCTGGCTTCTTCTACTTCCCCTTTCTGTCCAGGCCACGTCCCTCTGCTCCCGGGGAGTTTGGCCTGCAGGGCCCAGATCTGCACAGCAGGGGCTTCGCAACACTTCCTCGGATCCAGGCTCCAAGGAAGGCGATAGCGCCTTGCTACTGTATTGTAGAAGAATCTGGATTATAATAGCAATATCTATATCCTCACTCATGCTTTTCGTCTGTAGATCTGGAACAACTTGACCTAAGAAGTCATTAGTAGGCTCCTGATTTTTAGAAATGGGGAAACTGAGGCACAGAGTGGGGGACTTGACTTGTCACTTGTCTTGGGCAAGGTCACCCAGGAAGCCAGTGACAGAAATGGGAACAAATCTAGGTCTCCTGCATTCCAGCCCAGGACTCTATCCACTGCATCTCCTTATATTGTGAGCTCTCTGGGACGGGAACTGTTTTTTCACTCTGTGTTTGTACAGTGCCTAGCACAGAGTGGTCCTGTGCAAGGACTGGGGCTTCTGGTGCTACCAAAATAAAAACTAATAAGTAATAATCATTCCCAGGTGTTCAATGAACTCCATGGATTCCAGAGGTTTGTGTGGCTGCTCTGACATAATTCACAAACACAGAGTGACTCGATCGCTGGGACATTTAATGTGAGGATGGGATGCTCTGGCTTAGTTTCACAGTGGCTGGTAAGAAAAACAAAGTCAGTGGAGTGAAGAATGGTGCCAAAGAAGCTATCTGTTGGGAAACACATTAGAGTGGTGAAGAGATAACATCCAAACTAGTAACTATGAAGATCCTGCCTGCCCTCTCCAGCCAAGTTAGAAAACTTTGGCCAAGGCTGTGGGCCAGGAGATCAAAAGGACGATAAAGACTTTAAAAGATCCTTCCCGGTGGATTCTCTAACACTGTTAATTTTTAGAGCAAGACTGCATGGTTTCTAAGAGATCTGACTGCTCTAATTCAAACAGGGAATAATTCAGGGACTCCAGCAAGAGGTAATCTAAGGGGACCACCATGATTCTGGCCTTGCAATGTTGGAATCTATTTAGAGGTCAGGCAGGTAATCTTGGGGTGCTGTACCAGTTGTTACTAGGTCACACTAGGGGGTCTGAGGAAGCCAGGCTAGGTTAGGCCACCAGCCCAAGGTGGAGGATGACAGGTAAGTTAGACGTAGCCCCTCTTTTAAAAACGTTCTTCCACTCCTCCTGATCAGACGTAACAAGACCAGCATTTGTGACAGATGCTACCTCTCACTAATTAAAAATTCAGTGAGATCTCATGGATTCTAGGCTTCCTGGACGGTTCTTAACCTCTTGGTTCCCTGCTCTGTCAGTGTTTTGAATGTGACCTGATCTGATGTGGTCTAGATTTAGAAGCAAGATGCCACGATAAAAGGGATGAAAACACAAACGTCCATTTTTAGATCAAAGCAACAGTGGCTGGGTCGCTAAGCCTGCAAGTGTCAGCTCAGCAGGCGTCTTACTCACCCTCCATTTTTGGTGGAGGCCTCACTTCCCAGAGGTGTGAACTGCTACTAACCACAAGTGTGAACAGCTTGCAAAACGGAACCACTTCTGCAATGCGGCGTCCAGGCTCAACATTTTTCGAAGGTTGGAGTCTTTCCTTTTTCCCCTTGCTGTGCACCATTAACATTATAACCCACTGAAAATATTCAATTGGCTCGTGCAAGGGTGGGGGGCTGTATCATGGGAACCCCTGGTCAAAGTGATCCCAAATTTGCATCACAAACCCCACCGCAGCCTCCGTTGCTAGTGCCGGTTTTCAAGGGAGATGGCCTATGCACGGGGGTGAGGTGGGGGTGTCAGGGCAATTTGTGAAGAAGATTCAGAGAATAAGGGTTTGAAGTGAACACACAGCCTCAGGGGGAAGGACACACGTACCCTTTGCTAGGCAAAAACTTGCTTTTCTCCCTGGCCGAGGCTCTCTCCATGATGGCTCCACGTTTCCATCAGCCCCGCTATGCAGGGGAGTAATGATAACGGGCAGAGGCCCTGCGGTGGGTCTGAAGGGCAATTGCCATTCTAACCCCCGCTGGAGGATGCAGAAATTTGCTAGTCACAGAGTTAACCAGGGGAACTCCCTGCCTTGGGTTTTTGTTGAGTTAACTGGTTGGACTCCCTGCCCTTGGGAATTAGTAAGTTTAACCCATGGGGCAGCCTGACAGGGTATATGAGGGGGATTAACCGGTGGGACTCAATGCAGAGGGATGTAATTATGTGGGGTCTAGGACATAGGCTGAATTTCTTCACTTTGTTTCAAGTCAATGAGATGAGATGTTCCCTATTTATCATTCTCAAACTCATTCCTCTCCCAGAGCTGGGATAGAACCCAGGAATACTGGTTCCCCGCAACTACTGCTCTAATCACTAGACCCCCCACTCCTTGAGTAGGAGTTGCATCATTTGTGACACAGCCTTTATTGTGAGCTAACAGGGCCCAGGTTATCTCCAGGTCACAGTACAGCCTCCTTCACAAAAGGATGTGCACAGAATACAGGCCTCTCCTCATCACAGGGGCACGTCTCAATAGATGAGCTCCTGGCCCAAGCGTCCAATGTAGCAGAGCAGGGGGTCTTTGAGCCAGGACCCCTGGTCCTATATGGCTCTGGGAGGAACATGGGGGCTAGTGGTTAGAAGAGGGGCAGGCTGGGAGCCATGACTCCTGGGTTCTAGCCCCATCTCTGGGAGGAGAGAGGGGGCCAATTTTAATGCCATGGCTGTTCCTGAAGTTGTTTTTTCCCCTAAGACAGTGTCTGAATGATAATTTCCATTTATGGTTTGAGGCTTCTTGATCTGAAAAAGCAAGGTGGGGTGAGGTGTGCAAAAAAACCCAGAATTAAGGGGAGTGAAGTAAATACACAGGGAAGGGCTTGGATGTGTGGAGGGTCATACACGCGGATGCTTTGCTGGGCAAACACACACCATTCGAGTCTCCCTCTGCGTGGGGGCCGTGTTTCTACCACCTGCTGCCCAGGTGAGTCGAGACGAAGGGCAGAAGCCCCTCATTGGGTCTGAAGGAGAATTTCCTTGCTAAACCCACCTAGAAGCCACAGAAATTTTCTATTGTCAAGGCACAGCAGTGGGACTCCCTGCCCCTGGGTATTAGTGGGGTTAACCTGTGAGACTCTCTGCAACTGGGTATTAGTGGGGTTAACCTGTGAGACTCCCTGCCCCTGGGTATTAGTGGGGTTAACCTGTGAGACTCCCTGCCCCAGTTATCAGTGGTCTTAACTTGGTGCACTCATAAACAGAGGTAGTGGGTGAGGTCTGGGATGTGTGAATTTTTCTCCCTTGTTTCCCATTACTCAGATGAGGTGGTCCCCATTTACAGAGCTCTAAGCTGCAGGACCCCACTCCCCTCCCACAGCCCTGGTGTTCTGACCCCTAGATCCCCCCTGTGCCCAACCACACGCCATTCCAAGAGCCAGGGATGGAACCCAGGTGTCCTGGCTGCCATGCACCCGTCTCTAACCATTAGGCCATTCTGCACTGTACAGAGTTCTCCATGCCAGCAAGGCTGTGGTGGGGACGCAGTTCCAGGCACAGGCAATACCCTGGAGGTCCCTGTTGCAGGGCTGGCAGCACAGTTGTGGGGCAGAGAAGCAGCTCGGTGCATTGCGGCTTCCTGGGTTATGGTGAGAAAGTCCCTGCACGGTCTCACAAGTCAGGGTGCGGCAGCAGTTCCTGTGACAGGCAGATGAGCAGGAGAGACAGGGTGGGGGAGGGACAGATTTTTCCACCTTGTAGCAGTGAGTTCCACTGGCACCAGTGCCTGTCTGCTAGGAATCAAGAGTACTGACCACCAGCCAACCGCAGGTCCTGAAGCCAGATTGGAGACAGCACCTCTGTTACCAGATTTGCCCATCACTTTGGGGTGCACTCGTTTATTAGGGTTGCATTGCTGGTGGGGGTGGGATTCTGTAATTCTATGAATGTATTGCTTGTCTCACTTGTGTCCACACACCTTTTTTTTCCTCTCTCTTTCTCTCTCTCTCTCTCACACACACACACACACACACAGATTAACAGAGCAGCTCTCAGAGGACTGGGTCAAGCAGCATTTCCAACTGCCAGCCTTGTAAGACACAGGTTCAGCACGTCCCAATCCCCACCTTCACTCTACAGTTGGTCTGGCGGTAACCCCCTTGAGGAGGAAACCGCACAGGATTTTTGGGCATTGCAGGGATCTTTGGCGTAGGTAAGGGGAGCGCTGCTGCAGAGTAAAATAGTGACGCCGAGAACACAAGAATAAAGGAAGTTTGGAGAGAATCTGGAAGCCAGCTTGATGAGAGAAGTGATTTTATTGCCAGGGATATAACACTTATGATGCTGGTAGTAATAGCCAGACAAGGAAAGACCAACAAACCAAACGGTTCCAATATTACACGATTTCAGTTGGGGCATTGGGGAAATCTAGCTCCAGTTTGATTACAGAAGTCAGGTTTAGACAGCTATACCTGCCGCGAGAGAGAGAGAGAGAGGGAGGGTTGGGGTCTCACCACTCCGTGAAGTTTGAACCAGTTGAAGTTCCCAGATAGTTCTTGTGGCTGAGGGTCCGGAGTGCTGGAGACTGGCAGAGGCCCTGTCACGATCAGTCAGGGAAAGGTGAAGTCCCCGTGGAACTGGTGCAGCTTTTGGATCCAGGCACCAGAACAGAGTTTTGATCTTGGGTCGGGTTTTTGTAGGGAAGAAACAATGGTTCAAGGGAGAACACTGGGTTTGCTTATGGGTAACGATGACTCAAGGGTGTATAAGAGAGTTGTTTTGTGTAGGCTGGACAATAGGAACTGATCATTCCTGGCTGTGGGCGGTGTTCCTTCCAGGGAGATCACAGTGCAATTAGGCAGATTCGGTATTTGGATGGCAGTAGAGGATTCATCAGTAGAATTGATCTGATAATGGCTGAGCTGGGGTGTGCAGGCATGGGTTCACTAACATCGGGAGCAGAGATCCCCCATCATGCCATGCTTCTCCGCTTCTCCGGTCCCAGAATTCAGGGCGGTCCTTGCCTTGGGATCTCCATCCTGTGTGCTAATGGAGATGCCTCCATGTCCCATCATCAAGGCAAATGAGGCTAGGGGAGTTGCCTTAATCCTGTCACCCTTGTCCAGAGGGGTTTAGGTATGTCTCCCACTGCCTCTTAATTGCTTTGTATAAGTCTTTCTTCGGATCACTTCTGGTTCAAGCAGAGGCTGGGGGCCGGGGAGAGTCCTTCATGATTCAGATGGACTGGATTCTGCACCCTAGTTCCCCAAGAACACAGAGATGACAGGTAACAATTCCTAGTAGGGAAAGGCCCCTTGTCCCATTTCCTGCCCCTCTGAGACAACCAGCCTTCCACATCAGAGCCACGTGGTACTCTCGGCGTAGCTGTGTATTTGATCTACTAGACCGTCCCCTTCCCTACTCCTCCCATGTTAGTTATCTCCCCTGTTCTCCCCTACTGCCCTGTGCTCTAGCTTGTAGCCATGAGCTCACCAGCCATGGCCTAGTTACTGAGAATACCCCACCTGGATATTCTGGAGGACCAGAGGGTGCCAAGAGAGATCCCCTGTGACTGTGCCTTCCTAACCCCGTCTGTTCTTTCTCCCTTTGTGCTCTGTAATTCCAACCTCTCTTCCATCTCTCCTCAAGGCACCTTGGATCCAGACAACACGACCCTTCCACCCATATTTTGGACAAACTCCAGCCAGCCCTCAGCATCCATGAAGACCTCTCAGCTGGCTGTGGCCCCGTTGCTCTTCGCCACTTTCCTGGTGCATGTGGTGGGGAACGGGTTGTACCTGTGGGTGCTGGGGCTGAAGATGAGAAGGATGGAGACCACCCTCTTGTTCCTCTACCTGGTCTCCTGTCACTCCTCTTCACCCTGCTGGTCCCCTTCATCTCTGTTTACATCTTCTGGGGTTTCTACTGGGTCTTTGGCACAGATCCATGTAAGCTTCTTTGTGCCTGCACCCACCTGGGCACGTTCTTCACTGTCTTCTTCCTCTCCCTCATCAGCCTGGACTGCTACATCCTCACCTGCCACCCCATTCTGGCATCACCGCACCATGTCCTGGGCCAGGAAGCTGGATGTGACTATGTGGCTGGCTTCCTTTAATCCTCAGCGTGCTGTACCTTGATATCCAGGAGACCTGGGAGGAGGAGGAGGGCAGGGTCATTTGCACCAATTATTATTTCCCCTCCAGAGACCAGGATGGAGCAGAGAGCCAGGCCTGGAGGAAACCCCATGTTATTTCATAGGTTCCAGATTCCTGGCCCTCTAGAACCTCATGGATTCAACTGCTCTCAACATTTAAAAAACCTCTGTTTTCTAGAACCTTGTTCATTCCAAGCACTTGGCAGTGTTAAAGCTGATTTCATGATGGGGTTCTAGATTCCTGTCAGGCAGTATAACCTCATGGGTTCTAGGCCTACCAATGGTTTTAAATATCCAGAACTGGGAACTTCTGAAAAGAAACCCCCTGTATTACAGCACCTAAAAAAAAGCAGATTCTTCATTCTGCTGATGAAGTGTGTGGCCAGAAGATGTCTCCCTCTAGCCCTGTGTGTTTTTAGAAGTCCGAGGTCCTGGAATTCCTCGCAGGAGACTGTTGGTAAAACTCCACGGGCCTGCTCGGTTCCGTCCTGCACAGCACAAGCTCATAGACAAGCCATCAGTTCATCAGTGGAAAATAATAACTCACTCACCTCGCGATCCCAAAAGGAGCTCGCCTCCCACTTCAGTCCAAACCTGCAGTTTCAGATCAAATGATAAGAGAAATTGACTAACTCCAGAAAGGACACTTGTAAGTGGCTACCCGTGATGAGGCATGAAAGTCAGGGGTAGGTATAAAAAAAAACAAAAGAGAATACACAAACTAAGCCCAAACTTAACAGGCTACAGGAACTGAAAAGTGAAAAAGGTTTTTCTCACTGAAAGCCGGCAGCAGTGTGCACTGGCTGGAAAGCCTCCTAGCAATGTTGTCTCTCATTCTGATACCCTATTCCCTCTTTGAAGATTACACCTAGCTGGGGTCATGTGACAAGCAGTCTCTTGCAGACGTGAGATTCAAACTGTCTCTGAGATGAAAGGTAAAGTTCTTGTTTATCCCTTTCCCCGTGCTGGAGAATGGCTGCAAAAGTGGGGAATGGCCCTTTAATACCTGGCTGGGGCCAGCGTGTCTTTGTCTCTGGTTTGTGGGTGTTGCCCAGAAGTACAGCGTATTTCCCTGAGAACCATACAGTACAGTCTTATGACTTGACATATGATGTTGCTACGAGTATTTCAGCAGGACAACGATGTTCAGCAGATTATGACTTTTTGAATGATACCGCGGAATGCGCACTTTGTACAAACTGATTGTAGTCTTGTAAACCGGGGAACATGGGGTACAGGGTGTCATATGGTCTAGTGGCTAGAGCAGGGGAACTGAGGGGTCAGAATTCTTGGGGTTTCTCCTCAGATCTAGGTGGGAAAGTGGGGTCTTGTGGGTTTGAGAACAGGGGCTGGGAGTCAGGAAAAAAGAAGTGAGGTTTTCTCTTTCACCCGTATGTTCTAAATAAGTCTCTTGGTGAAAGAATTCATGGAAACGCTGCCACGCCCTTTTCTAGCTGATATCTCTCACTAACACCGAGTGCTTCCCAGTGTGTGTGTTGCAGAGACTCTGTCAGCAGAGCTGGGACCCTGAGATCCCTGAGGGGAACCGAACACTCCTGGGAAAACAGACACCCGCCTGCATAGTAAGCTACAGCAAAAGTGAATTGTGAGGGGGTGCGGCGAAGTAAAAGTAGAGGAGCTGAGAATCAGGATTCCTGGCTTCTATCCCCTGCTCTGGGTGGGGTCTAGTGATTAGAGCGGGGGGCAGGGAGCCAGGGCTCCTGGGTTCTATTCTATTTATGAGGTGGATTGTCTTTGGCTGGGTGACAAAGGAGAAATGTTTTTTCACTGCTGAGGCGTGAGGGTTCACTTGTCTCTGCCTGCCCCCCTTACTCCAGCCTCTCTTGTGGGCCTTCCCTCCTATGCCAAGTATCTCACCAGCCCTGACAAGCGCTATCGACCCCCCCGCCAGCACTGGAGCCATCTCTGGCCTCTCCCAGTGGGTGGAAGGGGATGTCAATTCACAGCTGCGAGTTTTCTTCTTGGTCACATCCCATTTTGGGAGCCTGGGAATGGACCGGACCTGTGGGTTCTAGGTCTCTCAAAGATTTAAAACCCCTCCTGTAGCTGCATCTCACACTGAGAAGCTTTTCCAGCCTGCTGCTGCAGTTCATGCACAAGAGCTCTCCTTCTGGAGCTGTGTGTTTTCCGAAGTCCAGGTTTCCGTGGATCCATGCCAGGAGCCGGTTACGGAAACACCACAGGCTGGAGACATCTGCTTTCCCACGTAGCCCAGCATTTTGGATGCCTCAGATTTTGGTGGTCCCTTACAAGAGACTCGTTTGAAGCGCCCTGCTTTTCAGAAAGTGCTGGTCCATCGCTCTGTGAAAACCTGGCCCCTATGAAGCCTGCCAAGGTGGGCACTCCTCCCCCAAACGTGGAGACACTGAAAATCACGAATTTGGGAAATTGAGCCTGCACCACCATGAGGCACGGAGTGAAGAAGCCAGAACTTGTGCTGTTGTAAGCAGTGGGGCTCACTTGTCCTCGGTTAAGAACCCGTGGATTCTATTCCCATCCCTGCGAGGGGAGCGTGGTCTAGTGGGCAGAGCAGTGTGTGGGTGTCAGGACCCTATCCCGGACATTGTGTGTGTAGAGTCGAGGTGGTTAAAGCATCATAAATTGGGAACGTCCAATCTGATCGACTTCAGATAAGATGGTAAAATTCATCCTCTATCAGGCCTCACATAATATAACCCTGGATTGAGTCCTTTGGATTAACACCACTAATATCCAGTGTCAGGGAGTCTCGTGGGTTAACTCCACTCCCACCAAGGGCTCAGAATCTATTCGAGGGTGGCTGACCTGTTAGGAGATGGGATTTAGTTCACGGGTGGAGGGAGAGACCTTGAGCTGTGACCCAGCTCCAGGAGAGAAAGCTGGGGACTTCGTACCTACAGAGAGAGAAGCACTGAACTAGGAGCTGGAGGACTAGAGGGCCAATTTGTCTTAGGCTGAAATAACTTGGAGCCCAGCAGTGGAGGGTTTTAATAACCTTTGGACTTAGATGTGGTGTTCTTGAGGAGTCCAAGAAGGACAACAGAGGCAGGGTGCTGCAGATCAGCCTGTGGCTATGAGGGGGCACTCGGGCAGCAGGATCCCATTCAGAGAATCACCAGTTAACCCCGCTCTTGCCCAGAGGCAGGGAGTCCCATTACCACAGGGACGAACAGATCTTTTGCTTGCTCATCTGCTTCACTGAAGGCATAACCTGGGACATTTCCTTTCCAGAGCTGCATGTTTTGGTGAAATGTTTGCGTTTGCCTCATCTTGAAGAGTGGGGCCATACCCAGGACAGTTCCTTGTGGTGTGGCTACAGCTGCATTTATAAAAACACTTTGTTGTTTATCTCTTGATTGCAGGCTTTTAGGAGCACAAAAAGAGGATTTACACTGCAGTGTATGAACGTGGTTCTCCTGCTCACATGAACCTTTCAATTGGTTTGCCGTCCTTTCCTCCGCCTGCCGCACTGCCCCAGCAAATTCAGGGGTTTAATTCATCTCCTTCTCTGTCCTAGCTCATGCTGTGTCTGACACCATGTCACACACAGTCCTTCAGGCGGGAGTCCTGTGTTTCTTCAGATTCATGAGATCGCACTGCCAGTTTTAAATCAGCTGCACTTCAGTCTATACTTTCCCCATCTGTCTGACTTCCAGTTCAGAATTCCTGCCTCTTGTCCATGAATGCTTCTCCACGGTGCACAGCGGGTCTTCCACTTATTCCTTAACACTTGTACTTGTTTATCTGCCACATTATAAAATTGCAACCTGTTACATTTCCTCTTCTGCCGCTTTGCCTATCAGCTGGGGACACCAAGCTGGTTGCAGCCGATCACCGCTTAGTCTGCACGCTGCCCAGCTGAAACTGGACCTTCCACTGTCTCAGGTTCTGTCCGTCTGGCCAACCCCAAATGTTCAAAAACCACGAGTGCAGCTCACCAAAAATCACAAGAAGAGCTTTAAAAGCGGGAGATTATGTAAAAATACTAGCTCTGGGGTTCTTGTTATTTGCCTTCTGCTTTTTGAGCCCCTATGGTGCACTAGAGTCTCATCCTGAAGCTTTCTTCACACCAAAGGGGCTAGAAACTGATTTTCCCTTTAAGGCTGAAGTCACCCCAGATCCACTTGACTCCAGGATCTGGGGCTTTAAGGAGAACAACACATATCACGAGACTCATGAAGAAATCATGTGAGTTGGCCATACTGTTCTCTGCTGTGTTCTCTTCCAACGCTAATGTTGCTGCAGTCTTTAGTTGGCTCGGACTTGTTTCTTCTCCTCCTTTTTTACTTTCAGTTTTGTTCTGATGCTGTGAGAATAAGTGTCCTCTAATAGCTATTGTAAGAAAAGCCAGCATCCCCTCCAGCCTGCGTCTGTGTGGACAGGCCCCACTTCGTTATCACTGTATTTTATTCACACTCTCCCTGCCCCCTTGTTGTTATACTGGATGTACAGAAAGCCAGCCACAAATGGAAGCTCTGTCTTGGGAGAAAAGGCCACGGCAGAAAGTTTAACTGCTTAAGAGTTAGGTGGCAAGAAGACGCCAGCATGTGGGGGGGAGCCAGGACTCCTGGGTTTTCATGGACTATAAGGTCAGAAGGGACCATTAGGATCATCGAGTCCAGGGGCTCTCCAACTTTTTTTGCTAGGACCCCCTTTAAAATATTTTAGGCTGTGACAACCCTCCCAAAATGTGATGACCATCCCCCATGCCATGCCACTCTTACTAGCATGTGCAGGGACTGACAGTTCATGACCCCTCCATAATAACCTCGCGACACCCAGAGGGGTCACAAGCCCCAGTTTGAGAACCCCTGCTCTAGTCTGACCTCCTGCACAATGCAGGCCACAGAACCGCACCCACCCACTCTGTAAGAGACCTCTAACCTGTGACTGAGTTATTGAAATCCTCAAATAATGATTGAAAGATTTCACGGTACAGAGAATGCACGAGCAAATGACCTGTGCCCCGTGCTGTAGAGGAAGGTGAAACCCCTCCAGATACTAGGAATATGGCGATCAGCTAAACCGTGAGCGTGTGGGCAGGACTCACCAGCCAGACACCCAGAAAGAATTCTCTGTAGTAACTCAGAATCCCCCGCATCTAACACCCGTCACAGGCCATTGGACATAAATACCTCCAGTAGTCAGAGATCAGTCAATTGCCAAATTAGCCTGTCCCATCAGACCATCCCCTCCGTAAATTTATCAAGCTCAGTCTTGAAAGCAGCTAGATATGTTGCCCCCACTGCTCCCCTTGTAAGGCTGTTTCTGATTTTCACTCCCCTGATGATTAAAAACCATCCAATTTTACATCTAAACTTGCTGATGGCCAGTTTCTATCCATTTGTTTTTGTGTCCACATTGGGGCTGAACTTAAATAATTCCTCTCCTTCCCTGGTACTTATCCCTGTGATATATTTGTAGAGAGCAATCAGATCTCCTCTCAGCCTTCTTTTGGTTAGGCTAAACAAGCCAAGCTCTTTGAGTCTCCTCTCATAAGGCAGGTTTTTCATTCCGCGGATCATCCTTAAACATGGGGGACCAGAGCTGCACACAGTATTCCAGATGAGATCACACCAGCGCCTTGTAGAACGGCACTAACACCTCCCTATGTCTACTGGAAATACCTCTCCTGATGCATCCTGGGGCTGCATTAGCTTTTTTTCATGGCCACATCATATTGGCGGCTCATAGTCATCATGTGATCAACCAAAACGCCAAGGTTCTTCTCCTCCTCTGTCACTTCCAACTGATGCGTCTCCAACTTATAGCAAAAGTTCTTGTTATTAGTCCCTAAATGCATGATCTTGCCCTTGCCACTATTAAATTTCATCCTATTTCTATTATTCCGGTTTGCAAGGTCATCCGGATCTTGTTGTAGGATATCCTGGTCTTTCTCTGTATTAGCAATACCTCCCAACTTTGTGTCACCCACAAATTTTATTAGCAAACTCCCACTTTTTGTGCCAAGGTCAGTAATAAAAAGGTTAAATAAAACTGGGCCCAAGACAAATCCCTGATGAACTCCACTAGTAACCTCCCTCCAGTCTCACAGTTCACCTTTTCGTATGACCCGTTGTAGCGTTCTACCCCAAGCTCTGGGAGGGCAGTTGGGTCTAGGAGCCAGGACTCCTGGGTTTTATCCCTGGTTTTGGGAGGAGTGTGGGGTCTAGGGTGTTGGAGCAAGGAGGGCTGGGAGCCAGGAAAAGAGGCGTGAGGGCTCCTATGTGATCTATGTGTTGTATGTGCCTCCCTAGGTGAAACGCTTCCTTCCCCGAGCCATCGTTATACAGTCCTCGGCTTCAAACCTGCAACCCAGAAGCCCCTGTGAGGAACCCAGCTCTGGGGTAAACAGCCCCCCATGTGCATGGTAAGTGAGAACACATGCCCTGTCCCTCTGAGCCAGCCAGTCCCCCAGGTCAAAGACACGAAGCATTCTCTGCATACCTGGGGATTTGACCCTGTAGAGCAGGGATGTCAAACTCAAATACACAGTGGGCCAAAATTAAATTCTTGGACAAAGTCGCGGGCCAACCTTGATATTTATTGAAAAAATGTCTACAGTTGAGGAAGTTTTTCCTTCTCATCGAATATAACGATAACCTTTTCATATGGAAACAAACTTAAGTTTTGCTTAAACATTGAATCTAGAACAAGCAAAGCTTAATGCTATAAACACGTGAAATCAGTGCATGCGCTGTCTACCGGCGGGCCAGCTTTAGCAGACATTTGGTATTTTCTTGCGGGCCAAATATAATTACACTGTGGGCCTAATTTGGCCCGCGGGCCTGAGTTTGACATCTATGCTGTAGAGTATTTTCCTCTCCCCTCATGCTTCCTCTTGTCTCATTTACATTAGCTGACCTTCCCCCCAGCAAATTCCTAGAGCTCTATCTTGTAGCCAGGAGTTCCACCGGCTGTGGCCCAGTTGCTGAGAACACCCAGCCTGGATATTCTGGAGGACCAAAGGGTGTCCAGAGAGGTCATCTCCAATGGTGCCTTCCTAACTCCCTCTCTTATTTCTCCCTTTCTTCTCTCTCACCCTCCTTCTTTCCTCTCTCTATCTTTCCTTCCAACCCCTCTTCCTTCTCTCCCCAGAGCAACACTGGCCAAGACATCATGACCTTCCCACCAACCACGGAGGCAAATACCAGCCACATCCCAGCAGCCATTAAGGCCACTCACCTGGCTGCTGCCGTGTTGCTTTTCGCCACCTTCCTGGTGGGTGTGGTGGGGAACGGGCTGTACCTGTGGGTGCTGGGGCTCAAGATGCAAAGGACGGTGACCACCCTCTTGTTCCTCCACTTGATCTTCTGCTACTTCCTCTTCACCCTGATGATCCCCTTCTTCGCTGTGTACATCCTCCTGGGTTACCACTGGGTCTTCGGCACAGGCATGTGCAAACTACTGAACACCTGCTTCTCCGTGGGCATGTTCTCCTCCGTCTTCCTTCTCACCCTCATCAGCCTGGACCGCTACATCCTCATTCACCATCCCATCTGGTCCCGGAATAACCGCACCATGGCCCGGGCCAAGAAGCTGCTTGTGGGCATGTGGCTGGTCTCCTTCGCCCTCAACGCTCCCTACCTGGCTTTCCGGGAGACCCGCGTGGTGGATGGGGGCAGAATCAACTGCATCAACAATTACGATATCTTCAGTCACAGGAATGGTTCTGAGACGCTGGGCTTGGGAAGACGTGTCCACCTGGCCGTCTTCGTGGCTCGGTTCCTGCTGGGCTTCCTGCTGCCCTTCTGCATTATCGTGGGATGCTACAGCCGGGTGGGGCTGAAGATGAAGAAGAAGAAGGTGACATGGGCTGGGAAGCCCTTCAAAGTCATGCTGGCCACGGTGGTTTCCTTCTTCCTCGGTTGGCTGCCCTACCACCTTTACCATGGCGTGAAGCTCTACAGTGAGGAGGTGCCAGAGTCGGTGTCAGAGATCCTGTTGATCATTTACACCTTCACGTCCTTCTTCAATGCCTGCTTCACCCCCATACTCTACCTCTTCCTGGGGGAGAAGTTCTGGCAGGTCTTCAGGATGTCTCTTCTCACTCTGGTCAAGGCGGCTTTTGTTGATGATCTCAGCATCAGTGCCCCTGAGTCTAGTGGGTGACACTGAACGGAAGTTGAGAACAGAAAAGAGGAGATGACCTGAAAGTGCCCAGACATAGCGGGAGTTGAAAACATGGCCTCCCATTTGTTCCTAGATCTCTGATGGTTCTAAAACCTAAAGGGTTTCATGTATCTCAAATGTTTCTAAACCCAGCGGAGTTCCTTGTTGTCTCCAGAATCCAATTTGTTTTAGTCTCTCAATGTTTTCAAACTCAAGGGGTCCTAATGGCACTAGATCGCTAGCCAGCTCCAGAAACCTGTTTGTTTTAGTTCCCTCACTGTGTTCTAACCGAATTGAGTCTCTTGGATTGTGTATCACTAGTTGGTTCTGGAATCTCATTTATTCTAAGCCTCTCATTGCATTCCAACTGAGAAATCATGGCTTCTAGATTCCTGGTGCGTTCTAGGACATCACTGGATTCTAGAGTATTTTGAACCCACTTAGGATCCAGCAGGTTTCAGATTCTTTGCTAAAAGTCTCATAGGGTTCTAGATTTCCAAATGGTTTAAATTCCATTAGGTGTAGTGTATTTGTAAGCTGGTGACACTACCCACCAGGGGCATCATGACCCTTCCTCAGGCCCAGAAAGGCCACAGAACCTTGTTCTACGGGAAAAAGCTAGCGGGTTATGAGTCTTTAGCCCCAGTCGCAGGTGGGGCGGGCTGTCAACGCAATCTGTAGCTCCCGGCCCTCAGGCTGGTGGGGCTGGCAAAGCAGTCTATTGCCCCTAGCCCTCAGGCAGGCGGGGCTGTTAACGCTCAGTATCCTCTGGCAGGCAGGTTCAGAGGAGACGAGCACTCCTGGGGTGGCTAGGGAGGAAGGGAGGAGGACGCAGGCCCATCCAACTGCACTGCATCCCATCCCAGGTCCATATCTGTGGCAAAGAGACTCTGCCACTGGGTCAGCGGGGCTCCAGCCACAACATGCTGACTCTGGTGCAGCCACAAACTAATGTCGGCTGACCCTGGGCCACTTCCTCCCACCCTGAACCCGGGTTCCTGGAGCTAAGGGCCTTCCTCCGAGTCATTGGGGCAGACGGCTAGTGGTTTTCACACTAGTCCCTCATCGTCGGCCGGCGGCAGGTCTGGGAAGTGCTGTTAGCAGATGGCAGCTCCTCCAGGTCACAGGGTCCCGGTGGGTCCTCCGGCACACGGGGCTCAGGCAGCTCCAGTGGGTTCCCAGCGACGGGCAGCTCCTCTAGGTCAGGGCCAACGTCAGGGTTTTTTTCCCAGTCAGCAGTCTCTGGTAGCCCTTCCCAGTGACTTGGGCCCAGTGGCCCTCTCCACTCACTAGGGCCTGGCGGCCCGGGCAGACCTTGGAGTCTCTGGTCACTGGGGTGTTCACTCTGCACAGCTGTGGGGCCTGGGTCAGGCCCAGACCGCAGCCTCGGGGAAGGCACGTCCTTCTCCAGCAGCAGCTTCCCCCTGACTGAACAGCTAGGCCGGCCTTTTATACTTCCCCTTCCTGTGCTGGCCCCGCCCCCTGCTCTGCGGTGTTTGGCCTGCAAGGCCCAGATGTGCCATAAAGGTGTGTCACAACCCTTCTTAGGACCCAGGCTCCGAGGAAGGCGATAGAAATTTGCTACAGTACTATAGAGAATCTGTATTATAATAGCAATATCTATCTCCTCCTAGTGCTTGTCATCAGTAGATCTGAAACAACTTGACCTAAGAGGTCAGTAGCAGTCTCCAGATTTTCACAAATGGGGAAACTGAGGCACAGAGTGGGGGACTTGACTTGTCATTTCTCTTGGCCATGGTCACCCAGCAGAACTGGGAACAAACCCAAGTCTCCTCCGTTGCAGCCCAGGTCTCTATCCATTGCATCTCCTTAGACTGTGAGCTCTCTGGGACGGGAACTGTCTTTTCACTCTGTGTTTGTACAGTGCCGAGCACAGGGGTCCTGGGCAAGGACTGGGGCTCCTGGCGCTACTGAAATTAAAAAATAATAAGTAATAATCATTCCCAGGCATTCTTTGAACTCCCTGGATTCCAGAGGTTTGTGCGGCTGCTCTGACATAATTTACAAACACAGGCCCGGTCTACACTTACCTTTGCGATTTGGTGGCAGTCGACGGGAGATACGCAAGTGATGTAAATCACTTGCGTATCTCTCATCGACTTTGCAGCGTCTCCTCTGCACGCCGTCCACGCTGCGCTGCGTCGAAGGTAACAGCGCTCCCTTTGACGCAGCGCTACTCCACTTACCGGGCTGGTTTTCCTGCATTGCTTGCTGGATCGACTGAGCGCGTCTATACAGACCGCTCAATCGATCCAGACCAATTGATGTGACGGCGGTGAATTTGCCACCGTAAGTGTTGACCTGGCCTCAGTGAGATCTCATGGATTCTAGGCTTCCTGACTGGTTCTTAATCTTTTGGGTCCCTGCTCTGTCAGTGTTTTGCACGTGATCTGATCTGTTGTGGTCTAGATTTGGAAGCAAGATGCTGTGATAATAGGGATGAAAACACAAACATCTCCATTTTTAGATCAAAACAAGAGGGGCTGTGTCTCTAAGCCTGTAATTTTCAGATCAGCGGGTGTGTTACTCACCCTCCATTTCTGGTAGAGGCCTCTCTTCGGCGAGGTGTGAACTGTTACTAAGCACAGGTATGAACAGCTTGCATTGCAGAATCACTTTTGCAATGTGGTGTCCATGCTCAACGTTTCCCAAAGTTTGGAGTCTTTGCTTTTTCCCCTCACTGTGCACCATGAACGTTATAGCCCTCGGAAAATGTTCAATCGGCTCCTGCAGGGGTGGGGGGCTGTATCACAGGAACCCCTGGTCAAAGTGACCCCAAATTTGCATCACAAACCCCACCCCAGCCTCCACTGCCTGGTGCCAGTTTTCAAAGGAGCTGGCCTATGCACGGGGGTGAGGTGGGGGTGTCCATGTAATTTGTGCAGAAGATTCAGAGAGTAAGGGTTTGAAGTGAACACACAGCCTCGGAGGAAGGACACACGTACCCTTTGCTGGGCAAATACTCCAACTAGGGGCCGGCTGCCCCTGGGTTGCCCTCTCCCGGCCGGACTCCTGTCCGGGGCTTCTAGCTTCCAACTCAGAGCTGGCCGGCCCCTTTGCTCTCAACTCCCTGTTCCCCAAGGGGAGCACGGCTGCCCCACGCCCACCCAGACTGCTCAGCTCCCCGATGGGAGGCCTCCACGCTCCTGGTAGGCTGAGAGCAGCGGGTTAAGAGCCTCCCTGCCCCTGGGTATTACTGGGGTTAACCTGTGAGACTCCCTGCCCTGGGTATCAGTGGGCTTAACTTGATGCACTCATAAACAGAGGTAGTGGGTGAGGTCTGGGATTTGTGAATTTTTCTCCCTTGTTTCCCATTACTCAGATGAGGTGGTCCCCATTTACAGAGCTCTAAGCTGCAGGACCCCACTCCCCTCCCACAGCCCTGGTGTTCTGACCCCTAGATCCCCCCTGCGCCCAACCACACGCCATTCCAAGAGCCAGGGATGGAACCCAGGTGTCCTGGCTGCCATGCACCCATCTTTATCCATTAGGCCATTGTGCACTGTACAGAGTTCTCCATGCCAGCAAGGCTGTGGTGGGGACGCAGTTCCAGGCACAGGCAATACCCTGGAGGTCCCTGTTGCAGGGCTGGCAGCACAGTTGTGGGGCAGAGAAGCAGCTCGGTGCATTGCGGCTTCCTGGGTTATGGTGAGAAAGTCCCTGCACGGTCTCACAAGTCAGGGTGCGGCAGCAGTTCCTGTGACAGGCAGATGAGCAGGAGAGACAGGGTGGGGGAGGGATGGCTTTTTCCACCTTGTAGCAGTGAGTTCCACTGGCACCAGTGCCTGTCTGCTAGGAATCTAGAGTACTGATCCCCAGCCAACCGCAGGTCCTGAAGCCAGATTGGAGACAGCACCTCTGTTACCAGATTTGCCCATCACTTGAGGTGTGCTCATTTATTAGGATGACATAGCTGGTGGGGGTGGGATTCTGTAATTCTATGAATGTATTGCTTGTGTCACTTGTGTCCACACAACTTCTCCATTCTGCAAGTCCCTTCCCTATGGAGCTACACTGCAGGAGTTAGGTTTCCCAGGACTGGGTTCCTCCAGCTCCAGAATCAGAAGAACACACACACACACGCACTCACGCACACACACAGTTGAGGGAAAAGAAGATGGATTCTCTCTTTTCCAGGAGAACCAGTCTGACTAAATGGCTGACAAAGCAAGAGATGGAAAGTGCCTTTCTAGCAGATTTTTAATTTATTATGTATAGCAAAAACAAGATAGTTTTGAGGCCTAAGGCGCCAGTAAGTACAGAATGAGGAGAAAGATCTTGCCACTTAGAGAGGGAGAGTTGAAATTTTGAGACTAAGAAATTCCTAGGTAAGAAGTTTTTTAGTAAGTATTGCCATGGAAACTGTGACGTAAATAGACTTGTTTGTGTAAGACTATATGAGCTTTAAGAAATGTATGATTAGGGTCTCCCCTAGCATATAGGGACCACCTTCTTTACATAAAGAATAAACTCTTGACTTTGCTAAACTGCTGTCTGGCTTATTTGGACCATCCGCTGGGCAACGAACATGTAAGGAAGGACCCCTGAGTTTGGGTTCCTCGACAACACACACACACACAGAGCACCTCTGTCAGGTCAAGCAGCACTTCCAACTGCCAGCCTTGTAAGACACAGGTTCAGCACGTCCCAATCCCCACCTTCACTCTACAGTTGGTCTGGCAGTAACCCCCTTGAGGAGCAAACCCCACAGGATTTTTGGGCATTGCAGGGATCTTTGGCATAGGTAAGGGGAGCGTTGCTGCAGAGTAAAATAGTGACGCCGAGAACACAAGAATAAAGGAAGTTTGGAGAGAATCTGGAAGCCAGCTTGATGAGAGAAGTGATTTTATTGCCAGGGATATAACACTTATGATGCTGGTAGTAATAGCCAGACAAGGAGAGACCAGCAAACCAAACAGTTCCAATATTACACGATTTCAATTGGGGCATTGGGGAAATCTAGCTCCAGTTTGATTACAGAAGTCAGGTTTAGACAGCTATACCTGCCGTGAGAGAGAGAGAGAGAGAGAGAGAGAGGGAGTGTTGGGGTCTCACCACTCCGTGAAGTTTGAACCAGTCGAGGTTCCCAGGTAGTCCTTGTGGCTGAGGGTCCGGAGTGCTGGAGACTGGCAGAGGCCCCGTCACGATCAGTCAGGGAAAGGTGAAGTCCCCGTGGAACTGATGCAGCTTTTGGATCCAGGCACCAGAACAGAGTTTTGAACTTGGGTCGGGTTTTTGTAGGGAAGAAACAATGGTTCAAGGGAGAACACTGGGTTTGCTTATGGGTAACGATGACTCAAGGGGGTATAAGAGAATTGTTTTGTGTAGGCTGGACAATAGGAACTGATCATTCCTGGCTGTGGGCCGTGTTCCTTCCAGGGAGATCACAGTGCAATTAGGCAGATTCAGTATTTGGATGCCAATAGAGGGTTTGTTAGTAGAATTGGTCTGATAATGCCTGAGCTGGGGGTGTGCAGGTGTGGGTTCGTTAATGTCGGGAGCAGAGATCCCCCATCATGCCATGCTTCCCTGCTTCTCTGGTCCCAGAGTTCAGGGCGGTCCTTGCCTTGGAATCTCTGTTCTCCATCCTGTGTGCTAATGGGGACGTCTCTCTGTCCCATCTTCAATGCAAATGAGGCTAGGGGAGTTCCCTTAATCCTTACACCGTTCTGGGAGGGAGGGCTAGGGACTTGAGCTATGGAGACAGAAAAGCTCAAATGGGCAAGGGTCCTCGAAGGCCGTTGTGTCAGGACAAAATGAAAAGGACCCGAGAAGATGAGTGTTTTATTTACCTTTGGACTGAAATGTGGAGTGCTTGATGAGTCTAAGAAGAGAAACTGAGGCAGGGAGCTGCAGCGCAAACTCTGACCACAAGGCAGCAGTCAGGAGGCAGGCACACTGTTAGCGAGTACCGTGGGTTAACGTTCCTCGTCTCCAGTCTTAGGGACTCCCATAGGTTAACCCCAATTTATCAAATTTCTGTGGCTTTTTTAATTCCTATATTCTAAGGTCAGAAGGCACTACTGTGGTCACCTAGTCTGTCTTCTTGTAGAGCGCAGGCCAGAGGATTTCCCCAAACTAATTTCTAGTGCAGATCTTTCAAGCTCAGTCAGTCATTTCAGTGGTTAATTCCCCATGCTAGTGAAGACGGATACCTTATTTCCAGACAGAATTTGTCTGACTTCTACCTCCAGCTGGTGGGTCATGTTAGACCTTTCCCTGCAAATTGACAAGCTCACGATCAAATATTTGCTGCGTCGTGGAGGTACTGGTAGGGTACAATCTGAACTGGTGAACAGGGGCATTCCCTCAGTTCTCTAGCCTGTGGTGCCTTTTACAGTGCTTTGCTGTGTAAACAGCCACTTCTGGCCAGATCCTACACAGGCCCCAGCACGACATCGCTCCCAGCTGAATACACGGATGCTCTGGCCAGCCGCTCCTGAATTACACACAGGGCAACACTAGGAAAATAATAGTCCCAGCTTTGTTCTGCAGAAATGTGTGTCTTGTCCTGCTCGGTTCCGTCCTGCACAGGACAAGCCCATAGACAAGCCATCAGTTCATCAATGGAAAACGATAACTCACTCACCTCGCGATCCCAAAAGGAGCTTGCCTCCCACTTCAGTCCAAACCCGCGGTTTCAGATCAAATGATAAGAGAAATTGACTAACTCCAGAAAGGTCGCTTGTAAGTAGCTACCTGTGATGAGGCATGAAAGTCAGGGGTAGGTATAAAAGAAAACAGCCGAGAATACACAAATGAGGCCAAACTTAACAGGCTATGGGAACTGAAAAGCAATATAGGTTTTTCTCACTGAAAGCTGGCAGCAGTGTGCACTGGCTGGAAAGCCTCCTAGCAAGGACCTCTCCTCGCCCAGTTCAGTGAAGTCTCCTTTGCCTGGGAGGGGAGTGGGGTCAAGCATTCTAGGTGCTGTGAATAGCGATGGGAGGTGAGAGAAGTGAGTTGAAGGTCGTTGTCTCTCGTTCTGATACCCTCTTCCCTCTTTGAGGATTACCCTCAGCTGGGTGACAAGCAGTCTCTTGCGGACATGAGATTTGAACCATCGCTGAGATGAAAGGTAAAGGTCTTGTTCACCCCTTTCCCCCTGCTGGAGAATGGCTGAAAAAGCGGGGAATGGCCCTATAACACCTGGCTGGGGCCAGCGTGTCTTTATCTCTGGTTTCTGGGTGTTGCCCAGAAGTACAGCGTATTTCCTCAAGAACCATACAGTACAGTCTTATGACTTATGACTTGACATATGATGATTGAATGATACCTCTCTTTTGTACCACTTTGTACAAAAATGATCGTAGTCTGTAAACCGGGGAACATGGGGTACAGGCTGTCACAGGGTCTAGTGGTTAGAGCAGGGGAGCTTTGGGGGTCAGGACTCCTGGGGTCTCTCCTCAGCTCTGGGTGGGGGAGTGGGGCCTTGTGAGTTTGAGAACGGGGGCTGGGAGTCAAGAAAAGAGAAGTGAGGTTTCCTGTTTCACGTATATGTTCTTGATAAGTTTCTTGGTGAAACAACTCATGGAAACGCTGCCACACCCTTTTCTAGCTGATATCTCTCAGTAACACCGAGCACTCCCCAGCGTGTGTGTTGTAGAGACTCCGTCTGCAGAGCTGAGATCCCTGAGGGGAACCGAACACTCGTGGGGAAACAGACTCCTGCCTGCATAGTAAGCTACAGCAAAAGTGAATTGTGAGGGGGTGCGGTCTAGTAAGAATAGAGGGGCTGGGAATGAGGACTCCTGGGTTCTATCCAGTGCTTGGGAAGGGTAGTGGGGTCTAGTGCTTAGAGCGGGGGGGGGCAGGGAGTCGGGACTCCTGGGTTCTGTGCTTCGCTTTGTGTGGGGAGTGGAGTCTAATAGCTTGGCGGGGGGGGCGTTGGGAGCCAGGACTCCTGGGTTCTATTCCATTTATGAGGTGGATTGTCTTTGGCTGGATGTCGAAGGAGAAATGTTTTTTCACTGATGAGTCTTGAGAGTCGATGTATCTCTGCCTGCCCCCCTTTCTCCAGCCTCTCTTTTGGGCCTTCCTTTCTATGCCAAGTATCTCACCAGCCCTGGCAAGCGCTATCGACCCCCACTCCAGCACTGGAGCCATCTCTGGCCTCTCCCGGTGGGTGGGAGGAGAAATCAATTCACAGCTGCGAGTTTTCTTCTTGGTCACATCCTGTTTCCAGCCCTGCCCCAAACAAAGGGGGGATCGCTCACACCACCTTCACTGCAGGCCCACCTCCGTCAGCCCCAGGCTTAGTCCCCGCCCTGGCTTGGGCCATGCCACCAACCTCCAAAGCTCCCGGCTCTATCAAAACTCCAGCAGGCTCCCAGCAGCGGCTTTGGGACCCCAGCAGCAGCAGGCAGCAGCTTGCAGCCTTGGCTGCACGCCGCCCCAGCACCAAAATGGAGTCCCCCACAGGCTTTTCTCTGACTCCTGGAAAGAGAAGAGTCTCTCTCCTTTTTCCCCAAGGCAGCATGGGAGTTGTAGCTTCCCAGGATCTTCCCAGCTGCAAAACTCCCAATGAAGTCCCAAGGCCCCTGAAGTACAGGGTGCCTACACCTATAAAGGCTGTCAAGGTGGGCACCCCTCCCCCAAACGTGGAGACACCGAGAATCATGAATTTGGGAAATTGAGCCTGCAATCTCATGGGGCACGGAGTGACCAAGCCAGACCTTGTGCTGTTGTAAACAGTGGGGCTCACTTGTCCTCAACTAAGAACGTGTGGATTCTATTCCCAGCCCTGCGAGGGGAGCATGGTCTAGTGGGCAGAGCAGAGTGTGGGTGTCAGGACCCTATCCCGGACATTGTGTGGGGAGTAGAGTCGAGGTGGTTAAAGCATCATAAATTGGGAACGCCCCCTCTGATCGACTTCAGACAAGATAGAAAAATTCATCCTCTATCAGGTCTCACATAATATAACCCTGGATTGAGTCCTTTGGATTAACACCACTAATATCCAGTGTCAGGGAGTCCCGTGGGTTAACTCCACTCCCACCAAGGGCTTGGAGTCTATTCAAGGTTGGCTGACCTGTAAGGAGTTGGGCTTTAGTTCACGGGTGGAAAGAGAGACCTTGAGCTGTGACCCAGCTCCAGGAGAGAAAGCTGGGGACTTCATACCTACAGAGAGAGAAGCACTGAACTGGGAGCTGGGGGCCTAGAGGGCCAATTTGTGTCAGGCTGAAATAACTTGGAGCCCAGCAGTGGAGGGTTTTAATAACCTTTGAACTTAGACGTGGTGTTCTTGAGGAGTCCAAGAAAGGCAACAGAGGCAGGGTGCTGCAGAACAACCTGTGGCTATGAGGGGCACTTGGGCAGCAGGACCCCATTCAGAGAATCACCAGTTAACCCTGCTCTTGCCCAGAGTCAGGGAGTCCTGCTGGCAAACCACATGGAAGAACAAATCTTTTGCTTGCTCAGCTGCTTCACCGAGAACATACCCTGGAACATTTCCTTTCCCGAGCTGCATGTTTTGCCGAAATGTTTGCGTTTCCCTCATCTCGGAGAGCGGTGCCACACCAGGACAGTTCCTTGGGGTGTGGCTACAACTGCATTTTTAAAAACACCTTGTTGTGTCTGGTTTCTCTCTTGATTGCAGGCTTTTTGGAGCAGCAGGACCCCCTCCAGCCTGTGACCGCACATCTGGGAGTTCACAAAAGGTGGATTTACACTGCAGTGTATGAATGTGGTTTTCCTGCTCACACGACCCTTTCAATTGGTTTGCCGGCCTTTCCTCCACCCGCCACACTGCCCCAGCACCTTCAGTGGTTCAATTCATCTCCTTCACTGCCTTAGCTCATGCCATGTGTGACACCATGCCACGCACAGTCCTTTATGGGGGAGTCCTGTGCTTCTCCAGATTCACGAGATTGCGCTGCCAGTTTTAAATCAGCTGCACTTTGGTCTATACTTTCCCCATCTGTCTGACTTCCAGTTCAGAATTCCTGCCTCTTGTCCATGAATGCTTCTCCATGGTGCACAGCGGGTCTTCCACTTATTCCTTAACACTTGTACTTGTTTATCTGCCACATTATAAAATTGCAACCTGTTACATTTCCTCTTCTGCCGCTTTGCCTATCAGCTGGGGACACCAAGCTGGTTGCAGCCGATCACCGCTTTGTCTGCACGCTGCCCAGCTGAAACTGCACCTTCCACTGTCTCAGGTTCTGTCCGTCTGGCCAACCCCAAATGTTCAAAAACCACGAGTGCAGCTCATCAAAAATCACAAGAACAGCTTTAAAATCAGAAGATTATGTAAAAATACTAGCTCTGGGGTTCTTGTTATTTGCCTTCTGCTTTTTGAGCACCTATGGTGTGCTAAAGTCTCATCGTGAAGCTTTCTTCACAGCCACAGGGGCTAGAAACTGATTTTCCCTTTAAGGCTGAAGTCACCCCAGATCCACTTGACTCCAGGATCTGGGGCTTTAAGGAGAACAACACATATCACGAGACTCATGAAGAAATCATGTGAGTTGGCCACACTGTTCTCTGCTGTGTTCTCTTCCAACGCTAATGTTGCTGCAGTCTTTAGTTGGCTCGGGCTTGTTTCTTCTCCTCCTTTTTTACTTTCAGTTTTGTTCTGATGCTGTGAAAATAAGTGTCCTCTAATAGCTATTTTAAGAAAACCCACCATCCCCTCCAGCCTGCGTCTGTGTGGACAGGCCATACTTCGTTATCACTGTATTTTATGCACACTCCCCCTGCCCCCCCCAACCCTATTGTTATATTGGATCTATACAAAGCCAGCCACAAATAAAAGCTACAGTGCAGACTGTCTTGGGAGAAAAGGCCACGGCAGAAAGTTTAACTGCTTAAGAATTAGGCTGGAAGCTGATGCCCAGCATGCGGCTGGGAGCCAGGACTCCTGGATTTTCATAGAGTATAAGGTCATAAGGGACCATTAGGATCATCGAGTCCAGGGGTTCTCAAATTTTTTTTGCTGGGACCCCTTTTAAAATATTTTAGGCTGTGATGACCCCCCAAATAAGTGATGACTACCCCCCATGCCATGCCACTCTTACTAACATGTGGAGGGACTGACAGTTCGTGTCCCCTCCATAATAACCTCGTGACCCCCTGAGGGGTCACAACCCTCAGTTTGAGAACCCCTGATCTAGTCTGATCTCCTGCACAATGCAGGCCACAGAACCTCACCCACCCACTCCTGTAAGAGATTCTAACCTGTTATTGAAGTCCTCAATAATGATTTAAAGACTTCAAGGTACAGAGAATGCATGAGCAAGTGACCGGGGCCCCATGGTGCAGAGGAAAGTGAAAACCCCCCAGGCCTCTGCCAATCTGCCCTGGGGAAATATTCCTTCTCGACTCCAAATATGGCGATCAGCTAAAGCCTGAGTGTGTGGGTAGTACTTACCAGCCAGACACCAAGAAACAATTCTCTGTAGTAACTCACAACCCCCCGCCCCATCTAACACCCCATCACAGGCCATTGGGCATGTTTACCACTAGTAGTCAAAGATCAGTCAATTACCAAATTAGCCTGTCCCATCACACCATCCCCTCCATAAACTTATCAAGCTCAGTCTTGAAACAGCTAGGTTTTTTGCCCACATTGCTCCCCTTGGAAGGTTGTCCTAGAACTTCACTCCTCCGATGGTTAAAAACCATCTAATTTCAAATCTAAACTTCCAGATGGCCAGTTTATATCCATTGGTTCTTGTGTCCACATTGGCGCTGAACTTAAATAATTCCTCCCCCTCCCTGGTATTTATCCCTGTGATGTATTTATAGAGAGCAATCAGATCTCCCCTCAGCCTTCTTTTGGTTAGGCTAAACAAGCTCTTTGAGTCTCCTCTCATAAGTGTGGCAAACTGTCTGTTTCTCCCTGGTGGCTCTTGCACTTTACCTTCCTGTTTGTGGTCAGGGGGTCCCCAACTACTTCATCTCCCCTGGCTGTAGCAGAGCTCTGTCTCTTCACCTGGGAGGGAACCTTCTTCTCCATTTGCTCCAC
>ML675670.1:355841-458003 GCA_007922155.1 Mesoclemmys tuberculata | reverse complement strand
ACAGGCCTATAATTACCCGGATCACTTTTACTCCCTTTCTTAAAAATGGGAACTACGTTAGCAATTCTCCAGTCGTACGGCACAACCCCCGAGTTCTGTTTTTCCTTCCAATCCCTCTTCCTTCTTTCCCCCGGGCACCATGGACCAAGACTTCATGACCTTCCCACCAACCCTGAAGGCAAATTCCAGCCACACACCAGCAGCTGTTAAGGCCACTCACCTGGCCTCTGCCATGTTGCTTTTTCCACCTTCCTTGTGGGTGCGGTGCGGAACGGGCTGTACCTGTGGGTGCTGGGGCTGAAGATGCAAAGGACGGTGACCACCCTCTGGTTCCTCCACGTGGTCTCCTGCTACTTCCTCTTCACCCTGATGATCCCCTTCTTTGCTGTGTACGTCCTCCTGGGTTTCCACTGGGCCTTCGGCACAGCCATGTATAAACTCCTGAACACCTGCATCTCCGTGGGCAAGTTCTCCTCTTTCTTCCTTCTCACCCCCATCAGCCTAGACCGCTACATCCTCACTCACCATCCCATCTGGTCCCAGCAACACTGCACCATGCCATGGGCCAAGAAGCTAGCTTTGGTTGTGTGGCTGGTCTCCTTCGCCCTCAGCGCTCCCTACCTGGCTTTCCGGGTGACCCACATGCTGGATGGGGGCAGAATCATCTACATCAACATTTACATCTCCAATGACTGGAAATGAACCAATACGCAGGGCCTGGAGAGACATGTCCACCTGGCCATGTTCATGGTTCGGTTCCTGCTGGGCTTCCTGCTGCCCTTCTGCACCATCGTGGGATGCTACAGCCAGGTGGGGCTGAAGATGAAGAAGAAGAAGCTGCGTTGGGCTGGGAAGCCCTTCAAAGTCATGGTGGCAACGATGATTTCCTTTTTCCTTGGTTGGTTGCCCTACTACCTTAACCAGGGCGTGCAGCTCTACAGGAAGGAGTTGCCAGAGTCGGTGTCAGAGGCCCTGTTGATCATTTACACCATTACGTCCTGCTTCAATGCTTGCTTCACCCCCATACTGTACCTCTTCCTGGGGGAGAAGTTCTGGCAGGTCTTCAGGATGTCTCTTCTCACTCTGGTCAAGGCGGCTTTTGTTGATGATCTCAGTGGAAGTGTCCCCGATTTTAATGGGTGACATGGATCAGAAGTTGAGAAAACAAAAGTGGAGATGACCTGAAGGTGCCCAGACATAGGGGGAGTTGAAAACTTGGCCTCCCATTTGTTCCTAGATCCCTGATGGTTCTAAAACCCCAAGGGTTCCAGGTATCTCAAATGTTCATAAACCCAGCAGAGTCCCAGGATTCTAGATTCCCTGCTGTCTGCAGAATTCCATTTGTTTTAGATCTCTCAACATTTTAAAGCTCAAGGGTTCTTAATGGTACCAGATCTTTAGACAGTTCCAGAAACCTGTTTGTTTTAGTTCCCTCACTATATTCTAAGCTAATTGAGTCTGGCTCTGGAATCTCATTTATTCTAAGCCTCTCAGTATGTTCCAACTGAGCGATCACGTGTTCTAGATTCCTGGGTTTTCAGACATCACTGGATTCTAGAGTGTTTTCAAACCATTTAGGATGCAGCAGGTTTCAGATTCTTTGCTAAAAGTCTCATGGGGGTTCTAGACTTCCAAATGGTTTAAAATCCGTTAAGGGTAGTGTATTTGTAGGTTGGTGACACAGCCCAGCAGGGGCGTCGTGAGCCTTCCTAAGGCCCATGCTCCGAGGAAGGCCACAGCGTCTTCTCTACAGGAAAACCGTAGCAGGTTATGAGTCTTTAGCCTCCGGCACTCAGGCAGGCAAGGGTGTTAACGCTCGGTATCTGCTGGCAGGTAGGTTTAGAGGAGCCGACGACTCCTGGGATGACTAGGGAAGGGGGGAGGGGGATGCAGGCCCACACCACTCCACTGCGTCCCAGCTCAAGGCCCTATCCATGGCAAAGAGACTCTGCCACTGGGTCAACAGGGCTCCAGCTACCTCATACTGACTCTGGTGCCACAGACTAAGCCAAATTGTAGTCGGCTGCCTCTGGGCTACTTCCTCCCACCCTGAACCCGGGTACTTGGATCCAGGGGCCTTCCTCCGATTTGCTGGGGTAGACAGGTAGTGGGATTCCCAGTAATCCCTAATCCTCAGCAGGCGGCAGATCCAGGAAGAGCTCAGAGCTGTCAGCAGATGGCAGGTCCTCCAGGTCTCAGGGCCCAGTGGGTCCTCCAGCACACCAGGTTCAGGCAGCTCCGGTGGGTCCACGGTGACAGGAGCTCCTCTAGGTCAGGGCTGGCCTCAGGGTCTTTTCCCAGTCAATGGTCTCTGGTAGCTGTTCCCGTTCACTAGGGCCCGATGGCCCTTCCCAGTCACTAGGACCCAACGGCCCTTCCCAGTCACTAGGGCCGGTGGTCCGGGCAGGCCTTGGAGTCTCTAGTCAGTGGGGCAATTGCTCTTCACAGCTGAGGGCCTGAGTTAGGGCCAGACGGCAGCCCCAGGGAAGTCACATCCTTCTCCAGCAACAGCTTCCCCCTGATTGAGCTGCTAGGCCGGCCTTTTATACTTCCCCTTCCTGTGCTGGCTCCGCCCCTCTGCTCCCGCGGAATTTGCCCTGCTCACTCCACCCCTAGCCTTGCTGAGACACGGCCAATTTCTAGCCAAGCCGAGAGGCCGTCTGGATTTCCAAGAATTTTGAAGCATTGGTCCGGAAAGGAAAAGGATCATCTGCAGGCCTGGCTGCAGGAGGGCACTTAACAGATCCCCTACAGATAGCACTCAGGCTGCCAGGCCTTTGGACAGTGTCCACTCCACATCTGCAGCACCTGGTTGCGAGCCAGCCTCTGAATCCGCCAGTCATTTGCTCTCTGCACGCTCATGTCCAAGCCCGGGGCACCAGCCCGGCTGCACACATGCCAGCTGCCGTGTCCACCCTGGCTGGGTCATGCTGCAGCCATAGGCTACTTATCACCTGGCCAGGCAGTGAGATTTCATTTTGCTGAGGCAGATGGTGAGTCGTTTCCATTTGTGATTTCCGTTTACAGTGAAGGTTGAGGAAGATGTTTTGATGCATTGGAGAGAGTGACGTGGCGGGTCTGGTCACGTTCAGTTGAGTAGTAAATAGGTTATATAAGTTGTTTTGTAATTTGTTATTTAGTTGTGTTTTATGCCAAGGAAAGCAAAAGTGTGAGTTCAGTTATTTGTTGTACATAAGCCAATTAATGCTGTTCCCTAGAGTATCCATGGTGTGCTGTATAAGAGCTTGAAATATGAGTAATTGAATAGAGACTCCACTATGAACCCACTGGGGCTGTCTGTCTTTCCTCTGCAGCTACTTCACAGAGACGTAAGGTCTCCCTCTGCTGTTTGGAGCGTAAGGCATATTAAAGATAAGTGTACCTAACTAACAGCGTGGGCATGTTTTATTCCTTACCTGGTAACCAGAACCTGCAGGCATAACAGTCCTGCTTAACACTATTGTCTGGGGCCAACCGAGAAGCCTGGAGGGCAGGGTGTGAAGAAGATTCAGAGATAAAGGGTTTGAAGTGAAAACACAGCCTGGGGGGGATGGACACATGGACCCTTTGCTAAGTAAACATTCGCTTTTCTCCCTGGCCAAGTCTGTCTCCATATTGGCTCCACGTTTCCATCAGCCCCGCTATGAAGGGGAGTCGAGATGATGGGCAGAGGCCTCTGCAGTGGGTCTAAAAGGCAATTTCCATTCTAAGCCTCCCTGGAAGATGCAGAAATTTGCCTGTAACAGGGACTTCCTGCCTCTGTTATTTGTTCAGTTAACTGGTAGGACTCTCTGCCCTGGAGGAATAGTAAAGTTAACCCATGGGGCAGCCTGATATGGTGCATGAGTGGGGTTTACCTGTGGCATTCAATGCAGAGGGATGTAATTATGTGGGGTCTAGGACAAAGGCTGAATTTCTTCACCTTGTTTCAAGTCAATGAGATGTGATGATACATTCCCTATTTATCATGCTCTGACTCACTCCTCGCCCAGAGCCGGGATAGAACGCAGGAGTCCTGGCTCTAACCACTAGACCCTCCCACTCCTTGGCTAGAAGTTGCATCATTTGTGACTCAGCCTTTGTTGTGAGCGAACGGGGCCGAGGTTATCTCCAGGTCACGGTACAGTCTCCTTCACAAAAGGACGTGTGCAAAATACAGGCCCCTCCTCATCATGGGGACACATCTCAATGAATGAGCTCCTGGCCATGCGTCCAGGGTAGTAGAGCAGGGGGACTGGGAGCCAGGACTCCTGGGTCCTAGTCCAGTTCTGGGAAGAGGTGTGGGGGCTTGTTTTAAAGCCATGGCTGTTCCTTGGGTTGTTTCTCCCCTAAGACAATTTCCAAATGATCATTTCCATTTGTGGTTTGAGGCTTCTTAATCTGAAAGAGCAGGGTGGAGTGGACAGTGTAGAAAACCAGAGTTAGGGGGAATGAACTAAACACACAGGGCAGGGCTTGGGTGTGTGTAGGGACAGACACATGGATGCTTTGCTCGGCAAACACACACCATCCGTCACTCTCTCTGCACTGGGCCCCTTTTCCACCACCTGCTGCCCAGGTGAGTCTAGACAATGGGCAGAAGCTCCTCCTTTGCCACCTTCCTGGTGGGTATGGTGGGGAACGGGCTGTACCTGTGGGTGCTGGGGCTGAAGATGAGAAGGACGCGGACCACCCTCTGGTTCCTCCACCTGGTCTTCTGCTCACTCTTCTTCACCCTGCTGATCCCCTTCTTTGCTGTGTACACCCTCTGGGGTTTCCACTGGCTCTTCAGTATGGCCACATGTAAGCTTCTTTGTGCCTACACCTACCTGGGCATGTTCTTTTCTGTCTTCCCACTCTCCCTTATCAGTCTGGACCGCTACATCCTCACCTGCCACCCCATCTGGTCCCGGCATCACCGCACCATGTCCTGGGCCAGGAAGCTGGCTTTGGGTGTGTGGCTGGCTTTCTTTATCCTCAGCACTCCCTACCTGGCTATCCAGGAGACCTTGGAGGCGGAGGAGGGCAGGGTCATTTTCACCAATTATTATTTCCCCTCCAGAGACCAGGCTGGAGTGGAGATGCAGTCCTGGAGGAAACACGCACATCTTGTGCTGTTCTTGGTGTGGTTCTTGTTGGGCTTTCTGCTGCTGTTCTGCATCACTGAAGGATTCTACAGCCGAATGGGGCTGGGGATGAAGAAGAAAGGGCTGGTCTGGATAAAGAAACCCTTCAAAGTCATTCTTGCTGCGATGGCGTCATTCTTCCTAGTCTGGCTGTCCTACAACCTTTACTAAGATCTGATGCTCTTTAAAGAAAAGCCCAAGTCATTGACAGGTGTCTTCCAGGTCATTTGAAGCATTATGTTCTGCTTCAGCGTCTGTTTTAATCCAGTCCTCTACCTCTTTGTGGGGGAGACGTTCCATCAGGTGCTCAGGACATCCGTGTTTGCTCTGGTCAAAGCGGCTTTTTATGAGGATCCTGATAGTGAAGGGCCTGGACCCAAGACTAGTGGGAAAAACAGGTGAGAAGCAGACTGCATAGAAGTAGAGAAAAACTTGGAGTTCTGTGGGTTCTAGAGACCTGGTTATTTTACACTTGCTGGGTTCTAGGTATCTCAATATTTTCTGTCTCTTGTCATGCTAAAATCCTCCTATGGTCCAGAGGATTCTAGATTCCTGTTTGGTTCTAGAATGCAATAGCTGTCGGCAGTGTAAATGATACTATATGATCCCATGAATTCTACATTAGGCTGACTCTAGAACTGCATGTAGTTTTAGAAGTCAGAACTCTTCTGAAAGCATGAAATCCCATGTGTTCTACATCTATCACTGTTTGTACATTTTCATGGATTCCAACTTTCTTTCCATGTCAAAACCTAGTAGGGTCCCTTGGGAGCTAGACTCCTGGATAATTCTAGATCTCTGCACTCTCTGTATGGTTTTAAGCCCCATGGTATTTCACAGGTTTCAGAATCCTGGCTCTCTAGAACCTCATGGGTTCAACCGCTTTCAGCATTTTAAAAATGCTCTATTTTCTAGAACCTTGTTCATTCCAAGCACTTGGCAGTGTTATAACTGATTTTATGATGGGGTTCTTGATTCCTGTCAGGCTGTATAATCTCATGGGTTCTAGGTCTGCCAATGGTTTTAAATATCCAGAACCGGGAGCTTCTGAAGAGAAACCTCCTCTGTTACTGCACCTAAAACTAAGCAGATTGAAGTGTGTGGCCAGAAGATGCCTCCTTCTAGCACTGTGTGTTTTTAGAAGTCCCAGCTCCTGGGATTCCTAGCAGGAGACTGTTGTTGAAACACCAAGGGCTTTGGGACTTTCTGGATTTGAGACACCTTTGAAGAGCCTTGGCTTTCAGAAAGTGCTGATCTATTGCTCTCCGAAAACCTGGCTTCTGTAAGTGATGGCAAGACAGACAGGCCCCACATATGGAACTACAGAAAATCACTAGTTACTGTGGGGCATGGAACAAATCGGCTAGAGTGTGAGTGGATGTCAATCAGTGTAGCTCGGTTGACCTTATTTCTGGACTCCTGGGTTCTATCCCCAGCTTTGTGAGAGGAATGGGACCTAGTGGTTAGAGCAGCAGGGGCTGGGAGCCAGGAATGCTGGGTTCTATCCCTGGCTCTGGGATGGGAGTGGGGGTTAGTGGTTAGAGTGGGGGTGGTTAGCATTTAGGATATCAACAGGCAGCATGTTTACAGCAGGATCTCCACCAGAGATGGTTAAAATGCTGTGAACGATGCCTGGGGGAGACTGATAGTCATGGGTATCCCGAGAACTGTCACACTGGTGTTAAACCGACTAATCCCCCGTGGAGGGAGGTGAGAGAGGTGAGTTGAAGGTTTCTGTCTCTCATTCTGATACCCTTCTCCCCTCTTTGAGGATTACCACCAGTTGGGGTCAGGTGACAAGCAGTCTCTTGCAGATGTGAGATTTGAACCATCCCTGAGATGAAAGATAAAGTTCTTGTTTACCCCTTTCCCCCTGCTGGAGAATGGCCGTGGAAGCGGGGAATGGCCCTTTAACACCTGGCTGGGGCCAGCGTGTCTTAGTCTCTGGTTTGTGGGTGTCGCCCAGAAATACAGCATATTTCCCTGAGAACCATACAGTACAGTCTCACGACTAGACATGATGTAGCTACGTGTATTTCAGCAGGACAACGATATTCAGCAGATAATGGCTTTTTAAATGATACCTTGGAACATGCACTTTGTACAAAATTGATTGTAGTCTTGTAAGCCAGGGAACACGGGGTATAGGGTGTCACAGGTTCTAGTGGTTCGAGCAGAGGGGCCTTTGGAAGTCAGCACTCCTGGGGTCTCTCCTCAACTCTGGGTGGGGAAATGGAGTCTTGTGAGTTAGAAAACCACCTAGGAGTCAAGAAAAGAGGAGTGAGGTTTCCTGTTTCCCCTCTATGTTCCTGATAAGTCTCTTGGTGAAGGAATTAATAGAAACGCTGCCACTTCCTTTTGTAGCTGAAATGTCTCAGTCACGCCGAGTGCTCCCCAGCATGTATGTTGCAGAGATCTCGTCTCCAGAGCTGGGACCCTGAGATCCGTGGGGGAACTGAACACTCCTGGGAAAACAGACACTCGCCTACATAGTAAGCTACAGCAAGAGTGACTTGTGGGGGGGTGCGGCCTAGTAAAAGTATAGGGACTGGGAGTCAGGATTCCTGGGTTCTATCCACTGCTTGGGCGGGGCAGTGAGGTCTAGTGCTCAGAGCTGTGGGAAGTGGGTTCAAGGACTCCTGGGTTCTATCCACAGCTCAGGGAAGGGAGTGGGCTGTAATGGTTTAGAGTGGGGGGCTGGTAGCCAGCACTTCTGGGTTCTCTCTCCAGCTGTGGGTGGTGTGTAGTGATTAGGGTAGGGAGTCAGGACTCCTGGGTTCCATACTTGGCTCTGGCCTGGAAGTGGGGTCAAATAGCTTATGGCGGGGGGGCGGGGGGAGAGGCTGGGAACCAGGACTTCTGGATTCTATTCTGTTTAGAAGGTGGATTGTCTTTGTCTGGGTGACGGAGGAGAAATGTATTTTCACTGCTGCGGCGTGAGGGTCCACATATCTGCCTGCCCCCCCGTACTCCAGAATCTCTTTCGGGCCTTCCCTCCTACGCCAAAGATCTCACCGGTCCTGGCAAGCACTATCAACCCCCCACCAGCACTGGAAGCAGCTCTGGCCACTCCTGGTGGGTGGGAGAGGATGGGAGGCTGAGAATGGGCTGTACTTGTGGGTTCTAGGTCTATCAGTGGTATAAAAGCCCTCCTGTAGCTGCATCTCACACTCAGAAGGTTCTCCAGCGTGCCACTGACGTGTGTGGGCAGAAGAGCTCTCTTTCTAGAGCTGTGTTTTCTGAAGGCCAGGTTTCCACAGATTCATGCAAGGAGCCTGTTGCAGAAACACCACGGGCTGGAGACCTCTGCTTTCCAAAGTGGCCCAGCATTTTGGATGCCTCCAGTTTTGGAGGTTCCTGACTTGAGACTCCTTCAAAGTAGCCTGCTTTTCAGAAAGTGCTGGGCCGTTGCTCTGTGAAAACCTGGCCCTTATAAAGGGGGTCTAGGTTGACACCTCTCCCCCAACCATGGAGACACTGAAAATCACTAATTTGGGAAATTGAGCCCGCAATCCTGTGGGGCACAGAGAGGACAAGCCATAACTTGTGTTGTTGTAAAGCAGTAGAGCTCATTTGTCCTCGGTTAAGAATGCCTGGATTCTATTCCCAGCTCTGCGAGGGGAGCGCAGTCCAGTGGGTAGAGCACAGCATGGGCGTCAGGACTCTATCCCAGACAGTGTGAGTGGAGTGGAGTCGAGGGGGTTAAAGCATCATAAATTGTGAACACTCCGTCTGATCGATTTTAGACAAGATAGAAAAATTCATCCTCTGTCTGGCCGCACATAATATCACCCTGCATTGATTCTTTTAGGTTAACCCCAGTAATATCCAGTGGCAGGGAGTCCCATGGGTTAACTCCACTCCTACCAAGTGGCTGACCTGTAAGGAGATGGGCTTTAGTTCACGGGCAGGAGAGACTTTGACCTGTGACCCAGCTTCAGGAGGGCTTTGTACCTACAGAGACAGAAACACTGAACTGGGGAGCTGTCAGGCTGAAATAACTTGGATACCAACAGGGGAGGGGTTTAATAACCTTTGGACTTAGACGTGGCTCTCTTGAGGAGTCCAAGAAGGGAAACTGAGGCAGGGTGCTGCAGAGCAACCTGTGGCTATGAGGGGGCACTTCGGCAGCAGGATCCCCGCTTCAGAGAACCACCAGTTAACCCTGCTCATGCTCAGGGGCAGGGAGTCCCATTGGCTAACCACAAGGAAGAACAGATCTTTTGCTTGCTCATCTGCTTCACTGAGAACATACCCTGGGATGTTTCCTTTCCAGAGCTGTACATTTTGGTGAAATGTTTGCGTTTGCCTCATCTTGGAGAGCAGTGCCACACCAGGACAGTTCCTTGTTGCATGGCTACAACTGTATTTAAAGAACCCTTTGTTGCGTTTGGTTTCTCCGTTGATTGCAGGCTTTTTGTAGCAGCAGGACGCCCTCCAGCCCGTGATCGCACATCTGGGCATTCATGAAAGGTAGATTTACACTGCAGTGGTTTTCCTGTTCACATGGCCCTTTCGATTGGTTTGCCGTCCTTTCCTCTGCCTGCCGCACATCCTCAGCACATTCAAAGGGTTTAATTAGTCTCCTTCACTGCCCTAGCTCATGCCGTATCTGACACCATGCCTTCCACATGGCAGTCCTGTGCTTCAATGAGATCACATTGCCAGTTTTAAATCAGCCACACTTCGATCTATTCTTTCCCCATCCGTCTGACTTCCAGCGCAGAAGTCCTGCCTCTCGTCCAGGAATGTTTCGCCACGGTGCACAGTGGGTCTCCCACTTATTCCTTAACACTTCTATTTGTTTATCTGCCAAATTCTCATATTGCAACCTGTTAAATTTCCTCTCCTGCTGCTTTGCCTGCCAGCTGGGGACACCAAGCTGGTTGTAGACGATCATCTTTTTGTCTGCATGCTGTCCAGCTGAAACCGCGCCTTCCACTTTCTCCAGTTCTCTCTGTCTGGCCAACCCCAAATGTTCAAAAACCAAAAGTGCGGCTCACCAAAATCATGAGATCGGCTTTAAAATCTGGAGATAATGTACAAATACTAGCTCTGGGGTTCTTGTTATTTGCCTTCTGCTTTTTGAGCCCCTGTGGTGTGATGGCGTCACATTCTGAAGCTTTCTTCACAGCCACAGGGGCTAGAAACGGACTTTCCCTTTAAGGCTGAAGTCACCCCAGATCCACTTGACTCCAGAATCTGGGGCTTTAAGAAAAACAACACTTATCATGAGACTCATGAAAAAATCATGAGAGTTGGCAGCTCTGTTCTCTGCTGTGTTCTCTTCAAACGCTAATTTTGCTGCAGGCTTTAGTTGGCTCAAGCTTGTTTCTTCTCCTCCTTTTTTACTTTTAGTTTTGTTCTGATGCCATGAGAATAACTGTCATCTAATAGCTATTGTAAAAAAACCCGCCATCCCCTCCAGCCTGCATCTGTGTGGACAGGCCACACTTCGTTATCACTGTATTTTATTCACACACACCCCTGCCCGGTTGCTGTACTGGATTTACACAAAGCCAGCCACAAATGAAAATTATGGCCCAGACTCTGTCTTGGGAGAAAAGGCCACAGCAGAAAGTTTAACTGCTTAAGAATTAGGCTGCAAGTTGATGCCCAGCATGCGGGAGGGAGCCAAGACTCCTGGGTTTTCATCGACTATAAGGTCAGAAGGGACCATTATCATAATCTATTACAGGGGCTCTCAACCTTTTTTTACTGGGACCCCCTTTAAAATATTTTAGGCTCTGGTGACCCCTCAAAAAGTGATGACCACCCCCCATGCCCATCCCTTACTAGCATGTGTAGGGACTGACAGTTCGTGACCCCTCCCTAATAACCTCATGACCCCCTGAGGGGTCACAAGCCCCAGTTTGAGAACCCCTGATCTAGTCTGATTTCCTGCACAATGCAGGCCACAGAACCTCACCCACCCACTCCTGTAAGAGATTCTAAACTGTTATTGAAGTCCTCAATAATGATTTAAAGACTTCAAGGTGCAGAGAATGCATGAGCAAGTGACCTGGGCCCCATGGTGCAGAGGAAAGTGAAAACCCCCCAGGCCTCTGCCAATCTGCCCTAGGGAAATATTCCTTCTCGACTCCAAATATGGCGATCAGCTAAACCCTGAGCGTGTGGGCAGTACTTACCAGCCAGACACTCAGAAACAATTCTCTGTAGTAACTCAGAACCCCCCACCCCATCTAACACCCCATCACAAGCCATTGGGAATATTTACCACTAGTAGTCAAAGATCAGTCAATTACCAAATTAACCTGTCCCATCACACCATCCCCTCCTTAAACTTATCAAGCTCAGTCTTGAAAGCAGCTAGGTTTTTCCCCACACTGCTCCTCTTGGAAGGCTGTTCCAGATTTTCACTCTCCTCATGGTTAAAAACCATATCATTTCAAATCTGAACTTCCTGATGGCCAGTTTATATCCATTAGTTCTTGCGTCCACATTGGCGCTGAACTTAAATAATTCCTCTCCTTCCCTGGAATTTATCCCCCTGATGTATTTATAGAGACCAATCATATCTCCCCCCAGCCTTCTTTTGGTTAGGCTAAACAAGCCAAACTCTTTGAGTGTCCTCTCATAAGGCAGGTTTTCAATTCCTCTGATCATCCTTGTAGCTCTTCTCGACATGTGTTCCAGTTTGAATGATTCTGTCTTGAACACGGGGGACCAGAACTGCACACAATATTCCAGATGATGGCTCACCAGCGCCTTGTAAAACAGCACTAACACCTCCCTATCTCTATTGGAAATACCTCACTTAATGCATCCTAGGCCGTATTAGCATTTTTCATGGCTACATCACATTGGCGGCTCATAGTCATCCTGTGATCAACCAAAATGCCCAAGTCCTTCTCCTCCTCTGTCATTTCCGACTGATGCGTCTCCAGCTTGTAGCAAAAGTTCTTGTTATTAATCCCTAAATGCATGATCTTGCACTTGCCACTATTAAATTTCATCCTATTTCTATTACTCCAGTTTGCAAGGTCATCCAGATCTTGTTGTATGATATCCCGGTCTTTCTCTGTATTAGCAATACCTCCCAACTTCGTGTCATCCGCAAATTTTATTAGCAAACTCCCACCTGGCCTCTGCCATGTTGCTGATCTCCATCTTCCTGATAGGCATGGTGGGGAATGGGCTTTCCCTGTGAGTTCTGGGGCTGAAGATGAAGAGGAAGGCGTTCACCCTCTGATTCCTCCACCTGGTCTCCTTTTCTCTCCTCCTCACCCTGCTGATCCCCTTCTTTGCCATATACATCCTCCTGGGTTTCCACTGTGTCTTTGGCACAGCCGTGTGCAAACTTCTGAATGCCTGCATTTCCGGTGGCATGTTCTCCTCCGTCATCCTCCTCCCCCTCATCAGCGTAGACTGCTACATCCTAACTCACCATCCCATTTGATCCCAGCATCACAGCACCGTGCCCTGAGCTGGGAAGCTGGCCATGGGCATGTGGTTGGTCTCCTTTAACCTCAGTGTATTCTACATGGCTTTCTGGGAGACCCATGGTGGTCAGGGACACAATTGCCTGCATCAACAATTTTGATGTCTCCAATGACTGGAATGAAACCAAGACTCAGGGCTTAGGGAGATGTGTCCCCCTGGCCATCTTCATGGTTTGGTTCCTGCTGGGCTTCGTTCTGTCCCTCTGCAGCATCATGGGATGCTACAACTGGGTGGGGCTGATGATGAAGGAGAAGAAGCTGGCATGGGCTGGAAAGGCCTTCAAAGTCATACTGGCCACGGTGGTGTCCTTCTGCCTCAGTTGGCTGCCCTACCATCTTTATCACAGTTGAAGCTCTACAAGAAGGAGGTGCCAGAGTCAGTGTCTTGGGCCCTGTTGATCATTTACACCTTCACAATCTGCTTCCATGCCTGCTTCACCCTCCTACTCTAGGTCTTCATGGGAGAGAAGTTCTGTCAGGTCTTTAGGATGTCTCTTCTCACCCTGGTCAAGGTGGCTTTTGTTGATGGTCTTGGAAGCAGTGCCCCTGAGTGTAGTGTGTAACACGAATCAGAAGGTGAGAACACAAAATAGGAGAGGATCTGAAGGTGCCCAGAAATAGAGGGTGTTGATAACTTGGTCTCCTATTTGCAGGACCTGGTTGCAAGCCATACTTTGAATGTGCCAGCCCTTTTCTCTCTGCATGCTCACGTCCAATCCCCCGGCATCAGCCCAGTTGCTCACATTCCAGCCACTGTGCCCACATCTCTGGGGCGTGTGCCTCTTTGGAGAGCCACTTTGAAGCCCTACATTTGGAAATGCGGCTTCCTCCAAGGGCCACCAGGTGACATTGAGATATGCTGAGGACGTGCAGCTGGACCCCGTGTTTCTGTGCATCCCCGTCTCTGCATGTCCACACACCCCGGCTGGGTTGAGCTGCAGCCTCAAGATAGTTTATTTCCTAGTCAGGCTCTGAGGGTTTATTCTGCTAAGGCAGCCGGTGATTTATTGTTTCCATTTGTGGTTTGAATTATCGGGGCCAACAGAGCTGTCTGGGGCACAGGATGTGAAGAAGACTCAGAGATAAAGGGAGTGAATGAACAGACGGGGTTGGGTGGAGGCGGTCAGACACACGGATGCTTTCCTGGGCAAACACTCACTTTTCTCCTTGGCCGTGCATCTCTCCAGGCTAGCTCTGTATCTCCATCAGCCCCACGAGACAATGGGCAGAGGCCCCACCGGTGGGCCTGAAGGGCCCTGCTGGAAGCTGCAGAACCATGCAAGTATCAGAGTTAAGCCTTGGGACTCCTTGCCTCTGGCATTTGTGGAGTTCTCTTGCAGGACTCCCTGCTACCGGGCAAGGGTGAGGTTAACCTACAGGGCAGCCTGACACAGGGGATCAATGGGGTTAACCTGTGGGATGCCATCCAGAGGGATGTAGCTTTGTGAGATCTATGACAGAGGGTCAACTTCTTCACCATGTTTTCAATCAGCGAAATGAGATGTTCCCTGTTTATCATGCTCACACTCCCTCCACGCCTAAAGATGGGGTTAGAACCCAGGCATGCTGACTCAGCCTTTGCTGTGAGCTAATGGGGAAGTGATTCTATCTGGGGTGTGGTACAGCCCCCTTCACAAGCAGACTTGTGCAGAATACAGGCCTTTCCTCTTCACAGCGGCAGATCTCAATAGATGAGTTTGTGGCCAAGTGTCCAGTGGGTGAGCGTGGGGGGTTGGTAGCTAGGACACCTGGTTGTAGCCCCAGCCTTGGCAGAGGAGTTTGAAAGCAATGGCTGTTTCTTAGATGGTTTCTCTCCTAAGGCAGTGTCCGAATGATCATTTCCATTTATGTTTGCACCGTCTCAATCTTATAGAGCAGGATGGGGTGGAGCATGTAGAAGTTGCAAGGTTAAGGGGAGTGAACTAAACAAACAGTGCAGGGCTCGGACAGTCACAGAGGATTGCAGGGCAAACACACACCATCCGAGTCTCTTTCTATGTTGAGTCCACATTTCCACCACTCCCTGCCCAGGTGAGTTGAGACAATGAGCCCAAGCCCCTTCCTTAGGGGAATTTCCTTGCTAAGCCCACATAGAAGGTGCAGAAATTTGCTATTGTCAGGGTAGATCAGTGGGACACGGAGGGTGCCGTGGGGCACTCAGTAGACAGAGGTAGTGAGTGAGGTGTGGGACGTGGGAATTTTTCTCCCTTGTTTCCCATTAATCAGATGAAGTGTCCCTCTGTTTTGGAGCTCTAAGCTGTAGGGTCCCACTTCCTTCCCACAGCCCTGGAGTTCTGACCCCCAGCTCCCTACCCCACCCAACCACACCCCACTCCCAGAGCCAGGGATGGAACCCAGGATCCCTGGTTCCCAGCCCACCCGTTTCTAACCATTGGGCCGTTCTGCAGGGCACAGAGGGCTCCATGCTAACAAGGCTGTGGGGGACGCAGTTCCAGCCACAGCCAATAGCCCAGAGGTCCCTGGTACAGGGCTAACAGCACAGCTGTGTTGCAGAGAAGTGACTCGGTGGACTGAGGTTTCCTGTGTTAGAATGAGAAGGACCCTGCAGCGTCTTACAAGTCTGGGCGCAGAAGTAATTCCTGTGACAGACAGATGAGCACAATATACTGGGTGGGGGAGGGACGGCTTTTTCAACCTTGTAACAGTCCGTTACACCGGCACCAGCTCCTCCCTGCTAGGAATTAACAGCACCAATCCCCAGCTCCCTGAGCCAGCCAGTATCTCTCCTGGAGACAGTTAAGAGCCTGCATCTCCTAGTGGGGAAAGACGCAGTGCCCCATTCTCTACCACTCTGAGCCAGCCTGTTCTGCAGATCACAGCCACGTGGTACTCTCGGTGTAACTGTGTAATTGATCTAGTAGATGGTTGTCTTCCCTACTCTTCCCACATTCACTATCCCTCTTTACCTCCTCTACTGCCCAGAGGTCTATATTGTAGTGGTGAGTTCCACTGGCCGTGACCCAGTTGCTGAGTGCACCCAGCCTGGATACTCTGGAGGACAAGAGGGTGCCCAGAGAGGTCCTCTCCAGTGGTGCCTTCCTAACCCCTCTGTTATTTCTCCCTTCCTTCTCTTTCACTCTCCTTCTTTGCCTTCTCTGTTTGCCCTTCCAACCCCTCTTCCTTCTCTCCTCACAGAACCAGGGACCAAGACATCATGACCTTCCCACCAATCCTGGGGGCAAATTCCAGCCACACCCCAGCAGCTGTTAAGGCCGCTCACCTGGCCTCTGCCGTGTTGCTCTTCGCCACCTTCCTGGTGGGTGTGGTGGGGAACGGGCTGTACCTGTGGGTGCTGGGGCTGAAGATGCAAAGGACGGTGACCACCTTCTGGTTTCTCCACCTGGTTTCCTGCTACTTCCTCTTCACCCTGATGATCCCCTTCTTCGCTGTGTACGTCCTCCTGGGTTTCCACTGGGCCTTCGGCACGGCCATGTGCAAACTCCTGAACACCTGCATCTCCGTGGGCATGTTCTCCTCCGTCTTCCTTCTCACCCTCATCAGCCTAGACCGCTACATCCTCATTCACCATCCCATCTGGTCCCGGCATCACCGCACTGTGCCCTGTGCCAGGAAGCTGGTTGTGGGCGTGTGGCTGGTCTCCTTCGCCCTCAGCGCTCCCTACCTGGCTTTCCGGGAGACCCGTATGATGGATGGGGGCAGAATCAACTGCATCAACAATTATAATGTCTCCAGTATCTGGAAAGAAACTGAGACGCAGGGCCTGGAACGACGTGTCCACCTGGCCATGTTCATGGTTCGGTTCCTGCTGGGCTTCCTGCTGCCCTTTTGCACTATTGTGGGATGCTACAGCCGGGTGGGGCTGGAGATGAAGAAGAAGAGGCTGACATGGGCTGGGAAGCCCTTCAAAGTCATGCTGGCAACAATGATTTCCTTCTTCCTCGGTTGGCTGCCCTACCACTTTTTCCAGGCCATGAAGCTCTACAGTGAGGAGGTGCCAGAGTCGGTGTCAGAGGCCCTGTTGATCATTCACACCTTCACGTCCTGCTTCAATGCCTGCTTCACCCCCATACTCTACCTCTTCCTGGGGGAGAAGTTCTGGCAGGTCTTCAGGATGTCTCTTCTCACTCTGGTCAAGGCAGCTTTTGTTGATGATCTCAGTGGCAGTGTCCCTGAATCTAGTGGCTTACATGGACCGGAAGATGATAACAGAAAAGTGGAGATGACCTGAAAGTGCCCAGACATAGGGGGAGTTGAAAACCTGGCCTCCCATTTGTTCCTAGATCCCTGATGGTTCTAAAACCCCAAGGGTTCCAGGTATCTCATATGTTTATAAACCCAGAGGAGTCCCAGGGTTCTAGATTCCCTGCTGTCTGCAGAATTCCATTTGTTCTAGATCTCTCAATGTTTTCAAACTCAAGGGGTCTTAATGGTACCAGATAGCTAGCCAGTTCCAGAAACCTGTTTGTTTTAGTTCCCTCACTATATTCTAACCTAATTGAGTCTCTTGAATCTGGCTCTGGAATCTCCTGTATTCTAAGCCTCTCAGTGCGTTCCATCTCAGCAACAACGTGTTCCAGATTCCTGGGTTTTAGGACATCACTGGATTCTAGAGTGTTTTCAAACCACTTTTAGAATGCAGCAGGTTTCAGATTCTTTGTTAAAAGTCTCATGGGGGTTCTAGATTTCCAAATGGTTTAAAATCCATTAAGGGTAGTGTATTTGTAAGTTGGTGACACAGCCCAGCAGGGGCGTCGTGAGCCTTCCTCAGGCCCATGCTCTGAGGAAGGCCACAGCGTCTTCTCTACAGGAAAACACTAGTGGGTTACGAGTCTTTAGCATCTGGTGCTCAGGCAGGCGAGTCTGTTAATGCTCGGTATGCTCTGGCAGGCAGGTTTAGAGGAGCTGAGCACTCCTGGGATGGCTAGCGAAGAGGGGAGGGGGACACAAGCCCACCCCACTCCAGTGTGTCCCATCCCAGGGCCCTATCCATGGCAAAGAGACTCTGCCACTGGGTCAGCAGGGCTCCATCCACAACATACTGACTCCGGTGCTGCCACAGACTAAGCCAAACTACAGTCGGCTGCCTCTGGGCTACTTCCTCCCAGCCTGACCCGGGTAATTGGATCCAGGGGCTTTCCTCCAAGGTGCTATCTAGACAGGTAGTGGGGGTCCCACTAGTCCCTCATCATCAGCCAGCAGCAGATCCAGGAAGAGCACAGGGCCGACAGCTGATGGCAGTTCCTCCAGTTCTCAGGGCCCATTGGGTCCTCCAGCACAGGCAGATCCAGTGGGCCCCCATTGACGGGAGCTCCTCTAGGTCAGGCTGGCCTCAGGGTCTTCTTCCAGTCAACCGTCTCTGGTAGCTCTTCCCGGTTACTAGGGCCCAGCAGCCCTGGCAGGTCTTGGAGGCTCCGGTCACTGGGGTGTTCGCTCTGCACAGCTGCAGGTCCGGATTCAGGCTCAGACGGCAGCCTCGGGGAAGGCACGTTCTTCTCCGGCAACAGCTTCCCCCTGACTGAGCTGCTAGGCCGGCCTTTTATACTTCCCCTTTCTGTGCTGGCCCCGCCCCCTGCTCCTGCGGAGTTTGGTAGTATTATAATAGAAATATCTAGCTCTTCTCCAGTGCTTTTCATGAGTAGATCTGGGACATCTTGCCCTAAGAGGTCAGTAGCAGTCTCTTGATTTTTACAAATGGGAAAACAGGCACAGAGTGGGGGATTTGACTTGTCGCTTGTCTTGGCCACGGTCACCCAGCAAGCCAGTGACAGAACTGGGAACAAACCCAGGTCTCCTGCATTCCCGCCCAGGATTCTATCCATTGCATCTCCTTAGACCGTGAGCTCTCTGGGACGGGAACTGTCTTTTCACTCTGTGTTTGCACAGTGCCTAGCACAGCAGGGTCCTGGGCAAGGATTGGGGCTCCCAGCGCTCCTGAAATAAAAAATAATAAGTAATAATCATTCCCATGTGTTCTTTGAACTCCCTGGATTCCAGGGGTTTGTGTGGCTGCTCTGACATAATTTAGAAACACAGAGTGACCCGATCACTGGGATATTTAGTGTGCGGATGCTCTGGCTTAGTTTCATAGCAGCAGGTAAGAAAAACAAGTCAGCGGAGTAAAGAGCGGTGCCAGAGAAGCTACCTGTTGGGAAATGCGTTAGGATGGTGAAGAGAGAACATCTAAGCTAGTAACTATGAAGATTTGCCTGCGAGCTCCAGCCAAGGTACAAAACTTTGGCCAAGGCTGGGGGCCAGGAGATTAAAGGGTTATAAAGACTTTAAAAAGCCCTTCCCGGTGGATTCTCTATCACTGTTAATTTTTATAGCCAGACTGCATGGTTTCTGAGAGATCTGACTGCTCTAGTTCAACCAGGGAATAATTTCGGCATGTTCGGCAAGACACCATGTTTCTGGCCTTGCAATGTCGGAATCTATGCAGCAAAAACAACGAGAGTCTTGTAGCACTTTAAAGACTAACAAATTTAATTTCTTTTAGTCTTTAAAATGCTACAGGACTCTCATTGTTTTTGCTGTATTCAGACTAACACAGGTACCCCTCTGGAATCCATTCAGAGGTCAGGCAGGTGTTGTTGTGGTGCTGTACCAGTTGACACCGAAGACACACTGGAGGTCTGAGGAATCCAGGCCAGGTTAGGCCACCAGCCCAAGGTGGAGGATGACAGGTAAGTTAGACGTAGCCCCTCTTTTAAAAATGTTCTTCCACTCCTCCTGATCAGACGTAACAAGACCAGAATTTGTGACAGATGCAACCTCTCACTGATTCAAAATTCAGTCGGATCTCATGGATTCTAGGCCTCCTGGCTGGTTCTTAACCTCTTGGGTCCCTGCTCTGTCAGTGCTTTGAATGTGACCTGATCTGATGTGGTCTAGATTTAGAAGCAAGATGCTGTGATAATAGGGATGAAAACACAAACGTCCATTTTTAGATCAAAGCCTGCAAGTGTCAGCTCAGCGGACGTGATACTCACCCTCCATTTCCGGGGGAAGCATCACTTCGCAGAGGTGTGAACTGCTACTAAGCACAGGTGTGAACCGCTTGCACAGCAGAATCACTTCTGTAATGCAGCATTGTACACGATCCCCCAGTAGGTGTCAATCTCCAAGGGAGACCTCACCTCGCGGCGCCTACGCCCTTCGGGAGTCCAGGGTAAAGGGGCTGCCTCCGGCCTTTAGTAGGGCGAGCCTTGGGTTCAGTCTGCTCCTACAGGGGAGTAGTCTCTTGCCCTCACAGGTGGGCAAATGGTCTAGAGCCCGGCTCTTGGCCAGGGAGGGGCCAGCAGTGGAAACAACCATCTCGAGCCCTGGGCAGGGCGAGTAAGCAGTCTGTCACCTGAGAAGGCGAGGAAATGGTCCAAGGCCCTGGCTCTTGGGCAGGGCAGAAGGGCAGCAGTCTCCAGGAGGCAAGGGACAGATTCTGGCCCTCAATGGGCATTCACTGCAGGTCGGGGTAGAAAGCTAGGAAAGGAGATTCTGGCCCACCTGTCTCCATTGTGTCCCAGCCCAGGGCCATTAGTGATGGGGTGTCCTGTCACTGGGTCAATGGGGCTCCGGCCGAAACATGCTGAGTCACAGCGAGTGTAAGTTCAGCCGGACCATAGTCTGCTTCCCTGGGCTCCTTCCTCCCATCCTCTGCCTAGGGCACCTGGTGGTCTCTGCCATACCCCGGTTCCTCGGTGTCAATCCTTCAGGGAGGCCACACCTCCCAGCTGCAGGCATCCATGCCCAATGTTTCCCAGAGTTTGGAGTCCGTGCTTTTCTCCCTCGCTGTGCTCCGTGAACGTTATAGCCCTCAGAAAATGTTCAATCGGCTCCTGCAGGGGTGGGGGGCGGTATCCGTGGAGCCCCTCATCAAAGTGACCCCAAATTTGCATCACAAACCCCACCCCAGCCTCTGTTGCAGTGTGCCGGTTCTCAACGGACATGCCCTATGCGGAGAGGTGAGGTGGGGGTGTCAGTGCCATTTGTGAATATTAACAGCTGCTCGGATTCAGGGGGCCACATGCCATGAGCTCCCCGATCAAACGAGCACCCATTTCTCCAGCAGAGGCTCTGGGGCAGCGTGATGCTTTCCAAGCCAATGTGAGTCTCCCGTCTGGTTCTCAGGCCAGTATGAAAAAACTAAGCGTGTCTCCTGCAGGTTTAAGTGGCGGCCCTGGGATCCAAAGCCTCCGAACATGCCCCACTCACTCCGTCCCCGGCCTTGCTGAGACATAGCCAATTTCTAGCCAAGCTGAGGAGCCCCCTGGATTTCCGAGCATTTTGAAGCGTTGGTCCAGAAAGGAAAAAGATTGTCTGCAGGCGGGGATTTAGGAAATCTGCTACGGGAAGGAGTCAAGCTCCCAGGCCTTGGGCAGTTCTCAGCTCCACGTCTGCAGCATCTGAGTGCGAGCCGCTCACTGAATCTGCCAGCTCTTTGCTCTCTGCACGCTCATGTCCACCCCCAGGTCTCAGCCCGGCCGCACTCATGCCAGCCGTCATGTCCGCATCTCAAGGTGGCTGTAGGTCGTACTGGACCCTGGCAGAGTCGTGTTTCAACCTGAGGCTAGTTTATCGCCCGGCCAGGCTGGGAGGTTTCATTCTGCTCAGGCAGATGGTGAATTGTTGTTTCCATTTGTGCTTTCTCTTGTCCGAGGCAAATAGAGCAGCCTGTGGGGCAGCGTGTGAAGAAGATTCAGAGATAAAGGGTTTGAAGTGAACACACAGCCTGGGGGGGATGGACACATGGATTCTTTGCTGGGCAAATTCTTGGTTTTCTCCCTGGCCGAGTCTCTCTCTGTGTTTGCTCCACGTTTCCATCGGCCCCGCTGTGCAGAAGAGTTGTGATCACGCGCAGACACCCTGCAGTGGGTCTGAAGGGCAATTTCCATTCTAAGCCCCACTGGAAGATGCAGAAATTTGCCAGTGACAGGGTTAACCAGGGGAACTCCCTGCTCTGGTATTTGTTGAGTTAATTTGTAGGCCTCCCTGCCCTGGGAAAATAGTAAGTTTAACCTATGGGGCAGCCTGACATAGTGTATCAGTGGGGTTTACCTGTGGGACTCAATGCAGAGGGATATAATTATGTGAGGTCTAGGACAGAGGCTGAATTTCTTCACCTTGTTTCAAGTCAATGAGATGAGACGTTTCCTATTTATCATTCTCAAACTCACTTCTTGCCCAGAGCCGGGATAGAACCCAAGAGTCATAGCTACTTGCCCCTCCCGCTCTAACCACTAGACCCCCCACTCCTTGGCTAGGAGTTGCATCATTTGTGACACAGCCTTTGTTGTGAGCGAATGGGGCCGAGGTTATCTCTAGGTCATGGTACAGCCCCTTGACAAAAGGACATGCACAAAACGCAGGCCCCTCCTCGTCACGGGGCACGTCTCAATAGCCCAAGTGTCCAGTGCAGTAGAGCAGGGGGACATGAGCCAGAACTCCTGGTCCTATCCCGGCTCTGGGAGGGACATGGGGGCTAGTGGTTAGAACAGGGGCAGGCTGGGAGCCATGATTCCTAGGCTCTAGCCCCATCTCTGGGAGGGGAGTGGGGGCCAGTTTTAAAGCCATGGCTGTTCCTTAGGTTGTTTCTCCCCTAAGACAGTGTCCGAATGATAATTTCCATTTATGGTTTTAGACTTCTTGATCTGAAAGAGCAGGGTGGGGTGGAGCGAAGCTTGTAGAAAACCCAGAGTTAATGGGAGTGAACTAAACACAGGGCAGGGCTTGGTGTGTGAAGGGACAGACACATGGCTGCTTTGCTGGACAAACACACACCTTCCGTCTCTCTCTCTGCGTCGGGCCCGTGTTCCCACCACCTGCTGCCCAGGTGAGTCGAGATGATGAGCAGAAGCCCCCTTGTTTTGGTCTGAAGGGGAATTTCCTTGGTAAGCCCACCTAGAAGCGACAGACATTTGCTATTGTCAAGGTAAAGCAGCAGGATTCCCTGCCCCTGGGTATTAGTGGGGTTAGCCTGTGAGACTCCCTGCCCCTGGTATCAGTGGGGTTAACTTGGTGCACTCATAGACAGAGGTAGTACGTGAGGTCTGGCATGTGTGAATTTTTCTTCCTTGTTTCCCATTACTCAGATGAGGTGTTCCCCGCTTACAAAGCTCTAAGCGGCAGGTCCCAACTCCCCTCCCACAGCCCTGGAGTTCTGACCCCCAGAACCCTACGGCACCCACATTATGAAATTGCAACCTGTGAAATTTCCTCTCCTGCCGCTTTGCCTGCCAGCTGGGAACACCAAGCTGACTGCAGCTGATCACCTCTTTGCCTACATACTGCCCAGCTGAAACCGTGTCTTATACTTTCTCCAGTTTTCTCCATCTAGCCAACCCCAAATGTTCAAAAATAACAAGTCCAGGTCACCAAAACCATGAGATCAGCTTTAAAATCTGGAGATTATGTAAAAATACAAGCTCTGGGGTTCTTGCTATTTGCCTTCTGCTTTTTGAGCACCTATGGTGCGCTGGTGTCACATTCTGAAGCTTTCTTCACAGCCACAACATCTAGAAACTGACTTTTGCTTTATGGCTGAAGGCTGAAGTCACCCCAGATCCACTTGACTCCAGAGTCTGGGGCATTAATGAAAACAACACGTACCACGAGACTCACGAGAAAATCATGCGAATCAGCTGCACTGTTCTCTATGTTCTCTTCGACCGTTAATGTTGCTGGAGGCTTTAATTGCTTAGGCTTGCTTGTTCTCCTCTTTTCTTACTTTTATTTTTCTTCTGACACCGTGAGAATAACTGTCCTCTAATAGCAATGATAGGAAAACCCACCGTCCCCTCTAGCCTGTGTCTGTGTGAACAGGTCACACTTTGTTATCACTGTATTTTATTCACACTTCCCGCCACCCGTTGCTATATTGGATCTAGACAAAGCCAGCCACAAATGGACGCCACGGCTCAGACTCTGTCTTAGGAGAAAGTTTAACTGTTTAAGAACTAGGCTGAAAGGGACTCCTGGGTTTTCATAGACTATGAGGTCAGAAGGGACCATTAAAATCATCCAGTGCAGGGATTCTCAAACTTTTTTTCCTGGGCCCCCCTTTAAAATATTTTCAGTTGTGATGACCCCCCCAGAAAAGTGATGACCACCCCCCCATGCCATGCCACTCTAACTGGCATGTGCAGGGACTGACAGTTTGTGACCCCTCCATAATAACCTCGTGACACCCTGAGGGGTCACAGCCCTCGGTTTGAGAACCCCTGATCTAGTCTGATCTCCTGCACAATGCAGGCCGTGGAACCTCAGCCACCCACTCCTGTAAGAGACCTCTAACCTGTGATGAGTTATTGAAGTCCTCAAACAATGATTTAAAGATTTCAAGGTACAGAGAATGCACGAGGAAGTGACCCATGCGCCATGCTGCAGAGAAAGGTGAACCTCCAGGGCCTCTGCCAATCTGCCCTGGGGGAAAGTTCCTTCTCGACTCCAAATATGGCGATCAGCTAAACCCTGAGCACATGGGCCGGACTCACCAGCCAGACACCCAAAAAGAATTCTCTGTAGTAACAACCCTCCGCCCCCATCTAACAGCCCATCACAGGCCACTGGGCATGTTTATCGCTAGTAGTCAAAGATCAGGCAATTGCCAAATTAGCCTGTCCCATCAGACCGTCCCCTCTCTAAACTTATCAAGCTCAATCTTGAAGCCAGCTAGGTGTTTTGCCCCCACTGCTCTCCTCAGAAGGCTGTTCCAGAACTTCACCCCTCCAATGGTTAAAAACCATCTAATTTCAAATCTAAACTTCCTGATGGCCAGTTTATATCCATTAGTTCTTGTGTCCACATTGATGCTGAACTTAAATAATTCCTCCCCGTCCCTGGTATTGATCCCTAGGGAGAGAGTATTTATAGAGAGCAATCAGATCTCCCCTCAGCCTGCTTTGTGTTAGGCTAAACAAGCGGAGATCTTTGAGTCTCCTCTCAGAAGGCAGGTTTTCCCTTCTGCAGATCATCCTAGTAACCCTTCTCTGCACCTATTCCAGTTTGAATTAATCTTTTCTTAAACATGGGGGACCAGAGATGCACACAGTATTCCAGATGAGGTCTCACCTGTGCCTTGTTGAACGGCACCAACACCTCCCTATTTCTACTGGAAATACCTCGCCTGATGCATCCTAGGGCTGCATTAGCTTTTTTCACGGCCACATCATATTGGCGGCTCTTAGTCATCCTGTGATCAACCAATACGCCCAGATCCTTCTCCTCCTCTGTCACTTCCAACTGATGCATCCCTAGCTTATAGCAAAAGGGTGCAACAGGGGAGACCTCCTGATTCGTGCTGAGAAAGTCGGGCAATCGGCCAGTTATCTCAAGTGCCTGTACGCAAACGCAAGAAGCCTGGGAAACAAGCAGGGAGAATTGGAAGTCCTGGCACAGTCAAGAAACTATTATGTGATTGGAATAACTGAGACTTGGTGGAATAGCTCACACAACTGGAGCACTGTCATGAATGGGTATAAGCTGTTCAGGAAGGACAGGCAGAGGTGAAAGGGTGGCGGAGTTGCACTGTATGGAAGAGAGCACTATGATTGCTCTGCTCACCAGTGTGAAACTGGAGATACGCCAGTTGAGAGTCTCTGGGTTAAGCTTAGAAGCAAGAAGAATGAGGATGATGCCGTGGTGGGTGTCTGTTATAGACCACCAGATCAGGAGGATGAGGTAGATGAGGCTTTCTTCAGTCAACTAGGGAAAGTTTCCAGTTCACAGGACATGATTCTCATGGGGGACTTCAATCACCCGGACATCTGCTGGAAGAGCAACACAGCAGAGCACAAACCATCTAAGAAGTTTTTGGGCTGTGTCGCAGATAACTTCCTGGTGCAAGTGATGGGGCAACCAACTAGGGGCCATGCTGCTCTTGACCTGCTGCTCACAAACAGGGAAGATTTGGTAGGGGAAGTAGAAGTGGGTGACAACCTAGGAAGCAGTGACCAGGAGATGGTGGAGTTCAGGATCCTGACAAAAGGAAGAAAGGAGAACAGCAGGATACGGACCATGAAATTCAGAAAAGCAGACTTTGAATCCCTCAGGGAGCTGATGGTCAGGATCCACTGGGAGGCTAATATGAGGGGGAAAGGAATCCAAGAGGGCTGGCTGTATTTTAAAGAAACCTTACTGAGGGCGCAGGAACAAACCATCCTGATGTGCAGAGAGAATAGCAAGTGTGGTAGGCGACCAGCTTGGCTTAACAAAGAAGTCATTGGTGAGCTTAAACACAAAAAAGAAGCTTACAGGAAGTGGAAGCTTAGTCAGATGACTAGGGAGGGTTATAAAAATACTGCTCAAACATGCAGGAATGAAATCAGGAAGGACAAAGTGCAATTGGAGTTGCAGCTAGCAAGGGATGTGAAGGGGAACAAGAAGGGTTTCTACACGTATGTTAGCAACAAGAGGAAGGTTAGGGAAAGTGTGGGCCCTTTATAGAATGGGGGAGGCAACCTAGTGACTGAGGATGTGGAGAAAGCTGAGGTGCTCAATGCCTTTTTTGCCTCTGTCTTCACAGACAAGGTCAGCTCCCAGACTACTGAACTGGGTGGCACAGAATGGGGAGGAGGTGAACATCCCGCAGTGCTGAAGGAACAGATTCAGGACTATTTAGAAAGATTGGACATACACAAGTCCATGGAGCCAGATGCAATGCACCTGAGGGTGCTGAGGGAGTTAGCTGATGTGATTTCACAGCCATTGGCTATTATCTTGGAAAGCTCGTGGCAACTGGGGGAGGTCCCTGGTGACTGGAAAAAAGCAAATCTAGTGCCCATCTTCAAGAAAGGAAAGAAAGAGGATCCAGGGAACTACAGGCCGGTCAGCCTCACCTCAATCCCTGGAAAAATCATGGAGCAGGTCCTCAAGAAATCCATTTTAAGGCACTTAAAAGAGAGGAAGGTGATCAGGAGCAGTCAACATGGATTCACCAAGGGCAAGTCAAGTCTGACCAACTTGATTGCTTTCTATGAAGAGGTGACTGGTTCTGTGGATGAGGGGGAAGAGGTGGACATGATATACCTTGACGTTAGCAAAGTTTTTGATATTGTCTCCCACGGTATTCTTATCAGCAAGTTAAAAAAGTATGGGTTGGGTGAATGGACTGTAAAATGGATAGAGAACTGGCTAGAGCAAAGGGCTCAACAAGTAGTGATCTATGGCTCCATGTCTAGCTGGCAGCCGGTCACAAGTGGAGTGCCCCAGGGTCGGTTCTGGGGCCAGTTTTGTTCAACATCTTCATTAATGATCTGGAAGAGGGGGTAGATTGCACCCTCAGCAAGTTTGCAGATGACACTAAGCTAGGGAGAGTGGTAGATACCCTGGAAGGCAGGGATAGGATACAGAAGGACCTAAACAAATTGGAGGATTGGGCCAAAATAAATCTGATGAGGTTCAACAAGGACAAGTGAAGAGTCCTGCACTTAGGATGGAAGAATCCCATGCACAGCTACAGACTGGGGACCGACGAGCTAGGCAGCAGTTCTGCAGAAAAGGATCTGGAAGTTACGGTGGATAAGAAGCTGGATCTGAGTCAGCAGCGTGCCCTGGTTGCCAAGAAGGTTAATGGCATATAGGGCTGCGTTAGTAAGAGCATTGCCAGCAGATCACGGGAAGTGATAATTCCCCTCTATTCGGCATTGATGAGGCCGCATTTGGTGTACTGTGTCCAGTTTTGAGCCCCCCACTACAAAAAGATGTGGACAAGTTGGAGGGAGTCCAGTGGAGGGGAACAAAAATTATTAGGGGGCTGGAGCACAAGACTTATGAGGAGAGGCTGAAAGAACTGGGCCTGTTTAGTCTGCAGAAGAGAAGAATGAGGGGGGATTTGATAGCAGCCTTTAACTACCTGAAAGGGGGTTCCAGGGAGGATGGAGCTAGGCTGTTCTCAGTGGTGGCAGATGACAGAATCAGGAGCAATGGTCTCAAGTTGCAGTGGGGGAGGTCTAGGTTGGACATTAGGAAAAAGTTTTTCACTAGGAGGGTGGTGAAGCATTGGAATGGGTTACCTAGAGGTGGTGACATCTCCATCTTTAGAGGTTTTTAAGCTGCAGCTTGACAAAACCCTGGCTGGGATGATTTAGCTGAGGATAGTCCTGCTTTCAGCAGGGGGTTGGACTAGATACCTCCTGAGGACCCTTCCAACTCTAATATTCTACGATTCTAAGAGGGTTTAAAGGAAAAACAGAAAAGGGGAAGATGGTGAATGGAAGAGACGGGAGGGAGAAATAACAGAGGGGTTTAGGAAGGCACCATAGGAGGGGACTTTTCTGAGCACCCTCTGGTCCTCCAGAATATCCATATGGGTTGTTGTCAGCAACTGGGCGATAGCCAGTGGAACTCATGGCTACAAGATAGAATTCTGAGAAGTTGCTGGGGGGAAGGAAAACTAATGAAAATGGGATGAGAGGAAGCATTGGGGGATAGGAAAGTAGTCTACAGGATCAAATCCACAGAACGGGGCCTGTGTTCTCACTTACCATGCACTTGGGCGGCTGTTTGCCCCAGAGAGCTGTGTTCCCTTCAGGGGGTTCCGGGTCCCAGTTCTGAGGCAACGGCTGTACAACGATTGATCGGGAGAGTAAGCTTTTCACTTGGGGACGCATCCACATGTAGATAACATAGGAGCCCTCACTTCTCTTTTCATGGCTTTCAGCTCCCACTGCTCTAACTCACTAGATCCCACTCCCCTCCAAAAACCAGTGATAGAACCCAGAAGTCCTGGCCTCTAGCCCCTCTGCTGAAACCCACTAGCTACTTCTCCCCTCCCACAGCCAGGGTAGACCTCAGGAGTTCTCTTTCTCCTCTTCCTCCCTGCTTCTAATATTGGGCCTGATACCCCTCTTAGGGCTAATGTTTTTAACCTGGGAATTCTAGCTGCCAAATCTAGGGATAAAATCCAGCTGTCCTGGCTCCTAGACCCCAGTCCTCTCCTAGAGCTGGGGATAGAACCCTACAATGGGCCATACTAAAAGGTGAATTGTTGGGCTGGGGGGTGGTTACTAGTGGAGTTCCTCAGGGATCAGTCTTGGGACCAATCTTATTTAACCTTTTTATTACTGACCTTGGAACCAAAAGTGGTAGTTTGCTAATAAAATTTGCAGATGACACAAAGCTGGGAGGTATTGCTAATACAGAGAAAGACTGGGATATCAAACAACAAGATCTGGATGACCTTGTAAACTGGAGTAATAGAAATAGGATGAAATTTAATAGTAGACAGTGCAAGGTCTTGTATTTAGAGAATCATAGAATCATAGAATATGAGAGTTGGAAGGGACCTCAGGAGGTATCTAGTCCAACCCCCTACTCAAAGCAGGATTATCCTCAGCTAAATCACCCTGGCGAGGGTTTGGTCAAGCCGCAGCTTAAAAACCTCTAAGGACGGAGATGCCACCACCTCCCTAGGTAACCCATTCCAATGCTTCACCACCTCCTAGTGAAAAACTTTTTCCTAATGTCCAACCTAGACCTGCCCCACTGCAACTTGAGACCATTGCTCCTTGTTCTGCCATCTGCCACCACTGAAAACATCCTAGCTCCATCCCATCTGATGCCACTGCGTCCCAGCCCAGGACCCTACCAGTGGCAAAGAGACTCAGCGGGACTCCAGCCGTAACACGCTGACTCTGGTGCAGCCACAGACTGAGCCAAACTATAGTTGGTGTCCCTGGGCTACTTTCTTCCACCCTGAATCCGGGTTCCTGGAGCCAGGGGCCTTCCTCCGAGTCGCTAGGGCAGACGGCTTGCGATTGTCCCACTAGTCCCTCATTGTCAGCTAGCGGCACGCCTGGGAAGTGCTCAGGGCCATCAGCAGATGGCAGCTCCTCCAGGCCACAGGGTCCTGGTGGGTCCCCGGCGACGGGCAGCTCCTCTAGGTCAGGGCCAGCCTCGGGAGGTTTCTCCCAGGCAGCGGTCTCTGGTAGCTCTTCCCAGTCACTAGGGCTCAGTGGCCCGAGCAGGCCTTGGAGGTTCTGGTCAGTGGGGTGTTCGCTCTTCACAGCTGTGGGGCCTGTGTCAGGCCCAGACCGCAGCCTCGGAGTAGGCACGTTCTTCTCCCGGAACAGCTTTCCCCTGATTGAGCTGCTAGGCCAGCCTTAAGTACCCTCCCTTCCTGTTCGGGCCACAACCCTCTGCTCCTGGGGTGCTTGGCCTGCAGGCCCTAGATCTGCCCAGCAGGCACATTGCAACCCTTACTCAGGTCCAGACTCTGTGGAGGCGAAAGCGCCTTGCTACAGTTTTATAAAAGAATCTGTATTATAATAGCAATATCTAACTCTTCTCTGGTGCTTTTCATCAGTAGATCTGAAACAACTTTCCCTAAGACGTCATTAGTAGGCTCCTGAGTTTTACAAATGGGAAACTGAGGCATGGAGTGGGGGACTTGACTTGTCACTTGTCTTGGGCAAGGTCAGCAAGCAAACCAGTGGCAGAACTGGGAACAAACCCAGGTCTCCTGCATTCCAGCCCAGGTCTCTATCCACTGCATCTCCTTATATTGTGAGCTTTCTGGGATGGGAACAATCTTTTCTATCTGTGTTTGTACAGTGACTAGCACAGCGCTGTCCTGGGCAAGGACTGGGGCTCCCAGCGCTACCAAAATAATAAATAATCAGTAATAATCATTCCCAGGCATTCTTTGAATTCCCTGCATTCCATAGGTTTGTGTGGCTGCTCTGACATAATTTACAAACCCAGAGTGACCCGATCACTGGGTTATTTATTGTGCAAATGCTCTGGCTTAGTTTTACAGTGGCTGGTAAGGAAAACAAGCCAGCACAATGAAGAGAGGTGCCAGAGAAGCTACTTGCTGGAAACACTTTAGGGTGGTGAAGAGGTAGCGTCCGAGCTAGTAACTATGAAGATCCTGCCTGTCCGCTCCAGCCAAGTTACAGACCTTTGGCCAAGGCTGGGGGCCAGAAGATCAAAGGATGATAAAGACTTTAAAAGATCCTTTCCGGTGGATTCTCTATTACTGGAAATTTTTAGAGCAAGACTGCATGGTTTCTGAGAGATCTGATAGCTCTAGTTCAATCAAGAATTAATTCAGGGATGTTGTGCAAGAGGTAAGATTAGGGGACCATCATACTTCCGGCCTTGGAATGTCAGAATCTATTCAGAGGTCAGACAAGTATTGTTGTGGTGTTTAGCAGTTGTCACCTAGGACCCACTGGGGGGCCTGAGGAAGCCAGGACAGGTTAGGCCACCAGCCCAAGGTGGAGGATGACAGGTATGTTAGGTGTAGCCCCTCTGTTTTAAAAATCGTCTTCCACTCCTACTGATCAGAGGTAACAAGACCAGCATTTGTGACAGATGCAATCTCTCACTAATTCAAAATTCAGTTGGATCTCATGGATTCTAGGCTTCCTGGCTGGTTCTTAACCTCTTGGGTCCCTGCTCTGTCAGTGTTTTGAATGTGACCTGATCTGATGTGGTCTAGATTTAGAAGCAAGATGCTGCGATAATAGGGACGAAAACACAAACATGTCCATTTTTAGATCAAAACAGGGGCTGTGGCTCTAAGCCTGCAAGTGTCAGCTCAGCGGGCGTGTTACTCACCCTCCATTTTTGGTGGAGGCCTCACTTCACAGAGGTGTGAACTGCTACTAAGCGCAGATGCGAACAGCTTGCGTTGCAGAATCACTTTTGCGATGTGGCGTTTGTAGAAGATCCCCCGGTAGGAGACGGTGCCAGTGGCTCTCCCTCGGAGTCAATCTCCGAGGCAGGCCTCACCCCCCTGCGCTTATGCCCTTCGGGAGTGCAGGGTAAAGTGGCTGCATCCAGCCCTTAGTAGGGCGAGCCTGGGGTTCAAGCCACTCCCACAGGGGAATAGTCTCTTGCCCTTATGGGTGGGCAAACAGTCTTGAGCCTGGCCCTCAGCCAAGCAGGGGCCGGCAGCGGGAACAACAGTCTCTAGCCCCAGAGGGCGGGGAAACAGTCTACGCTTAGCCCTTTGGCAGGGCAGGCTGGCAAACACCGTCTCTAGCCCTGTGCAGGGCGAGTAAGCCATCTATCCTCTGAGAGGGTGAGGAAATGGTCCAAGGCTCTGGCCCTCGGGCAGGGCAGGGCAGAAGGACAGCAGTCTCCGGGCATCAAGGGACAGGCTCTGGCCCTCAATGGGCATTCACCTCAGGTTGGGGTAGGAACGGGGGAGGGGGACTCAGGCCCACTCATCTCCATTGTATCCCAGCCCAGGGCCCCGTCAGGGACAGGGTGTCCCATCACTGGGGCTTCAGCCAAAACACGCTGACACACAGTGAATGTAAGTTCAGCCGGACTGCATTGGGCTTCCCTGGGCGCCTTCCTCCCCTCCTCTCCCTAGGACACCTGGTCTCCTCTGCCGTATGCCGGTTCCTCGTCACTTGACGGCAGGTCCGGGAACTCTTCGGGGTACTCTGTGGAGGGCAGCTCCTCCAGGTCCACAGGGCCACAGGTTGAAGGCAGTGCCGGCAGTTCTCCTCTGGGTTGTAGGATCTGGGGGTCTTCTGCAGCTCACCCAGTTCAGGCAGCTCCTCCAGGTCCTCAGGGTCCCATGCCATGGGTAGGTCCGGCAGCTTCTCCTCCGGGTCGTAGTGGTCGGGTGTGGCCGTACGCTCGAGCACCAAGGGATAGGCATCTTCCTCCTTCGGCTGCTGCACTCTGACTGAGCAGGAAGGTCTGGGTTTTATAGGCCTAGCCCCAGCCACCTGTTTCTGGACGGCTGTTGCCTTCCTGGGTTCCAACCCCCAGGGAGGTTTCGCGCTCCCTCAGTGTCAATCTCTGAGGGAGGCCACACTTTCCGGCTACAGGCATCCATGCTCGATGTTTCCCAAAGTTTGGAGTCTTCCCTTTTTCCCCTCGCTGTGCACCATGAAAGTTATAGCCCTCGGAAAATGTTCAATCGGCTCCTGCGGAGGGGGGTGCTATATCACGGGAACCCCTCATCAAAGTGACCCCAAATTTGCATTGCAAACCCCACCCCAGCCTCCGTTGCAGAGTGTCGGTTTTCAATGGAGGTGCCCAATGCACAGGGGTGAGCTGGGGGTGTCAGTGCCATTTGTGAATATTAACAGCTGCTCAGATTCGGGAGGCTGCATCTCATGAACTCCCCGATCAAACGATCACCCATTTCTCCAGCAGAGGCTCTGGGGCAGCGTGACACTTTCCAAGCCAATCTGAGACTCCCGTCTGGTTCTCAGACCAGTATGGAAAAACTAAGCATGTCTCCTGCAGGTTTAAGTGCAGGCCACTGGGATCGCAAGCTGCCGAACATGCCCCACTCATTCCACCCCGGCCTTGCTGAGACTCGGCCAATATCTAGCCAAGATGAGTGGCAACCTGGATTTCCGAGCATTTTGAAGCCTTGGTCTGGAAAGGAAAAGGATTGTCTGCAGGCCCAACTGCAGAAGGGCACTTAGCAAATCCGCTATGGGCAGGACTCAGGCTCCCAGGCCTTGGGCAGTTCTCAGCTCCATGTCTTCAGCCCCTGGTTACAAGCCACACCCTGCATCCACCAGCCCTTTGCTCTCCGCACGCTCACGTTCAACCCCAGGGCATCAGCCCTGCCGCATACATGCCAGCTGTTGTGTCTGCATCTCACAGTGGCTATAAGTCATACTGGACACCAGCTGGGTCGTGCTGCAGCCTCAGGCTAGTTTATCGCCTGGCCAGGCTGTGAGGTTTCATTCTGCTCAGGCAGACAGTGAGTTGTTTTCATTTGTGGTTTCCGTTTGTAGTGAAGGTTGCGGAAGATGTTTTGATGAGTTGGAGATAGTGACACGGTGGACCGGTTGAGTAATAAATAGGTTATATAAGTTGTTTCATAATTTGTTATCAAGTTGTGTTTTATGCCAAAGAGAGAAAAAATGTGAGCTCAGGTATTTGTTGTACATAAGCCAATTCCTGCTGTTCCCTAGAGTAAACATGCTGTGCTGTATAAGAGCTTGAAATGTGAGTAATTAAATAGAGATGTCAGTATGAACCCACTGGGGCTGTCTGTCTTTCCCCTGCAGCCGCTTCGCTGTAGGGTCTCCCTATGCTTTTTAGAGCGTAAGGCGTATTAAAGATAAATGTACCTAAAAAGCATTGTGAGCATATTTTATTCCTTACCTGGTACCCAGAACCTGCAGGCATAAGAGTCCTGCTTAACACTGTTGTCCGGGGCCAACAGATCAGCCTGGCCCCTGTTTCCACCATCTGATGCCCAGGTGAGTTTAGACAACGGGCATAAGCCCCCTTGTTAGGTCTGAAGGGGAATTTCCTTGCTAAGCCCACCTAGAAGCCACAGAAATTTGCTATTCTCAAGGCAAAGCAGTGGGACTTGCTGTCCCTGGGTATTAGTGGGGTTAACTCTAAGCTGCAGGACTCCACTCTGCTCCCACACTCCTGGAGTTCTGACCAACAGATCCCCACTGTGCCCAACCACACCCCACTCCCAGAGCCAGGGATGGAACCCAGGTGTTCTAGCTGCCATCCACTCATCTCTAACCATTAGGCCATTCTGCAGCACACAGATTTCTTCATGTTAACAAGGCCATAGGGGGCACAGTCCCAAGCAGAGGCAATAGCCTGGAAGTCCCTGTTGCAAGGCTGGGCTCACGGCTGTGGGGCAGAGAAGCAGCTCAGTGGATTGAGACTTCCTATGTTTATGATGAGAAAGTCTCTGCATGGTCTCACAAATCAGGATGCAGCAACAATTCCTGTGGCAAGCAGATAAAGAGAAGAGATGGGGTGCAGGAGGGATGATTTTTTCCACCTTGTAGCAGTGAGTTCCACCGGCACCAGCTCCTGCCAGCTAGGAATCAAGAGTTCTGATCCCCAGCCAATCCCAGGTCCTGAAGCCAGATCAGAGCTGGCACCTCTGTTACCAGATTTGCCCGTCACCTTCGGGTGCGATCATTTATAAGAGTGACATTCCTGGCGGGGGTGGGATTCTGTAATGCTATCAATGTATTGCTTGTGTCACTTGTGTCCATGCAGCTTCTCCGTTCTGCAAGTCCCCTCCCTATGGAGCTACCCTGCAGGACCTCGTTTTCCCAGGGCTGGGTTCCTACAGTCCTAGAGTCAGAGGAACACACACACACACGCACAGATTAATGGAGCACGTCTGAGAGGACTGGGTCAATCAGCACTTCCAAGCTAACCCCTTATATGTCCCTGGACTCAGCAGGCTGGGTTAAGCAGGACTTCCAAGCTGCCACCCTCATATGCCAAAGGTTCAGCATGTCCCTATGCCCACGTTCATGCTACAATTGTTCTGGTAGTAACCCCCTTGATTTTTGGATTTTGGATTTTTGGGCATTACAGAGATCTTTGGCATAGGTAAGAGGAGCATTGCTGCGAAGTAAAATTGGGAAGTTGAGCATACGCAAGATTAAAGGAAGTTCGGAGAGAGTCTGGCAACCAGCTTGATGATAGATCACTTCTGGTTCAAGCAGAGGCTGTGTGTGGAGGGGGGAGAGTCCTCCATAAGTGAGACAAGCTGGATTCTGCACCCTAGTTCCCCAAGAACACAAAGATGACAGGTAACAATTCCTAGTAGGGAAAGGCCCCTTGTCCCATTTCCTGCCCCCTTGAGACAACCAGCCCTCCACATCACAGCCACGTGGTACTCTCGGCGTAGCTGCGTATTTGATCTACTAGATTGTCCCCTTCCCCACTCCTCCCATGTTTGTTATCTCCCTTGTTCTCCCCTACTTCCCAGTGCTCTAGCTTGTAGCCATGAGTTCACCGGCTGCAGCCCAGTTACTGAGAACATCCCGCCTGGATATTCTGGAGGACTAGAGGGTGCTCAGATAGATCCTCTCTGACTGTGTTTTCCTAACCCCCTCTGTTATTTCTCCCTTCATCCTTTGCCATTCCAGCCTCTCTTCCATCTCTTGCCAGGGCACCATGGACCCAAGCAACACAGCCCTTCCACCCATATTTTGGACAAACTCCAGCCACTCCTCAGCATCCATGAAGACCTGGCCATGGCCAGGCCCTGTTGCTCTTCGCCACCTTCCTGGTGGATGTGGTGGGGAATGGGCTGTACCTGTGTGTGCTGGGGCTGAAGATGTGGTCTTCAGCATGGCCACGTGTAAGCTTCTTTGTGCCTGCACCGACCTGGGCATGTTCTTTTCTGCCTGCCTCCTCTCCCTCATCAGTCTGGGCCGCTACATCCTCACCTGCCACCCCATCTGGTCCCAGCAACCATGTCCTGGGCCAGGAAGCCGGTTTTTAGGTGTGTGGCTGACTTCCTTTATCATCAGCACTCCCTACCTGTCTAGCCAGGAGACCTGGGAGGTAGAGGAGGGCAGGGTCATTTGTGCCAATTATTATTTCCCCTCCAGGGACCAGGATGGAGTGGAGACGCAGGCCTGGAGGAAACACGCACATCTTGTGCTGTTCTTGGTGTGGTTCTTGTTGGGCTTTCTGCTGCCATTCTGCATCACTGAAGGATGCTACAGATCGATGGGGCTGGAGAGGAAGGAGAAAGGGCTGGCCTGGAGCAAGAAGCCCTTCAAAGTCATGGTGGTTGTGGTGGTGTCATTCTTCCTAGGCTGGTTGTCCTACCACCTCTACTAGGATCTGATGTCTTCCAGGTCATTTGTAGCATCATGTTCTGCTTCAACATCTGCTTTACTCCGGTCCTCTATCTCTTTGTGGGGGAACCGTTCCATCAGGTGCTCAGAACATCCCTGTTCACTCTGGTCAAAGCGGCTTTTTATGAGGATCCTGATAGTGAAGGGCCTGGACCCAAGTCTAGTGGGAGAAACAGGTGAGAAGCAGACTGCATAGAAGTAGAGAAAAACCTGGAGTCCTGTGGGTTCTAGAGACCTAGTTATTTTAGACTGGCTGGGTTCTAGGTATCTCAATATTTTCTATGCTAAAATCCCCCTAGGGAGTAGAGGCTTCTAGATTCCTATTTGGATCTAGAATGCAATAGCTGACAGTAGTGTAAATGGTTTTAAATGCTACATGTTCCCATGAATTCTATATTAGGTTGTTTCTAGGCCTGCATGTAGTTTTAGATGTCAGAACTGTTCTGAAAGCACAAAATCCCATGTGTTCTACATCTACTGCTGTTTGTACATCTTCTTGGATTTCAACTTTCTTACCGTGTCAAAGCCTAGTAGGATCCCTTGGGAGCTAGACTCCTGGATAGTTCTAGATACCTGCACTCTCTGTATGGCTTTCAGCCCCATGGTATTTCACATGGGTTTTAGAATCCTGGCTCTCTAGAACCTCATGGGTTCAACTTCTCTCAATATTTAAAAAAGCTCTATTTTCATTCCAAGCACTTGACAATCTTAAAACTGATTTCACGATGGGGTTCTAGATTCATGTCAGGCTGTATAACCTCATGGGTTCTAGGTCTACCAATGGTTTTAAATATCCAGAACCGGGAGCTTCTAAAGAGAAACCCCCTGTATTATTGCACCTAAAAGTAAGCAGATTCTTCATTGTGCTGATGAAGCGTGTAGCCAGAGGATGCCTTCTTCTAGCACTGTGTGTTTTTAGAAATCCGAGCTCCTGGAATTCCTCGCAGGAGACTGTTGTTGAAACACCAAGGGCTTTGGGACTTTCTGGATTGAGACTTTCTGGATTTGAGACTCCTTCAAAGAGCCTCGGCTTTCAGAGAGTGCTGTTCCTTTGCACTCCGAAAACCTGGCTTCTGTAAGCGATGGCAAGATGAGCAGGCCTCACATACAGAACTACTGAAAATCACTAGTTACCATGGGTCATGGAGCAAATGAGCTAGAGCGTGAGCAGATGTCAATCAGTGTAGCTGGGTTGACCTTATTCCTGGACTCCTGGATTCTAGTCCCCACCTATGTGAGAGGAATGAGGGCTAGTGGTTAGAGCAGCAGGGGCTGGGAGCCAGGAATTCTAGGTTCTATACCTGGCTCTGGGAGGGAAGTGTGGGTTAGTGGTTAGAGTGGGGCGGGGCTAGGAGCTAGGATGTCAACATGCAGCACGTTTACAACAGGATCGCCACCAGAGTTGGTCAAAATGCTGTGAACAATGCTTGGAGGAGACTGACAGTCATGAATATCCCAAGAACTGTCACACTGGGATTAAACCACTAATCCCCAGTGGCAGGGAGTCCTATGGGTTAAACCCACTAATCCTGAGTGGCAGGAAGTCTCACGGGTTATGTTGGGGGCCCAGTACAATTTGAGTTGCTTGACCACTGCCCTACAGGCCTAGCATTATATGCAAAAGGTTAAATCCACTAATCCCAGTGAAGTCTGTCAAAGGGTGGCTGGCATCGGGGAGATGAGCTTTAATTCACCTGGGAGGATCTTCAGCTGTGACAAGGTTTTGGGAAGGAGGGCTGGGGACTCTAGCTATGGAGACAGAAAAGCTCTCTGGGTGAGGGTCCTCAAAGGCTGTTGTGTGTCAGGACTAAATGAACAGGACCTGAGAAGGTGAGAGTTTTATTTACCTTTGGACTGAAATGTGGAATGCTTGATGAGTCCAATAAGAGAAACTGAGGCAGGGTGCTGCAGTGCAACCTCTGACCACAAGGCGGCACTCAGGAGGAAGGCACACTGTTAGCGAGTACCCTGGGTTAACGTCTCTCATCTCCAGTCGCAGGGAGTCCCATAGATTAACTTCAATTTATCAAATTTCTGTGGTTTTTTAGATTACTGTATTCTAAGGTCAGAAAGCACTACTGTGGTCATCTAATCTGACTTCTCATAGAGCACAGGCCAGAGGATTTCCACAAACTATTTCTAGAGCAGATCTTTCAACCTGAGTCAATCATTTCAGTGGGTAATTCCCCTCGCTAGTGAAGACGGATACCTTATTTCTAGTCAGAATTTGTCTAATTCAACCTTCAGCTGGTGGGTCATGTTAGACCTTTCCCTGCAAGATCGACAAGCTCACAATCAAATATTTGCTCCACCGTGGAGGTACTGGTAGGGTACAACCTGGATTGTTGAACAGGGGCATCTCCTCACTTCTCTAGCCTGCATTACCTTTTACACTGCTTTGCTGTGTAAACAGCCACTTCTGGCCAGATCCTACCCAGGCCCCCACATGTGACATCGCTCTCAGCTGAATACACGACTGCTTTGGCCAGCCACTCCTGAATTACACACAGAGCAACACAAGGAAAGTATTAGTCCCGTCCTTGTTCTGCAGAAACGTGTGTCTTCCTGCTCGGTTCTGTCCTGCACTGCACAAGCTCATAGAAAAGCCATCAGTTCTCCAACAGAAAACAATAACTCACTCGCCTTGTGATCCCAAAAGGAGCTCGCCTCCCACTTCAGTCCAAACCCGCGGTTTCAGATCAAATGATAAGAGAAGTTGATTAACTCCAGAAAGGTCTCTTGTAAGTGGCTACATGTGACGAGGCATAAAAGTCAGGGGTAGTTATAAAAGAAAACAAAAGATAATAGACAAACAAAGCCCAAACTTAACAGGCTATGGGAAATGAAAAGTGAAAAAGGTTTTCCTCACCGAAAGCCATCAGCAGTCTGCACTGGCTGCAAAGCCTCCTAGCAAGGACCCCTCCTTGCCCAGGTCAGTGATATTTCCTTTGCCCTAGAGGAGAGTGGGGTCAAGCATTCTGTATTCTGTGAATAACGATGGGAGGTGAGAGAGGTGAGTTGAAGGTCGTCTCTCATTCTGATATCCCTCTCTCCTCTTTGAGGATTACCCCCTGTTGGGGTCATGTGACAAGCAGTCTCTTGCGGACGTGAGATTTGAACCATCCCTGGGATGAAAGGTAAAGCTCTTGTTTACACCTTTTCTCCTGCTGAAGAATGGCCGTGGAAGCGAGGAATGGCCCTTTAACACCTGGCTGGGGCCAGCGTGTCTTTGTCTGTGGTTTGTGGGTGTCGCCCAGAAATACAACGTATTTCCCTGAGAACCATACAGTACAGTCTCATGACTAGACGTGATGTTGCTGCATGTATTTCAACAGGACAATGATGTTCAGCAGATAATGACTTTTTGAATGATACCTCAGAAAGCACAGTTTACACAGAATTGATTGTAGTCTTGTAAGCCAGGGAACATGGGGTACAGGGTGTCACAGGTTCTAGTGGTTAGAGCAGAGGAGCCTTTGGGAGTCAGGACTCCTGGGGTCTCCCCCCAGCTCTGGGTGGGGAAGTGGAATCTTGTGGGTTAGAGAACAGGGCATGGGAGTCAAGAAAAGAGAAGTGAGGTTTCCTGTTTCACTTTTATGTTCTCAACAAGTATTTTGGTGAAAGAATTCATGGAAACGCTGCCACTTTCTTTTCTAGCTGATATCTCTCAGTAACACCGAGCGCTCTCCAGCGTGTGTGTTGCAGAGACTCCGTCTGCAGAGCTGGGACCCTGAGATCCCCGAAGGGAACCGACCACTCCTAGGAAAACAGACTCCTGACTGCATAGTAAGCTACAGCAAGAGTGAATTGTGAGGGGATGCAGCATAGTAAAAGTAAAGGGGCTTTTCCGTAGTGTCAGTCCAGTTTGGCCAATGTACGTGGCAGAGGGGCATTGCTGGCACATGATGGCATATATTACATTAGTAGATGTGCAAGTGAATGAGCTTCTGATGATGTGGATGATGTGGTTAGGACCTGTGATGGTGTCACTAAGGTTGATGTGCGGGCAGAGCTGGCAACGGGGTTTGTTGCTGAGATAGGTTCCTGGGTTACTATTCTTGTTGTGTGGTGTACGGTTGCCGGTGAGTATTTATTTCAGGTTGGGGGGCTGTCTGTAAGCAAGGTTGATGGTGGGGTGGAAATTATTGAAATTCCAGTGGAATTCTTCAAGGACTCTTTCCCATGGGTCCCGATGATTGCTGGATCCAGATGATTGCTGGATTGAATGAGCAGGTCTACACAGGCTGCTCAGTCGATCCAGAGGAATCGATCTGATGGCAGCGAATTTCCTGCCGTCAATGTAGATCCAGCCTCTGTCTTAGCAGAAAAGGCTGTTTCAGAAAGTTTAACAAGCGCTTAAAAACTAGGCTGGCAGTTGCCTCTCAGCTGGGGGGTTGGAAGCCATGACTCCTGGGTTCTATCCCCATCTCTGGGAGAAAAGTAGCAGCTAGTGGGTTAGAGCAGTGGGGTCTGGGAACCAGGAAAAGAGAATAAAGGGCTCCTATGTTATCTATATGTTGTGGGTGTGTCCCTACGTGAAACGCTTCCTCTCCCAAGGGTTCATTACATAGTCCTCGGCCTCAGACCTGGGACCTGGAACCCCTTGAAAGGAACCCAGCTCTCTGGGGGAAAACAGACCCTCGTCTGCATGAGTGAGAACACATACCCCGTCCACTTGAGCCACCAGTTCCTCAGATCAAAGACACAAAGCATTCTCTGCACAGCTGAGGATTTGAACCTATAGATTATTTTCCCTTCCCCCACAGTGTACACTCATCCCATTTTCATTAGCTGTCTTTCCCCCACCCCCAGCAACTTCCCAGAACTCTTCCATGTAGCTGTGAGTTCCATCGGCCGCAACCCAGTTGCTGAGAACATCCAGCCTGGATTTTCTGAAGAACCAGAGGGTGCCCAGAGAGGTCCTTTACCACAGTGCCTTCCTAACCCCTTCTGTTATTTCTCCCTTCTTCCTCTTCCACTCTTCCTTTTTCCCATTCTCTGTTGTTCCTTCCAACCTCTCTTCCATCTCTCCCCAGGGCACTATGGACCAAGACATCATGACCTTCCCACCAACCATGGAGGTGAATTCCAGCCAGATCCCAGCAGCCGTGAGGACCTCTCACCTGGCCTCTGCTGTGCTGCTCTTCTTCACCTTCCTGGTGGGTGCAGTGGGGAATGGGCTGTACCTATGGGTGCTGGGGCTGAAGATGAGAAGGACGGTGACCACCCTCTGGTACCTCCACCTGGTCTCCTGCTACCTCCTTGTCACTCTGCTGATCCCTTTTCTTGCTGTCTACCTCCTCCTGGGTTTCCACTGGGTCTTTGGCACGGCCATGTGCAAACTTCTCTTCACCTGCACCAACCTTGGCATGTACTCCTCCGTTTTCCTTCTTATCTTCATCAGCCTGGACCGCTACATCCTCACCTGCCACCCCATCTGGTCCCGGCATCACCGCACTCTGCCCCAGGCTAAGAAGCTGGTCACGGGCATGTGGCTGGTTTCCTTCACTCTCAGTGCTCCCTACCTGGCTTTCCGGGAGACCTGTGAGATGGATGGGGGCAGGATTGTCTGTGACAATAATTACATCCTTTCCGGAGACAGGAATGGAGCCAAGGTGCACTTGGCCGTCTTCATTGTCCAGTTCTTACTGAGCTTCCTGCTGCCCTTTTGCGTCATCGCAGGATGCTATGTCTGGATGGGGCTGAAGATGAAGGTGAACGGGCTGGTGCAGAGTGGGAAACCCTTCAAAGTCATGGTGGCTAGCGTGGTGTCCTTCTTCCTCTGCTGGCTGCCCTACCACATCTTCCTCGGCTTGGAGCTTGACAGAAATGTGTCAGCATCAGTGACAGATACATTCCTGGTCATTTTCGTCATTGTGTTCTGCTTCAACATCTGTTTCACTCCAGTCATCTATCTGTTCATAGGGGAGACATTCCAGCAGGTGGTAAAGACGTCCCTGTTTGCTCTGGTCAAAAGAGCATTTGATGAGGATTTCAGTACCAATGGGTCTGGATCCGAACCTAGTGGGAGACACGGGCCAGAAATCGGCAGCATGTAAATGGAAAAAAACTAGAAATCTTGTAGGTTCTAGAACTTGGGTGTTCTGGAGATGATGGGGTCCAGGTGCCTCAATGTTTTAAAACTGAATAGAGTCCCTTGGGCTCTATATTCATAGCTGGCTCCATAATCTTGTGTGTTATATGTCTCTGGGTGTGTTAAAAACCCAGCAGCACCTAGAAGCTTCTAGATTCTTGTTTGGCTTTAGAACCCATGTCTACAAATGGTTTCAAACCTGATAGGATCTGATGGGTTCTAGATTCCAGGCAAACTCTAAAACTTTGTGTAGTTTTAGATATCAAAATAGTTTTGCATAGCATAAAATCCCCTGGGTTCTCAATCCATGGCTATTCATATAATATCATGGGTTCCAGATCTCTCATTGTGCCAAAGTCAGGTAGGGTCCTGTGGGCTCCAGGTTGCTTGCTAGTTCTGGAATCATGATCGCTGAATGGTTTAAAACTCTGGAGTGCCTTGTGGGTTCCAGAATTGTGGTTGTTTTTAGGAAACTCTGTGTTCTAGCACTTTAAATATTAAAACCTGGTCAGATGTCATTTGTCCAAGAATGTCTTCTGTTCTAAAGTCCTTCAATGTAGGAAAACTGATTTAATGGTGAGGTTCTAGGTTCCTGTCTAGTTACATAAGCTAATAGTTCTAGGTCTTTTAACCTGAGCTATAGATTATATATTCATTTATGTATTACTTAAAAGTTTCCAGTTATCACTCTGAGGGTTAAAAGGTTCTTATCCCAAGATCAGGGCCAGTATTATTCAAATTATTATAGTGTTGGGAACCCCAATGTGCACAGCTGCAAACCTTACACTACTGGAGCTTCTCTATATTTACAGATAGTTTTTTAATACATTTAGCACATTCACAAATGCTCCAGCTCCGCAAGGAAGGTAGAGATACTATAGAATGTCCATCAGAACATCCAGATACTCACCCATCTCTTGTAGAACAGCCTGAAATGTTTGTCATCATCTTCTTTACCACCATCATCACCTTCCCCTCACCAGTGGCCACGTTCTGGCACCTTCCAAGGACTACATCTCTTTCTCCTAGTGCCTCCAGGCTGGGATGTAACTTTTATAAGATGTTGACGCCAATATGTTTGATGCAAGTTCAGTAGGTGATTTTTCCTTATTTGTATTTCCTCATCTTACTAATGTCCTTCTACTATAGCTTAGTATATCAATTATTTTAACTTATTATCGTACATGTCGGTTTGTTCCCATGGCCCTCTTGTGGTTAGGTAACTGACGTTGGAGCTCATGTACCTGTTATGTATGTCAATTCATTGCCATTACACTTTTAGGTTTGAACTCTTGGTTGTTCCTGTGGTCAGAAATTCCCCTAAACACTCTATTTTCAGCTCCCCAATACATGGAGTTTTCCATCGAGCCGTTTATCTGTTCAAAGTTCATAGGCCTCATGCTAACTTACTGAAAAGAATGTCTTACAGGACACAGGCCTTCAGGTTCCTTGCATGACAGCTGAATACAATGCAAAGCAATGAATATAATAAGGGCGAGCTAGCCCTATGGGCTAGTGTCTGTTAGTGGTTTTAAATATCCAGAACAGCGAGCTTATTAGAAGAAAACTCCTCCTGTTGCTGCATCTCAAACTGAGAAGGTTCTCCAGTCTGTTGCCGAAGTGCATGGGCAGAAGATGTGTTTTCCGATGTCCAAATACTGTGGATTCATGGGCAGGAGATTCTTGTAGCAACGACAAGGACTGGAGAACTCTGCTTTCCAAAGTTTTGGTTCCCTGTAATTTTGGAGGTTCCTGACATGAGACTCCTTCAAAGAACCCTGCTTTTCAGAAAGCGCTGGGGCATTGCTCTCTCAAAACCTGGCCCCTATATCCAGTGTCAAGATGGGCACCTGCACCCAACCATGGAAACACTGCAAATCACTGGTTTGGGAAATTAATTCTGCAATCTAGTAGGGCATGGAGTTAACAAGCCAGATTTTGTGCTGTTGGAAATCAGTGTAGCTGCTTGCCCTTGGTTTCTATGTATTCTATTCCCAGTCATGCAAGGAGAGTGGGGTCTAGTGGTTAGAGAAAGGAAGGCTGGGAGCCAGGACGCCTGGATTCTATCTTTGGCTCTCATCTCCCCCCTCCCCTTTGCTGTAACACGGGCTTTATGCAACACCCTGCAGGGGTGAGATGAACGTGGAAGTCTCTTTTGCAAGCAGATGTCTAAACACTTCCCCCCGCCTGCTGCGGGCAGAGCCGCGTGCAAGGACAGCCACTGGCCACTTGCTCACTGGAGGTCCAAAAATGGGCTGGTCTTTGATTGGCCAATGGGATCTGCCAAAGTGGGGGGATGGGGCTGGGATCTGCGCAAGGCATGCGGGGGCAAATGGATCAGGAATCTAGACAGGGGACAAGCTGGGATCTGCAACAGGTGAAACTAGGTCAGGGACATACAGAAGGGGAGCTGAGATCTGGGCAGGGCAAAGCCGGGCCAGGGATCTGCAGAGGCCATCTGCCCTGCGCAGCGCAGGCTGAGAAACTGCTGTGATGCAAACTGAGATGTGCCCTGCATCCTTCCGCCGCGCTCTGGGGAGGGGAACTGCCCGTCGGTCACAGAAGAAGCTTAGACCTGAGACCCGACCTGGCGAGGGAGCTGAGCTGCTCCAGGCCATCAAAGGCTCTGGTGGTGGTGGTGGAAGAGGTTGCTCTGCTCACCTGGCGCCCACCCCTACATAACCAGGTAAGCTTGGATTCCCTTTGAACACAGAGGGCTGGGAGCCAGGACTCCTGGGTTCCAACTGTGCCTTGCGGGGGTGTCTAGTGGGTGAAGCAGTGGGGGGCTGGGAGCCAGGACTCTGGGACTCTCTCCCGAGGTCTAGGAGGGGAGTGGAGTCTCGTGGTTAGAGCTGGGGACTGAGAGCCAGGACTCCTGAGTTCTAGCCCCAGCTCTGGGAGGGGAGTGGTTCTAGTGGTTAGAGCGGGGGGGAGGGGAAGGGATTAGGAGCCAGGACTCCTGGGTTCTATCCTGGCTCTGGGAGGGGAGTGGGGTCTCGTGGTTAGCGTACTTGCCTACCTGCAGTGTCCCCTGGTGATTACAGGGTTTTGTACAAGTTCCGGTGCACTTTGCAGGTTTTCCGCCCGGGTGAGGGAGGCAGGTGCATTGCTCTTGGGGTTGGGATCTGGTAATCTTGGCCCAGAGAGGGGAAGTTGTGGTGGTGACTCGGAGACCGCAGAGCCGTGTGGTTTCCCAACACCTCTTCCGGGATGGGGAGGGTGAGTGGGGGAGGAGAATCGGGGGGGTGAGTTACAGTGGAAGCAGCATGTTAGAGGAAGAAGGGGGTCAGGGGCCTGAGGGGCTGGGGAAGGAGGGATTGTGGGCAGGGGGAGGGACTGGGAGTCCAGGGGAAGTGGGAGGTTTGTGAGGTTGGTGGGGATTTTGGGGTGCTGAGGGGGGAGTGAGTGTTGGCGGGAATGAGGGGGACATGGTGGGCACATGGCTGGCATCTCACTGGGCCTCTCCCCCCCAGCAGCCACCCTGGTCCACCATGAACAGCTCCAGCACCCCGCCCCCTAAGACCATGGGGTCTGTGGAGGATGCCATGCGGTACATCGCCATCACCACTGATGCCCTGGTGTTGGGGCTGGGCCTGGTCGGCAATGGCCTGGTGATCTGGACCACGACGGCCGGCCGCGTCACGCCACCCACCTTCCCCTCAGCCTGCTACCTCCACCTGGCCCTGGCCGACCTGCTCTTCTCCGCCGGGCGGATCCCCGCCATTGTCCAGGAGGCCTTGAGGTCCCGCTGGCCCTTCGGTCGTGTCCTCTGCAAGCTCCACTACTTTGCTCGCTACTTGGTCGTCTTCGCTGGCGTCTTCGTTCTCACCCTCATCAGCCTCCACCGCTGCCTGGTGGTGGCTCGGCCGATCTGGGTCCGGAACCACTGCAGGCCTCGGCTTGGGTCTTGGCTGATCGCCGGGGCCTGGTTCCTGGCCACCTGCTTCAGCATCCCCTATCTGGTGGTCAGGGACGTGGAGACCCGACGTGGCGAGTCCTTCTGCGTCTACCAGAAAGACCTGCGGCCTTTCTCCGAGATGCCTCTGAGGTTGAGCCGTTTCTTTGCGGGGTTTCTTGGCCCTTTTGCCATCATCGCCACGTCCTACGTGGTCTTGGCCTGGAAGCTGGGGAGAAGATGCTGGGAGGTCTCCCGCCGGACCTTCGCCTTGGTGTTGGCTGTGGTGATGCTCTTCTTCATTTGCTGGTTGCCCCACCACGTCCTGGTGCTGCTCAGCACGTTCTGGGATAAGAAGGAGAAATGGGGTGTGCCGCTCAAGCTGGCCAACGCCCTGGCCTACCTCCACAGCTGCATCAACCCTGTGCTGTATGGGCTGGTGGGGTACACCCGGGGCAGGGGACGCCGGAGGGGGTCCTTCCTGGGCATTTTCCGCAGGGCCCTGGCTGAGGAAGAGGAGGGAACGGAGGGGATGAAGGCGTCGCAGAGCATCAGCCAGAATAGCTGAGAAAGCAGAAGAATCAAGACTCCTGGGTTCTATCCCTGGCTCTGGGATGGAATGAGGTGTAGTGGGTCAGAGCAAGGTGGGCTGGCAGCCAGGACAGATTTGGGAGGGGAATGGGGAAGGTGGCCAGAGTGTGGGGGCTAGAAGTCCAGACTCTTGGGTTCTGTCTTCTGGGTGTTCTATTATTTCCTTGTGTGTGTGAGCTCAGGCCAGTCTCTGAATCTGTCTCTCTCCTTCTCCTTCAATTTCTTGAGCACAAACTAGGGGTGGAAATTCTTCCTTTGTCTATTTAGACTGTACGCAGTATGGGCCACAGACAGTCACTTATTGTGGTTTGCATTGCCTGGCACAATGGGGGCCCTGATCTCGATCAAGATCTTTGCAGCACATGGCACAATGGGGGTTCTGATCTCCGTGGGGGTCTATCTGTGTCGGGAATCAGGAGACAGATTCACCAAAGCTGTAAGTCAATGTGAGAATGTCCCTGTTTTGAGGAATTTCTTGTCTCATAAAAGTTTTGGGAGGAAACTTCCATAGTTTTCGGCAACTCTCATTCTGAAATGTCCAAAGTGAAAATTCTGCCTTTCCTGGCCCAAATGCTTTTTTTTTCTTTTAAAGATTTAGGTTAATTTTTGTTAAAAAATGTTTTAAGTATTCAAAATCAAAATGAAACATGTTGAAAGGATCAAACCAAATATGTTGATTGAGCTAAATTGAAATTTCCTCCAGATTTTCAGGTTTGTGAACATTTTTGAGATTTCAACTTTTCCTCCCCATTTGGGATGGGAATTTTTTTTTCAAAATCTAATTTTTTTTTTTGTGGGACAGAAAATACGTGCTCAGATCTACAGATTATTTCTGACCAGCTTACGGCAGAGTTGCTTCCATCTTCCTCCAAAGCAAGCTGGGACTGTGTGTTAACCTAGAACTGGACTAAAAAGGACTGAAATTGATCATTCCTCTGAAAGGGACAATCAGAGTGATCTTGGATCCAAAGACAATCACATGCTTCATTAAAGCCAATGGTTGTCCTAAGCACCCTGCTTCAGTCTCAATGCAAGGAGCAATGAAACTGCTTTATGGAGTAGAGAGAGCTGTGGACAATTGAAGCTTACCGCCCAAGATCAATGACCGGTCACAGCTAAGCCGTGTGGGTTATTCCGAGGTTGCAAATACAAGAGCGAAGAGAATGGCTTCAGCCGATGTGTGTAAGAGGCAGGAAATCCAAAGCAGGAGATCTAAGAATAACTCAGAGAAGAAGCAGAAAGATACAGCTTCTTGGGCACAGAGCTTGTTGCAGAGGCAGGCATGTGGATTGTGGTGCAAGGAAGCTGCCTGCTGCTGTTTTTTCCTAGAGTATTCAGAGAATCAGGACGGCATGTGTGTGGTCTTGGTAAACAAACAAGATTGTACTAAAGAATGGACCTGACTTGGAGCATCAATTTCTCCCCCTGACAGAACTTGCAGAATATTAGTAAACCACTTGGGTCAAAAGGAGAAAAAGTTCCCAGAAAAGAACAAGGTGCCAGGCTGTGTTGTCCCTCTCTGTGTAATTCCCAGCGTGGGTAAAGGTACCCGAGTTAGCTTTGATCCAGGTAGCATGCTTGAACAAGAAAATTAGCCATGGCTGGAGGGAATGGCTGCCCTGATGATATAGCCAGTGTCTTGAACAGAATTTTGCTGCCATGACTACATAACTAGTGTAGGAGCATCGCCCTGAGCTGAGAGTCTCACGTTCAGCCATAGTGTAGATGTGCCTCGACTGGTAGAAGGCAGGTGATGGCCAAAGCGTTGCTAAAAGAGATGGCTGATAATTTTCCAATGGAACAGGTTTTTTTGGCAGAAAATGCTGATTTGACAAAAATGGAGATGTTGCACAGGGGGGAATCAATTTTTGTCAGAATTTTCAAGGCAAAATTATTGAAATGTTAAAGTCAAAGTGTTTCATTTCACCTTCACTTTGTTCGTTTTTATATAACTGAATGAAAATAAAAAGTGGGTGTGCAGAATTCAACTTGTATAGTTTGATAACATTTGATGTTTGTTTTAAAGCACAATTTTTAGACTTTGACTTAAAATTTCAGTCGTGGGGGTTTATGGGGAGACAGATGAGACAATATCTATTTAATGAGGGTAGACAAGGGGATTCACAAAGTTACAGCTTCATAATTGTTCAAATGCGAATCATCAACATTGCATGTAAGAAGATAAAAATTAAACAGCCTTCAATCAAACTCTAATAAGGTCTCAAGCAGTGTTTTTCTTACTTTGCCCATCTGTAAATTCCAGTGATTATCAATGAAAATATATTTGGCCCATGTGTACAGTGAAATTGATGTTTACCGACAATTGCCGATAAAAATCTAACTCTACCCAGCTTAAATACAATATATCTTCATAGCGTCATAGATTTCAAGGCCTGAAGGGACTGTTATGATCATCTAGGCTCACCTCCTTTGAAGCATAGGCCAGAGAACCATCCTGAATTGATTCGTGGTTGAACTAGAACAGCTCTTTTAGGGGTAAAAAAAAAAATCCCATCTAGATTTAAAAATGACCAGGAATGGAAAATCCACCGTGACCCTTGGTAAACTGTTCCAGTGGTTAATTGCCCTCACTATTAAAAATATATACCATTATATATTGGACTGGGACTCAGGATACCTGGGTTCTAGTTCCACCTCTGCCACTGGCCAGCTGGGTAACCTTGGGAAAGCCAAGTCAATGGTTTGTGCCTCAGTTTCCCCATCTATAACATAGATAATGATGACAGCCTCCTTTGTTAAGGACTTTGAGAGGTATTGATGGAACGTACTGCAGAAGACCTAGGGATTATACTATGCTATGCAATTATAATCAATATAATATAAGTGTAAGGGGACTATTCGCCCCTCACTGGCGTGGAGTGGGGCTTTCTGGTTGGCCATCTCTCAGCACCAAAGGACAGGGGAAGGGTTGATGAGGAATCAGGACCCTGAAACGGACAGCGCCCAGGGCCAGTGGGGAGAGGCCAACGCCCCAGGTCAGCCTCAGGTAGGGCAGGGTAGGGAGTTTGCCCTATTCGGTTTTTTCGTAACAACAGCTGGGAGCGATGTAGCTCGGCTCCTCTTCCCCGCTCCCCTCACTGCCTAGTCTTTGCTCAGCCAGTAAGAAGCCAGCGTGTGGCAGAGCCAAGAGCGGGGCCGGGGGCCCCCCAGCACTTTCCAATCTGGAAACAAACAGGCTGAGCCGTGGGAGCAAGGCAAGCTCTGCGCAGGCTCTGCTTGGCCTGTAGATGCTGCAGATTTCCCCGCGATCTGCCCCTCACCTGCACAGGGACGGGTTAAAAAGCAAGTTTATTGTGACCCAATTGACACAGGGCTGCTCAGGCGGGGGGAGGGGGCTGCTGCCCCAGGCACATTCGGGGATAATTGTCCCCCCAGAGAGCCCAGCTGTGGCCATTTCAGGCTAAAGAGCAGCGCTGCAGAGAGACCCCCTGGAACCTTTCCCGGCTGTGAGGAAATGCGTCCATGCCGCCACTCCACAAATCGAGTCTAAATTGCACCTAAAACTTTCCCATTGTTTCCAACGGTCGGATGTTGTAGGGAACGGCAGTACCCCAGTGTGGCCATTTATTCTGCCATTTAATCCCCCTTTCCTTTGCCTACAATGGGCGTTGACTGGCTCAGGTTACCAGGTAGGGCCACAGAGGCTGTTACACACACGTGCTGCGAATGCCTTGATCTTACCGAATCTCCCCAGGCTTGCACTTTTCTAGGACCATTTCCCAGAACACCTTCTGAGGAGCTGCTGGTCCTTCGTATGTGCAGATACAAGCTACTGCTCTCAAGCAGCTGTTCTGTAGCTGTGTGTCTGCTGTGCTGTCTGTCCTTCTCATCCACCTGGTAAGCAATCTTAGCTCCTCTTGTACTTCCTCTGTCACACTTCTGAGGGGGCCAGAGTCTCATAAATTTGAATACCTCCGTGAATGTCATTGAAGTTTGATGTTTGCTCTCTCAAATCCTTACAGCTACACACTAGAAACCTCCTTCCAACTTAATCCTTTTTATTTATCATACTTATTTGTATAAAACCTTCAGTGGCCATAAACCCAAGCCAGTCTGAACAATTTGCAAGATCTGGCTGCCAAAATTTGGTCATTCTAGATCCATGCTGCTAACATCCCTCATTTAATTACACACTAGATCGTGATTTTTTAAGAGTTTTTTTAAAAGTTTGGTATCTCACCTACTTTTGAGCCATCGTTAATTTGTTCCCCTCCTTCACTTGTTAATCAATGCACATACTTTCTCTCTAATACGACTTTCCCTCTTGACAAACTTTTAAATATTCATCTTAACCCTGTAGCTTAGCATCAACTCATTTATGTTAGTGGTGAAAGATCAAGTTACAACACATGATCTGAACATTTCTTTCATGATGGATTAGAAAACTCTCCAAAAATATTGAGCCGAAGAATAATCTAAAGATCATGCAGCCGGCCCTGTATATAATGGAAACCACTTCAAGCCAGGCGTGCTGCACTCCCAGCATCCTTAGTTTCAGCACCTGTGATTTATATTTTTTCTAAAAAAACAAAGTTGTAAAACCGGAGACTACAAAAAAATTTCAAAATCTTTTTAAAATGCGATGTATCGACTGAAAATAGTTCTCAGGCCAAGATTGCTGTGCAGTGTTTGCAATCTAAACATCAGAGCACTTACTAGGACACTGAAAGTGAAAGGAATTACGAGTAGCAGAACTGATTTTTTCTCCCATTGTCTACGCTTAGAGAAATGCAGAAATTTAAGCACTTAAGGAGTTGCCAACTCCCTTACATTTTAAAAATTCTTTCATTTGCAGTGGCCGAAATCAGTGTTGTTATTATCTGCCCAGTCAGATTTGGGATTGGGGAATATTTTGCTGTATTATCTCCTGATGGTTCTAAATTTACAAATAAACTTAAAATACGGCTTTAATTGGTGTGTGTTTGGTTTTGTCTTTGAATAGGAATTAGGTCCAGTGCTCCTCTCAGAGACATTTCTAACTTATTACGAGCAAAAAACCCAGAGTTTTCAGTTGCCTAAGTAGCCCCCCACTCCCCCAATCCGAAATGGTGCCCCTGGTCGGCCTGACTGACAGGACGGGGAGGCTAATGGGGGAGCCAGGAGGCCAAGGGGAGTCTCGGCCTCCATGTGGGTTGGAGCTGCCTACGCCTGGGCAGATTGGGGCTGAGCTAAGCACAGAGCAGCTGGCGGCTGGGGGGCCAGAGGAGCCAGGCCAGGGAGCAGATCTGCGCTGAGGGGCTAGGGCCAGGAGGGAAGAATGAAGCCCCGGGAGCTGAGCAGGGCACAGCAGCAGAACCAGAGGGGCCTGAGCAGCGTCCCAGAGAACCGAGCTGGGCCGAGCAGTGTGGGGCTGGGTCGGTGAGTGAGCAGCTGGACAGAGCGAGGGGGACCCTGGGCAGGGTCCGGCGCAGGGAGATGTGCCCTGCCCAGAAGCCTCAAGGGCCAAACTGGGGGGGGATCGTGATGCAATGGGGGCTGACGCTGGGGATAAGGGCCCTGCCCCAGCACCTGGGGGTGTGTGGCCACCACCAGAACCTGTGTCCAACCCGCAGCATCCCTGCCTCACAGCCAGGCATGGGCAGGGGGCCAGAAATAAGAGGAGGAGACTGTGAACATCCCTCACGCCCCAGAGACACTGTGTGGGGCCCCGAGTCAGGGGCGGCATTGGGGGTTTGCCTTCAACCTTTCTCCTCTTTTCTTTATTTTGTTGGTTGGTGGCTGTTTAATAAATTGGTATTTGCTTTGCATTGTATGCAATGATCAGTGGGCCAGGGAGGCATCCAGAGAAGAGAGCCCCCCGGAGTGGGGACACCCCAGCCCCTGCCCTAAGTGATCACGACCAGGTTGGGGGTCAAGCCCCCAGGGATTCTGGGCCCAGCCTTGTCGGGGTTACAGGGCACACAGGAGAGTGGGAGGGGAGCCCTCGAAGTCAGGCCGGCCTCTGGGTAAAGGGAGTGGGAGCGAGGACTCAGATCCTGTCGCTAACCAACTCCACCCGGGCTAGTGTGAGAGCCAGGAAAGTTCCCACAATAGCAGGCCCATTTCCCCGCTTACATAAGCAAAAAAACGAGTGACGGTTTAGGAAACCTGACCTATGAGGAGAGGTTTAAAAAAGGGGCATGTTTAGTCTTGAGGGATGACAGCAGAATGCGGGAGCTGATAACAATCCTCAAATATGGGCAGGGCTGTTGTAAAGAGGACAGGGAGCAATTGTTCTCCATGTCCACTGAAGATCGGAAAAGAAGTAACTGGTTTAATCCTCAGCAAGGGAAATTGTGTTTAGACAGTAGGAAAAACTCTCAGGGGAGTGAAGCTCCCAAAGGAGGTCGTGGGATCCCCATCATGGGAGGTTTTTAAGAACAGATTGGACAAACCCCTGTCATGGCTGGTCGGTTTATCTGGTCCTGTCTCAGTGCTGGGGATGTCCTGGCTGACCTCTGGAGGTCTCTTCCAGCCTGCCATTTCTTAGATTCATTTATTTATATGACACTATATTAAAAATTATAATGCTGAAATGAAGGGCTTCAATTTGAGCAAAGCAAAATGTTTCGTAAAGGCCGTTTCGCTATTTCTGAAATAGAACGTTGGGAATTTGGGAGGATTTTTGAAATTTCAGTTTTGGATGAAAAAAAAAATTGGAACTGTCAGAATTTCCTGGGGGATGCAAATTCCAACCAGCTCCAATCGCCAAATCAAAAGGATGAAAAATCATGAGCTCTGCCGCCTGAAAAAACAAAACAAAACAATTTGCAGTCTTTTTATTTAATTTCTGGTTCTTTAGGATTCATGTTTTCCAGCTCCTTTTCTCAAACCATGAGGGCTAGAAATCGGTTGTTTGGTAGAGAGGGCTGAGGTTTCCTGTCACATGACTCCAGCAGCTGGGGATTTCAGATAAAATATGAGATCTGATGAGTTAATGGAGCTGGATCTTGCGACGAGTTAACAGTCACTGGTTAGATGGTCTCTCAGGTAGAGAACTATAAGCAGATGCTTGCAACAGACTTGGTTTTGTCTGGAAGTGAAATCTCAAACTCAGCTTTTTGGCAGTGTTTTGCTGGGCTAAGGGGCAGCTTGTAAACTTCTGAGGGGGTTACGTCTGGCATTGAGCATGTGAAGCTTTATTACCGAGGTGGACCAAAGTAGCCTACTGGCTCCAGATGAGCTTTGGCTGATTGGCCTCAGCTGGGGGTCTGGCCCCATTGACTCTAACAGAGCTTCATTGATTTATATCAGCCAGATCCCCCCACCCCCGGTAATCTGATGGGAGCCACCGCCTTTTCCTGGAAGGGAAAGGTCCCTGTGCCCCATTCAGGGCCCCGTGAGCCAGCCGGGGGCTCTGAGGACAGGCTGTGAGAAATTAACAAGTTGCTGCTATCTGCAATGTTAGGGGCCAGCTCTGGCTGCGTGAGCGGGTGTTGGGTTACAGGAGCCGAACAGGTAAAGGTCGTTGGCTTAGCATCTCTCCGCTGGCTTCAAATCCGCACGACCAGAAACCGCCCTAGACGCTTCGCCGCTGAATGACCTTCAGCTACCCCCTTTGTTCAACCTCATTTCCACCTTCCGTAGGTGCTAAACCCCCTGGGCCACTCCACCCCCAGCTCTGCTGGTGCCCCTCACTCCTGACCCGTAGCCCCCTGCTAGTCCAGCCCTGCCACACTCCCAGCTCTACCAGTGCCCTCACTCCCAACCCGCTGCCCCCTGCTAGCCCAGCCCTGCCTCCATCGTCCCTTTGTGAAAGTGCCCGGCCCTTGGGGACGCGCCCGCTCACCTGTGATACAACCTGTAGGTCAAGGACCTGAATTGTGCGTATGCTGCCATCTACTGGCCACCTGGTTTTACTGCCATCATCAGCCCGGACCCTTTGAATAATAGTTTAAAGAGGTTTTTCCCCCTGCCTCCAGGGTGGGGCATGGGGGCTGTTTATACCAGGGCAGGAAGGAATTCAGAGGAGGGCTGCTCTGGGGACTAGAGAGGGGCCGGGGCGCTGGAGAAATTTGTATAGTGCGGGTGCTGAGAGCCATTGAAATAAACTGTAAACCCTGTGTGTGATGGAAACCATGTCCAGCAAGGGGGGTGCGGTAGCACCCCTAGGTCCAGCACCTATGATTGGGGACAGGTAAGAATCTGGGGGGCCTGCTGCGGAGAGCAAGGGGGGAGGAGGGAGGGATCTGAGGTGGCTGCTTTGGGGAGCAGGGGCAGGCAGGGATCAGGTGGTTGCTGTGGGGAGAAGGGTGGGGGCAGGGAGAGATCTGGGAGAGGTGGGAGGCAGAGACAGATCGTGGGGGGCCTGTTGTGGATTTCACCCAAGCACTGAAGCTGGATGGTTTAATTTCACTTTCTGACCCATGTCCCAAGGGGAACACGGTGTCGCAGAATCGATGCCTACCCCCAGGCCGCCTACAGCTCCCCCCACAGACTCCATCTGGTGGCAGGAAGCTGTCATGGGGAGGAGGCAATGGGGGGGGCTCAGCGGGGTGGGAGTTGCAGATCATGCTGGCTCTGCAAAGCCTTCGAGGCAGCCAGCTCCGTGCAAGCCTCAAACAGTGCAACTCAGCTCTGGGGCCTCTCGTGATGAGGCCTCCGAGACACCATCTGCAGAGACGGTCACCCACATCTGGGGTAGCCGCAGGCCAAGAGCAGGAGGTGAGCCACGGCCGTGTTGTTGCAAAAATTAAGCCTGCTCACACCTGGAGATGTGCCAGAACCCACTTAGACCCCTGAAACAAAACTGGGTTGGGAGTGATTCATGGGTGGGTCCTGCCGCACTTTGACCCTGCTCTCCCCTCGAACAGTCAGAGAGACCTTGCCTAGGTGGATCATGAATCTCTCACTTTGCTGGACATGAACCACACAATCTTGTGCCTGCACCACATCTGGCTGCTGGATTGTTTGGATTTTAGAGAACAAACCCACGTGTTATTTAAAAATTTTAAATAAATTTTAAAAATAAAATACATTTGAAATAAAATTTAAAATTTTTTTTTTAATTTAAAATCCTCAATATTTTAAACTCTTCCTCACTCCATTGGCTTCCAAACAGATCTGGGTATTTCTGCTTTTCTAAAACTTTTGGAAGCGTTTTGTACTGTTGCCGACTCTTACAATTTGGTTGCACTCTCATCATGCCTGTCATATTCCCCCAACCTCCAGATTCTGGAATCAGATGATTAGGTGGGAATTACAGCTCTTTCGTTCTTTCTTGGTAAATTTCTAGCCTTTGTGGTCGCAGAGAAAAGCTTGAAAAGGTGAATCCCAATGGCCAAAAAAATTCAAAAAGCAAAAAAGAAGAACCCAAATGTCTTTCTTTTCAAACCAGTCTTGTGATGTTTTAGGAGGTGCGCCATGAGGTTTGAAGGCTCGGGCTTGGAAATGAAGATAAAGGACTAGATTTTTAACAGTGTGTTTGGGAGTTAGGTGCCGAATTCCCATTGAAGGTCAATAGGAGTTAAGCACCTAACTCACAGACATGCTGTTGTAAATCTCCCCTGTACAAGTCAATGTCTCATTAAGTGCCAGGGAGGTTCCTACCAGCCTAAACACTGTTAAAAATAGGACTTAGACACTTTTGCAAATGCTACCCTTGTTTCATAGACCTGTTAATCCTTAAGAAACGCAGGAAAGAAGAAGAGCTGGAGCTCCACCGTGAGTGAAGATGGTGGGATGACAAGAATAATGACACAAAGACACAGAAAAGGACAGATCATAAAGAATCAAATGCCCCCAAATGATCTAAAATGAAAAAAAGCAAGAATCTAATTTATTTCTTTAATATGCTAGATTCCAAGTCTAGAAGGTACCACATTGATCATCTCATCGGACCACCTGCATAACACAGGCCAGGGAACTGCCCCCAAATAATCCCTCGAGCAGAGTTTTTTAAAAAAATCCAAGCTTGATTTTAAAAAGGCCAGTGATGGCGAATCCACCACGAACCCTGGGAAATTGTTCCAATGGCCAATTTCTCTTGCTGTTAAAAATGTGCACCTCACGTCCAGTCTGAATTTATCTAGGTTCATCTTTTGGCTGTTGTGCTGACAGAAACACACAGGATCTTTTTCAAGATACAAGGCAATATGTCATGTTTGTTATGAAGAAGCACAATTGCATTAATAGCTAATAACTGATAGCTAACACACACACCCCTCAAATGTTCTCCAGCCGATCCTGTATATTTACCAGTCCCGATTGTAGCTTCTGATTACAGCTTGAGTTTATAGTTGGTGTTCGCAGCTCGTGGCGGCTAGCTGGGCAGGAAAGCAGGGCACGAGGAAGAGCAGGGTCTCTGTCGGGCGCAACACGATGCTCTTTGATGTCGCTAAGCGGAACATTACCCAAAGCTTTCCATTTTCACCCATCTTTTTATAGGTTTTAGTTTTATCGTGAGTCTATGGATCCTGCTACATCACGCTGCTTCAGGGTTCGGTGTGACCATTTATTATCAGTCAATTACAGGTGTGACTTTCATCCTGTAATTGGTCTTCATTTCTTTTATAGAATGGAGTCTTCTTCTATTTTCAGGGTGTTGTCTGCTTTATTCAGCCATCAAGGTGGTACTTGCATTTGTAATCCACCTGATCGTCAGGACAGGCTGGCGCTGGAGACTGATTCCATCACTTATATCTCATTCTCACATCTAAATGAAATTATACACACCTAAACGAAGTCTCAGAAAGACTTAGGCAAGTTAATACAAAATGGAGTATACTTATTCATAATGGAGTTTCAGTTACACTATGGAGTCATGTGGGACTTAGGTTAGAATCTTATAGAACAAGCAATAAAAAAGAGTTACTTTAGTTACAATGTGAAAGAGCGAATACTTTAAAGGAAAGGTCCTTCTGTTGATGGCAATAAGGAAATGAGTTACTTAAAAGACAATTTTGATGAAGACAAATTTTATCAAAATCTCTAACAGTGCTAGTAAGAGGTTGAGGGACTTAAACAATAAAAGGACAAGCAGAAAATGACTTAGACAAGTGGCTTAAAGACACGTTTACCAGTGATTAGACTATTTATGCCCAAGGGCGGCTTTCTTAGTGAGTGAATGAAAGCGGCTGTATCAAGCGGCTTTCTACCTGAGCAGTTTTATGAACGAGTCGCATCATTCACATGTGTTGCTACTTTAATTTAACAATTCATCTGAAAAACAATTCATAAATTCTTTTGATCTGATAAATGTACCCCTACATGGTTATATGGATCATGTTAGACCAGTGGTTCTCAACCCGTGGCCCAGGGGCCAAAAGCGGCCCACAGGGTCTTTCAAAATGATTGCAGAAGGGAGCTGCTACCTAAGTACCCAGGCGGAGCACATTCCTGGTTCAGGATCCCTGCTGCAGCTAAGGGGAAGGGAAATCAGTGCTCCCTTCCCCCTGGCTGTAGGAGGGAGCACAGCAAAATGCTCTACTTGGGTCTCTGGGCACTGTGGTCCCTGCTGGAGCCAGAGGGAGGGAAGCACTGAAAGGGAGCCACTGCCTAGGGACCCAGGTGGAGCGCACAATTTCCCTGCTGCAGCCAGAGGGGCGGGAGATCCTCCTCGCTGAACTGCTTCCCTCTGGCTGCAGTGGGCGGGGGCGGCGGGAGGCTGGCTCAAAAGGTTGGGAATCGCTGTTTTAGACCTTCCCCTTCGCGACTGAAGAGCTCCTTATGAAACACTAGTTCCCCATGTAGGGACATAATTATAGGCTAGGATCAAGTCATTCTTTAACTGTCTCTTTGCTAAGCTAAATAGACTGAGCTCCTTGTGTCTATCGCTGTAAAGCAGGTTTTCTAAGCCTTTCGTCATTCTTGTGGCGCTTCTCTGAATAAGGCCAAAAAAAGTCACTTTCTCAAAAAGACAATTTTGGGGTGAAGAGGAAGCTACGGGTTCCAGGAAACAGAATTATTCATCTTCCTCCAGACAAATATGGACAATTCCATCCCTTCCCCTGCTCAGGTGACTCCGGCCCCGAGATCTTGGGGGTCTGAGGGTTGCGTGCATGTTGGCGGTACCTCAGAAACTCGTCTTCCATGGTGAAGTAGAAGATGGGGTTAAGGATGCTGTTGAAAGATGTCAGAAGAGAAACAAAACTTAGGAGAACCGTAGGGTATGGAGCTGAGATCAGCAGGACGCAGACAGCGTGATATGGGAACCAACACATGAAAAAGTTCGGGATCAAACCAAGGAGGATCTTGAGCGGCTCGTTGGACTGGCTCAGCCTGTTCCTTCTCAGCTTGGCAGCTAGAAGGATATAGAAGGTATGGGAACAGAAATCCGACCACGAACTGTATCGCAAAGGCGGCTTTTGGCCTTTCTTCATGCCGCCAGATATGATCTTCTCTGCTTATGCCAAGCAAGATCAGGGATTTCCAGAGATCACGGCACCGGATGCGAAACCCAACAGACAGGGCCCATATGCCCAGAACCACCCAGAGAGCCAGGCGGGGTGTGCAGTGGTTCTGGGCCCATGCGGGGCGTGCCGCAAGGATGCAGCGATGGACACTGATGGCCATGAGGAAGAAGGCGCTGGAGAACAGGTGGAGGGAGGTGACGGTGCTGCCCAGCTCCACAGCCCACTCTAGGTAGATGAAGAGGAGGGTAAATCTGAAGGGCAGGAAGAAGAAATCAGCCATTGTCTGGTTCAGGAACAACATGGAACCGACCGTCCTCTCCATGCGGCAGCCAGTGATGAAGATGACATAGCCGTTCAACAGAACCCAAGCAATGATGGCCAAGACACACAGCACCAGGAAGAGGATTAAGAATTCCATTCTTAAAGAAGATGCAGTCACAATGTCCGTCCTGCTCCTCAGGCCTCGGTCTGGATTTCAGCAGCGCAGATGTTGTACTGAAGAAAGGAAGGAAAAGTGATGAAAAGGTTTCTAGGAGAGGGACAAGGACACACACCGAGAGCAAGAGAGATGATGCAATGAGGGTCTGCAGAGTTTCTAAACTGCCCAGATCCTGAGCTGAACTCAGATAGGATCAGATTCTTGTAGGCAAATGGCGCCGATGGTTTGAAGATCTTAGAATCAAGGAATCACAGAACCGAGGGGTTAAAAAGGACAGGAAGGATCATCTAGCCAAGCCGGATTAATTATGTCATAACTCTGTCACAAAGTTTTTTCTTTTTACATGATATCATTTTGTGTGACCAAACTACATTTTTTTTAAAAAAAACATGTTTGCTTCTCACTGAAATTTTTTATTTCTAGGTAAGGGAAGGTGGACATTGGAGGGGGTCCGAAATGCAGAGACAGAAATATGAAAGAAACCCCTGGATCCTCACCAAAATTTCCAAATAATCTTCCTGCTGTTAGTTTCACAAAAGAGCTGATTGTTCCCATGTCAATTAAAAAAAAAGTTAATTAATTAATGATTATTTCTCCCTCCCCCATTTATTTTAATAATGAATATTCTTAAAGTGCTTCTTCTCCCATCCCCTCATTTTGAAGGGGAGGTTTTGTGTGGTTTGGGTAATTTTGGGGGGTGAGTTAATGGAGTATTCAAAATCCCCACTGAAAATGCCCCCTCTAAAAACCTCTAGTGAAGGAGAGCAGCTCCCCAGGAGAAGAAATTTAGGTTTGAAACGACAACAACGAAAAAGCCACCCGACAAAACACCAGAGGACGAAGAGAACAGTAATACGACAAATGATTTTTTTTCAAGAAGGACATTGACAAGTCAGTTTTAGTGTCTAGATGGGGAGTCAGGACTCCGGGTTTTATCATAGAATCACAGAATATTAGAGTTGGAAGGGACCTCAGGAGGTGTCTACCCCAACCTCCTGCTCAAAGCAGGACTAACCTCAGCTAAATCATCCCAGCCAGGGCTTTGTCAAGCTGCATTTTAAAAACATCTCAGGATGGAGATGCCACCACCTCCCTAGGTAACCCCTCCCAGTGCTTCACCACCCTCCCATTGAAAAACCTTTTCCTAATATCAACCTAGACCTCCCCCACTGCAACTTCAAACCGATGCTCCTTGTTCTGTCATCTGCCACCGCTGAGAACGTCCTAGCTCCATGCTCCCTGGAACCCCATTTCAGGTAGTTAAAGGCTTCTATCAAATCCCCCCTCATCGCAAACTCTGTCACTGAACAGTTGGGGAACCTGGACAAGTCAAGTCATTTGCCCATGCCTCAATTTCCCCTCCAGACATTTGTCTGTTTAAAGCTTGTTGTGGTTGGGCCTGTTTCTCCTTTTGGGTCTGTGCAGTCCCCGGTGTGACAGGAGCCCCAACCCTGGTTGGGGCATATCTAGCTGTGACCGTGATACACCTAATAAAAGCACACGGGCATGGTGACCGATGATTGAATGAACGCACGCACACAAAAATATTTGACAACTGAACAGAAAAAGTGGAGAGAGATTTGACAACAAGACCCACAAATAATTTCAACCGGCTCTATCCAGAATGGGTGAGGGGAATGAATGGGGTAGTAGAAAGGGGCAAGATTCAGGTTACACTAGGGAGTGTGGGAGAAAAAGATCCAGGGGGTCAACGGGAGGGTTTGCCTCATTTCCTTACCTGTATCTTGGGAGGATGCAGGAACCCAGGTCCCCGACACGATGCCAGGAGCTTGTCCAGACTGCTCAGCCTGGAGCAAGAAGCTGTTCTTCTGGGGGTGTCCCTGGAGGGGTGGGGAACAGCAGGGCGAGGGGGGGATCAACGGATGAGGCTGGGTCCAATGATGTCTGCAAAACCTGGAAGGCCCCCAGCACGCACTGCTGCAAGCAGATGTCATGCAAACCACAAGTTCCCTCCATTGGGCCCTGGTGAGGTGTCTGCATTCAGCTGTCTGCATCCGGGACAGGCAGGCGGGGCACCCTGTGGACAGCAGGAGCTGTGGTGCAACCACATCCAGTCAACTCCACCAGGCGAGGTTCTACGAGCAGAGACGCCAGCTGGCACTTCATCCCCCCTGCTTGGGGAGAGAGATCCGAGCCCCACTGGGAGTCAGCCACATGAGGTTTAAATCCCAGCTTGACAAAGCCCTGGCTGGGATGATTGACTTCCTCAGCTCCCTTCCAAAGATAACCTTCTATGATTCTCAGCTCTGCCTTTGCTGCAGGGGGTCCCAGCCATGTCGCAGGCGAGCCAACGCTAAGGAAACTTATGCTCTGTGCTAGAGACCACACAAACCACAGCCTGCTCTCTTCCCTGTGTTTGCCTCTTATCGTTTGGCTGAAGGGCTCAGACCAGGCAGCGCCTGGGGGCACTTTTCAGCTCAACATGAGTTCCCAGGGCCAAAAGGACCAAGGTCATCCTGGGATGCATGAGCAGGGGAATGTCCAGTTGCAGCAGAGAGGGGATTTTCCCTCTGGATTCGACCCTGGTGCAACCATTGTTGGGATCCTGTGTCCGGCTCAGGTGCCAGCCGTTTAAGAGAGATGTTGATGAGTTGCAGAGGGTTTAGAGAAGAGCCAGGGGGATGAAATCAGATTGCAAACCAGGCTTGACAGAGAGAGATTCCATCAGCTCAGTCTGTTCAGTTGATCAAAAGAAGGGGAAGGAATGACTTGATGCCAATGTGTAAATACCTACAGGGCAACAAATATGTGACACTGGGCTCTTTGATCTAGCAGACAAAGGTCACAGATTCACAGCTTGCAAGGCCGGACGGTGCCATTGTGATCATCTCATCTGACCTGCTCCACAACATGGTCCATAGAGTGCCCCAAATGAATCCCTAGAGCAGAGCTTTTAGAAAAGCCTAGAGCAGAGCATGAGCAAACAGGGCCCCAGTCTCCAGTGAGTCTGAGGTCTCTGGAGATGACGCTTTGGGCTACATCTGCAGGAAGAAGATGACGTGATACAGGACCCAGCAGAGGAAGGAAATGGCGTGCATCATGAGGGGGGTCTGAAGGGGCTTCTTGGACCAAGGCATCCATTTACGGCCCAGTTTGGTAGCCTGGGTGACCAAGCAGATGCTGATCAAGACTAATAGAACCAGAAACCCAACCAGGATACAGGTAGCGACATTGGTGGCTTCTCTGAGCTCTCTCAACAGGAGGCTCTGGTCAGACCAGAGGCCATAGTAGTGCCAGCTGGCCATGACAGCCGGAATCCAGATACCCAGTGTGACCAGGGAGGCAGATGGACTGTGTAGTGGTTCTCAGCCCATGCGGGGCAAACCGTGGCGATACAGCCATCAGCACTGATGGGTGTGAGGTGGAAGCTGCTGGAGAACATACTGAGGGAGGTGACCAGATTTGTTCTCTTGCCCAGGACGCTTCTCAGCTACCAGTTGGCCATGGCCAGCTGGGCCGCCGTGAGGGGCAGGAAGAGGGTGACGATAAATCTAGCAGTGGCCATGTTCAGGTGCCATGTGGCCTCAACTGTCTTGTTCTTCTAGCAGCGGGTGATGAAGATGATTAATCCATTCCCTGTTACACTGTGGAGGAAGCCCAGGGTGCAAAGCACCCTGAGAAGTAGGTGCATCGTCTCCAAAGTTGCTACACCTTGAACATGGGCAGCTTCTTCATAGGCCGTTACCTGGGGATAAGTGCAGCTGGGCAGCTCTGGGACTGAGCAAACAAAGAAGGAACAAATGTGAAGTCTTAATAACAGAGAGAGAGACAGGATAGACTTGGATCATGAAGATGGATACATATTTCAGTGGAGCTATGACACTGATAGACACTCCACAGGTCAGAGGAGGTCTAAGTACAGCAGCTCTGGTAGTGCCGAAGGAAAAAAATAGCAATTGACACTGGTAGAAAAGCAAAAGAAAATGGCGGAGGTACCAAAATAATTTGTTCTCAACTGTTTCTTTTTTATTTTTCATCTTTTCTAGTATACACAAATTATCTTGAAGCTGGAAGTCGAAACCGAAAGTTCTTTGGCGTTTTCAAAACAGACACTAAATGAAATTTGCAGTTTGAAAGGAAGAGAAAATGGTTCATTGTAGCTAAAATATTTCCATCAACATTTTTAGTAAAAAAACAAAAAAAGTGTTGATTTTTTTTGAGAAATCCCCAAAATTCAAACCACGAATCATGATTAGTTCTGCTTTCAAGAAAAATGAATACTGCAGTTTGAAAACAAATGAAAAACTTTCATTTCCTTTTGAATTCTATCCTTGAAAAATGCCACCAGAATTTAATGGGTTTTGGGAAACACTTACTTTGACAAGATTATGTTTTCCAGTGGAAAACATTTTCAGTCAAAAACTGTTGAACTGTTCTCGAGCTAAGGTCACTCTGTTCTGAATAACAGCAACAGAATGGAATAGAGTGCAAATACAACATTATGGGAAAAGATAATGTTCTACTTTCAAAGAGATGTTGAAGGGGTGAGTTTATTCCAGTCTGTAAGTACCTACCTATCTACCTAAGAAAAGGAGATCTAAACAAATTCCAATGGCTGGAAGTTTAAAGCTAGACAAATTCAAGGTTGAATTAAGGTGCAATTTTTTAACAGTAAATGGAATTAGCTTATAGGCAATGAACAGAGGGTCGTGATGGATTCTATATCAGTGGCAATTTGTAAATCAAGGTGGGATTATTTTTTCTAAAAGATATGCTCTAGTTCAAACAGGAATTATTTGGGGGAAGATTTCTGACCCTTGTTAAACAAGAGGTCAGATGACTATGCCCCTTTCAGGAGTTGATTTGTCTTGTGTACCCCATGTTTCACCTCACTTAAAAACTACTTGCTTACAAAATCAGATCTATAAATACAAAGGTTTTACAGCAAGCTGGTACTGAACAATTGCTGACTTTCTCATTTTGTCTGTATGAAATTGTAGTTTGTACTGGCTGCGCTAGTGCTTTTGGTGCAGCCTGTATGAAATTAGGCAAATATCTGGACGAGTTGATGTATCCCCGGAAGAGCTCTGCGGAGCCCAACTGAACCACTGGGCTAGGTGATCTCAGTGGTTCCTTTCAACTTATGAATTAGTTAAGGGACTTTAAATGCAGAAGCACACTTTTGTCTCAGTGGGCAGGTCAGTTTTGTTATGTATTTTCCTGGTGCAGTGCAGTTGAACAACAGGAGGTGTTATTACTAGAGATGGACTCATTTTTTCATTGGGAAAATGGGTTTTGAGGAAACAAAATTTTTCATGGGAAGTCTCAGAAAGTGAGAAAAAGAAGGAATTTTTGGTGGGAAAATTTAAAATCAACAAATTTCATCCAAAAATAAATTATTTTTGGCTTTTTATGGTTTTGAGCCAACTTTTTTGGTTTTTTGTGTGCAGTTTTGGCCCTAAATATATTGACCAGAAATATTCATCTTTCAGATGCTGACAGATCCCTCCCTCTCCCCCATACACACAGAGTGAAGCTTTCGGTTGCTACACATACACACGCACACTCTTTTTAGTTTTATAATCAAAAGTAAATTTTTTCTGCAGAAAAAGTTGATGAAAACAGTTCTCCCCTCTACCCTTTAATTGTAATTTTCCCTGGAGAAAACCCCTATTTCCTGACTGTGCCACCTCCTGAAGGGACACCGACCTGGCTCAGCTCCAAATCTGCTCCTGCTTAGCAATGGGATACAGATAATGTCTCTTTTGCTAGGCTGAACATACCTGTCCCTAACTACCGATCCAGTGCCACCCCATCAGTTGCTAACCCATGCCAGCACACAGAGGGATCCAGAGTGAGGAGTGTTTGCAGAGTTTACAAGCTCCACTGACCCTGGAAAGAAATGAACTGACTTGCCACAACTCAGAATTAGATTCTGCTCCTCAAAGAGTGACTGACAAAGCATTTGGGATGAGATAGGAATATGCCATAACCCCCGCAGCAAGACAGTGCAATAGGAAAGGTTGTCAGAGTTCACTAACGCTCCACGATCTGGGAAGAAATTAACCTTACCTAACGCATCCAAATTAGCATCTGTTTAGTCAAGGCGGTTATAGAAGTTCCAGTGCAGTTCAATTTCAATTTCAATGGCTGTTTGGTTGAAGAGTCTCCATTGGTCTCTGAATTCTTGGTCCACGCAGAGGCAGACTAAGGATTCAGTGACTCCATTGGATGGAGATGGCATTAGTGCATGAGTCAAATTCTCCATTTTTCTAGTGACTCCATTTGTTAACCTATTGACGAGCTCCAGTTCAATTTCAATGACTGTTTGCTTGCAGAGTCTCCGTTGTTCTCTGAATTCTTGCTCCACGATGAGGCAGAATGAAAGGATTGAGGCAGCTCTTCAAATCCAGCAATGTCTAAGGACTGTGTTTATCTTTGCATGTGTGACTTTGACAAGATCTGTAGGGGTTAAGTAATGTGCAAACAAACGTAAATAGCAGCTTCTGCTTCTATTTTTCTCCTGGTTCCTCTTCTAGAAAAAACAGAGCCTGATCAAACTGGGACCATTCTTTTTTTCATCCCTGATAGGATGTCCAACCCCTCCATCATTGGGGTGGGGAGCAGGGAGGTATCTGAGGGACTGCTATGGGCAGAAGGGTGGGGGTCAGAGATATGTCTTGGGGGTGCTGCTATGGATTTCACCCTAGCAGTGAAGCTGGAGGTTTTATTCTCACTTTCTGACCCGTGTCCCAGGGATACCCAGCATCTCAGAAGCGATGGCCCCCCCATACCACCTCTAGCTCCCCCAGAGACTCTGTCTGTTGGCAGGAAACTGCCTTAAGGAGAAGAAATGGTGTGTGGGGGGGGTTACAACGGGGTGGGAGATGCAGACAAAATTAGTTCTGCAAAGCCTTTGAGGTGGCCAGTTCCATGCAAGCATCAAACAGCCCATCCCAGCTCAGCTCTGGGGCCTCTCGTGACAAAGGCTCCAAGACACCATCTGCAGAGATGGTCAACCACATCCGTGGTAGCCACAGGCCAAGAGCAGAAGCTGAGCCACAGCTACAGCACTGCAAATTTTCAGCTTGTTCACAACTGGGGACGCCCCTGAACTAGCTTGGACCCCTGAAGCGACACTGCCCTGGGAGTGACTCGTGGTGAGTCCTGCTGCTCTTTGACCCTGCTCACCCCTCGAACATCCAGAGAGACCTTTCCCAGGTGGATTGTGAATCTCTCACTTGGTTGGATGTGAGCCACGTGATTTTGTGTGTGTGCCACGTCTTGCTGCTGGATTGTTTGGACCCTGCAGAACAACCAGAAATGCAGGAAAGGGTGAAAGCTGCATGAATTTTGGCTGGGAATATCAAGATTCATAGAGAAGTTGGTTTAAAATGCCACCCACATTTTATTTAAAATCCCCAATATTTCAAACACCTCCTCACTCCATTGGCTTCCAAAGACATCTGGATATTTCTGGTTTTCTGAAATTTTCGACAGCGGTTTTTAGTGTCAGTCTCACCAGGCATCTCATTTTCCTCCGCGCTCCAGATCCTAGAATCAGATGCTTAAGTGGGAATTTCAGCTCTTTCTTTCTTTCTTTCTTGGTAAATATCTAGCCTTCGTGGTTGCAGAGCAAAGCTTGTAAAGGTCAATCCTAATGGCCCGAAAAATTCAAAAGGCAAAAAAAAGAATACATATGTTTTTCTTTTCATACCAGTCTTGTGATGTTTTAGGAGGTGGCCCATGAGGTTTGGTGGCTCGGACTTGGCAATGAAGATAAAAGACTAGATTTTTAACAGTGCCTAAGGGAGTTAGGTGCCAAATTCCCATTGAAGGTCAATAGGAGTTAAGCACCTAACTCACAGAAGGGTTTTGCAAAACTCTCCTGTAGAAGCCTAAGTCTCATTGACTCTCACAGAAGTTCCTACCTGCCTAAACACTTTTAAAAATAGGACTTGGACACTTTTGCAAACACTACTCTTTGTTTCATCGACCTGTTGATTTTTGAGAAAGGCAGGAAAGAAGAAGAGCTGAAGCTCCACTGTGAGCGAAGATGACGGGATGACAAGAACAATGACGCAAAGATGCAGAATAGGACAGACCATAAAGAACCAAATGCCCTCAAATGATCTAAAAAGGAACAAACCAAAGAATCTCAACCATGTCCTTAACGTACTGGATTCCTGGATACCATGTCCGGAAAGGACCATAGTGACCATCTCGTCTGACCTCCTGCATCACAGAGGCCAGAGAACGGCCCCAAAATAATCCCTAGAGCAGAGCTTTTAGAATACATCCAACCTTGATTTAAAAATTGCCAGTGACAAAGAACCCACCACAAACCTTGGAAAATTGTTCCAATGGTCCATTCCTGTTAAAAATTTACACCTCCTTTCCAGTCTGAATTTGTCTAGGTTCATGTTCCGGCCACTATGCTGACAGAAACACATGGGATCTTTTTCAGGGGACAAGGCAATATGCCACGTTTATTAAGAGAAAGTACACTTGCATTAATAATTAAAAACTGATACCTATCACACTCATGCACACACCAAATGTTCTGCACCTGGTCTTGTATCGTTACCAGTCCTGATCATTGCTTGTCATCACAGCTTGAGTTTGTAGCTGTTGTTTGCAGCTCATCATGGTTAACTTGCCGCGGAAGCCAGGCAAAAGGAAGAGCAAGGTCTCTGTTGTGCCTGCACCAATGCTCTTTGATGTTGCTAAGCACGTTACCCAAAGCATTCAATTCTCACCCTTCTTTTTATAGCTTTTAGTTTTAACCTAAGTCTATGGCTCCTGCTGTGTCAGGCTGGCTCTGGGTTCTCGGTGACCATTGATCACCAGTCCATTACAGACGTGACTTTCATCTGGTAATGGTTTTTTATTTCTTTTCTAGGGTGGATTCTTCTTGCTTTTTCAGGGTGTTCTCTGCTTTATTGAGCCATCAGAGTGGTACTGGCATTTGTACGCCACCCAAATATCAGGACAGGATGGCGCTGGAGACTGATTCCATCAGTCATAGCTCATTCACACACCTAAATGAAATTATACACACCTAAACGAAGTCTCAGTGAGACTTAGACTAGTTAATACAAAATGGAGTGTACTTGTTCAAAATGGAGCTTCAGTTACACTATAGAGCCATGTCAGCCTTTGATTACAGTGTAATAGAACAAGCAATTTAAATGAGTTACTTTAGTTACAATGTTAAAGAGCGAATACTTTAAAGGAAAGGTCCTTCTATTGGCAGCAATAGAAAATGAGTTACTTAAAAGACGGTTTCCATGAAGACAATATTTATAACAATTTCTATCAGTGGCAGGAAGAGAATGAGTGATTTAAACAACAAAAGGACAAGAAGCAAGTGGCTTAAAGACAGTTTGACCACTGATAACTATATTTATACCGAAGGGCAGCTTTCTTAGTGAGTAAACAAGAGCAGCTCTGTCAAACAGCTTCCTGAACTTGCACCCGGCAGTGGTTTTCGAATGAGCTCAGCTTCATTTATATGTCATTAATTGAATTTAAAAAATTCATTTTAAAAACAATTCACAAATTATTTTGATTTTATAAATGTCCCCCTACACGGCCACTGGATCATGTCAGACCAGTGGTTTCCAACCTGTGGTCCCTCACTCCTGTCTCGCTGGCTGCAGTACAGAGCCACTGTCTAAGTACCCAGGTAGAGAGTGATGCCAGTGGACTGGAGATCAGCACTTCTCTCCCCCTGACTGTAGCAGGGAGCACAGGAAAGGGCTCCCTGTACATCCCGGGAGAATGGGGTCCCTCCTGGATCCAGAGAGAGAGGAGCACTGATCTCCCATTCCCATGGCTGCGGAAAGGAGTCACTGCCTAGGGGCCCACATGCTGGGCACTGTTTCCCTGCTGCAGCCAGAAGAACGAAAGATCCTCCTTGCTGAACTGCTTCCCTCTGGCTGCACTGGGAGGGGCTGGGAGGCTTCTGGCAGAAGCTGCTCGCCCTTTAGAGTTGTAAAACTTATATTTGTGGCCCTCAAGTTAAAAAGGTTGGAAACCGCTGCTTTAGGTCTTCCTCTGCTCGACTGAACAGCACATTATGAAACATTTGTTCCCCATGCAAGTCCTTAGTTATAGACTAGAATCAAGTCACCCTTTAACCGTCTCTTTGTTAAGCTAAATAGACCGAGCTCTTTGCATCTGTCACTATAGAGCAGGTTTTCTAATTCTTTCATCATTCTTGTTGCTCTTCTCTGAATAAAGCCAAAAAATTTTACTTACTCAAAAAGACAATTTTGGGGTCGAGATGAAGCTTTGGGTTCCAGCAAACAGAATTCTTCATCTTCCTTCATTCAAATATGGACAATTCCATCCCTTCCCCTACTGAGGCGGCTCTGTCCCAGAAATGTCGGCGGTTTGGGGGTTGCGTGCATGTTGGCGGTACCTCAGAAACTCGTCCTCCATGGTGAGGTAGAAGATGGGCTTGAGGCAGCTGTTGAAATATGCCAGGACAGAAGCAAAAACCTATTCTGTGATCCTTAGAGGTGGAGAGTATGTAGGTGAGAGCAGCAGAAAGGAGTAGATGTGATACAGGAACCAGCAGATGAAAAAGGTTGGGATCAAGCCAAGGGGGATCTTGAGTGGCTTGGTGGACTGGCTCAGCCTGTTCCTTCTCAGCTTGGCAGCTAGAAGGATATAGAAGGTCAGGATCAAGATGAAGGCTAATGGGACCAGAGACCCGACCAGGAACTGGATCACGACAAGGGTCTTCAGCCTCCTTTCATCCAGTCAGAAATGATTGCTGATGCTGCCATATGATCACCGTACCGGAAGCTGAACCCAAAAGACAGGGCCCACATGCCCAGAAGCACCCAGAGCCAGGCTGGGTGTGCAGTGGTTCCGGGTCCATGTAGGGCATGCCACCGGGATGCAGCGATAGAGGCTGAGGGCCATAAGGAGGACGGCGCTGGAGAACAGGTGGAGGGAGGTGATGGTACTGCTCAGCCTCTTGATCCAGTCTGAGTTCTGGAGGAGGGTGGAGGTGAATATGAGGGGCAGAAAGATGATGAAGATAAAATCAGCCACAGCCCAGTTCAGGAACCATACAGGATTAAGTGTCCTCTCCAAATGGCAACCGGTGATCAAGAGGATATAGCCGTTCAATGACACCCCAGCAAGGAAGGAGAAGACACATGGCACCAAGAAAAGGATTGGGAACACCATTCTCAGAGGAGATGCAGTTACAGAGTCTGTCCTGCTCCTCAGGTCTCGGTCTGGATGTCAGCAGCGCAGACGTACTGAGCAAAGGAAGGAAGAGTGATGAAAAGGCCTCCAGAAAAAGAAAAGGAGTCACACACACAGAAAGAGATGATGCAATGAGGATCTGTCGAGTTTATAAACCCCCCAGATCCTGAGCTGAACTCAGATAGGATCAGAATGTAGGTGTAGGCAAATGGCACTGATGATTCGAACACCTTAGAGTCAAAGAACCAGAACTGCAGGGTTAGAAGGGACATGAAGGATGAATTAGCTGATGATTTTCCTCCTGGATTTTTTTTATTTCTAGGCAAGAGGAGGTGGACATGGGAGGGCGTCTAAAATGTAAAGGCAGAAATTTGAAAGAAACCCCCAGAGCCTCACCAAAATTCCCAAATAACCTTCTTACTGTCAGCTTCCCATAGGAACTGATTGCTTTTGTCTATGTTAAAAAAAAGTTAGTTAATTAATGACGGTTTTTCCTCCTGTATATTTTAATAATGAAATATTTTAAAGTGATTCTTCTCCTGGCCCCTCATTTTCAAGTGGGGTTTTTATGTGGTTTGGGCAATTTTAGGGAGTGAGTTAGTGGAGTAGTTAAAATCTCCACCAAAAAAGCCCCCTATAAAACCTCCAATGACTGGGATCGGCTCCCAAGGAGAAGCAGAGTAAGACGAACAAAACGACAACCAAAAAGCAACCCGACAAAGCACCAAAGGACAAAGAGAACAGTAACAAGCTAAAACATTTTTCTTAAAAGAAAGATATTGCATGATTCAATTTTAGTGGCTAGACGGAGAATGAAGACTCCTGGGTTTTATCCCAGACTTTATCACTGAATTTCTGGGGAACTTAGACAAGTCACTTCATGTCCCCAGGCCTCTTTTTCCCCTCCAAACATTCATCTGTTTAGAGTTTGTTGTCACTGGGTCCCCTTTAGGTCTGTGCAGCCCCCAGCGTAAAAGAGACCCTATCCCTGGTTGGGGGTGTCTAGTTGTAATAATAAAAAACAGAGAGGCACGGTGACCCATAACCGAATTAACGCAAACACCCACAAACGTTTGACAATTCAACGCAAAAAGAAGAGAAATATTTCAACCAGCTCTATCCAGAGCAGTTATGGGGAATGGATGGAGAAGAAGGAAGGGGGGACATCCAGGGAACTGTAGGGGGGCAGAATGAGATGCAGGCAGGCAGCTGGAGTGTTTGCCTCATTTCCTTGCCTATGTCTTGTGGGGATGCAACATCCCAGGTCCCCGACACGATGCCCGCAGCTGGCCCACGCTGGCTCAGACTGGAAAGGGAAGCTGCTCTCATGGGGGTGTATCTGGAGGAGTGGGGGGAGGATCACAGGACATGGGTTGAGTCCAATCACATTCGCAAAGTCTGCAAAGTTAACCACAGGCTCCTCCCTGCTGGGCCCTAGCGAGATGTCTGCATTCAACCGCCTTAATCCAGGACAGGAAGGCTAGCAGAGCCCCTTGCAGACAGGAAAAGCTGAGATGCAACCACGTCCAGACAACTCCACTGGGCAAGGTCCCAGGAATAGAGGCGCTACCTGGGACTTCGCTCCCCTGCTTGGGGAGAGAAACCATTGCCCTGTTGGGACTTGGACACGGGAGATTCTCAGCCCTGCCTTTGGTGCAGGGGACCCACCTAGGTCACAGGCCAGCCCGTGCTAAGGAAACCCTCGCTCTGCGCTAGAAATCACAGAAACCACAGCCCAGCCCCTTACCTGTCTTTGCCACTCCTCATTTGCCTGTAGGCCTCAATCCAGTGCCTTCAGGCACTTTTCAGCTCAACGTGAGTTCCCAGGGCCAAAAGGGCAAAGGCCATACTGGGATGCATCAGTGGGGAATGTCCTGATGGAGCAGAAAGCTGATTTTCCCCTCTGGATTTGGCCCTGGCGCAACCACTGCTGGAATCCTGCGTCCAGCTCTGGGGCCCATAATTTAAGAAGGCCGTTCATGAGTTGCCAGTTTTTAAATTAAGGTGGGATTCTTACTGCAAAGATCTGTGTAGTTCAACATGGAAATAATTGAGAAAAGTTCTCTGGCCTGTGTGATACATGAAGTCCAACTGCATGACCACAACGGTCCCTTCCGTCTCGGGAAGCTATGAATAAATTAACATGAAGGAGATCTTTGGAGGAAATCCGGATTCATTAAACCAGTAATAGGGGCTAGTGGGTTAGATTGTTGGGGCTGGGCCTCAGGACTCCTGGGTTCTTTCCTGGATCTGGCAGGGAGGGGGCTAGTGGGTTAGAGCCAGAGCACTGGGCCTCAGTCCTGAAAATTTTACCATCGAAACTGGCAAACGCAGGATTTTTTACAGCATCGGAAGCTCCTGAACTCCTGACCCCACTGGACCGAGTCTCCTCAATCGTGCAAACAAATGTAAATGAGCAGTTTCTGCTTCTATTTCTTGCCTGGTTCCTCTTTTAGAAAAACCAGAGCCAGAATCAACTTTAAAACTGGGAGCTTTATTGTTTGCATCTGCGATGGGGTGTACAAACCACTCCCCTCCGGAAACCCAGGGGTAAGGGCTCCTTCTGGGCCCAGCCAGCATTGCCCCCACACACCTGCAGCGAATGCTCCATCTGGTGGAGCACTTAAAAGCTGCTCATTTGGGCGTTAGAGCTGGAAGGAAACTGGCCCGCAGCTCACAGCTCCAGCAGGGCTGAGACACGCCCTGAGTCCAGCACCATCGTCCCCGAGATGGACCTTCCCCGAGAGGAGGGAGGCGTTACCCCGGGACAACCAGGAGAAGGGGGAATATCTTCCCTCCCCTTTCCCCCGCTGGTGAGTCCTGGACATTAAGAATCCCCTCCCCACAGCCTCTGCCAGCCAAGACTACAGCATCACGCTGGATCCCAACCAACCTAGGTGATAGCTTTGGCAGCTATGATAACTTTGGGGAGTGAGGCTCGGTGAATGCCCTCTGGAAGACTGAGACCATGGAGAGCCGCATCCCAGCCCATGGAGGCCGGCAGGGTGGGGTTGAGGCAACTGTTGAGATAGGCCAAGGGGAGCCCAACGTCATGGAGCGCCCATATCACTGGAGTCAGCCTCTTTGCCTCCATGGCTAGCAGGGTGGGGAGGTGGCAGGGAACCAGCAGAGGAAGAAGGCCATCACCATGGCCACCACGATCTTGCAGGGTCTGCCGGAGAAGGGCAGCCGGTTCCTGCTCAGTTTGGCCTCTGTTTTTAATATGAATATTATAAAACAAATACAACTCGTAATATTAAAATTCAACACTAATTTATTACAATACCTGCTAACACACTCATATATCACAGCCCTGCTTACACACATTCAAAAACAATGTAACACCGTCTACTTAATAATTAAACATAAAACTAAAGTAAACAAAGTCCTAAATGCTGCAAAAGCTGCCACAAAACACAGTTAGGAAGAAACCCTAGTAAAACAGTCCCCTCCTCTCCCCCCCGGCCTGCTGCCCCCTGCTAGCCCAGCCCTGCCTCCATCAGCCCTTTGTGAATGTCAGGATCACCGCATCTGGCCTTGGGGTCACCCCCACTCACCTGTGATACAACCTGTAGGTCAAGTACTTGAATTGCGCATTCGCTGCTATCTACTGGCCACCTGGTTTTACTGACATCGTCAGCCCGGAGCCTTTGGATAATAGTTTATAGGGGCTTTTCCCACGGAGCTTCTGGGATGGGTGAAGGGGTCTATTTATACCGGGGCAGGAAGGAATTTACCATGGGGCTGCTGTTGTGTGGGGAGCAGGAAAAAATCTAGGAGGGCTGCTGTGGGGAGCAAGGTGGCGGCAGGCAGGGATGTGAGCTGGCTGCTGTGGGAAGAAGGGTGGGGGCAGGGAGGGATCTGGGAGAGGAGTTGGGGGGGTGACAGAGATTTTGGGGGCTGTTGTGGATTTCACCCTAGCATTGACGAAGGAAGGTTTAATCTCACATTCTGACCCGTGTCCCACGGGAACACAGCGTCGCAGACACTGCAATCCCTGGGAGGGTGCAGGGCCCAGGGCAGAGGAGGCTGCTGTCAGGATGGAACCCCAGGGGAGGGTGGCTGCCGCCCAGCTTCAAAGTAGGACCAGCGAGGGGTGGGATGTGGACAGCTGCCTACCAGAACGTACAGGTTTGCCTAACCAGGGGACCAATGGGCAGGCCATCAAAACTCAGGGCCTGGGGCAGTCACCCCTATTCACCGTACCCGAGGGATGGCTCTGCTCTCAGAGTCAACGCCTGCAGCTACCCAATAGACTCTCTCTGGCGGCAGGAAGCTGTCCTGGGGGGTGACATGGGAGGCAGCTCAGCGGGGTGGGAGATGCAGACAAATCTGCAAAGCCTTTGAGGTGGGCAGCTCCGTGCAAGCTTCAAACAGCCCAGCTCAGCTCTGGGGCCTCTAGTGACGAAGGCTCTGAGACACCATCTGCAGAGATGGTCGCCCACATCCGCGGCAGCCACAGGTCAAGTGCAGGAGCTGAGCCACGGCTGCATGATTGCAAACATTCAGTCTCTTCACACCTGGAGACGCACCAGAAACCACTTAGGACCCTAGAGTGACACTGGTTTGGGAATGATTCGTGGGTGGGTCCTGCTGCCCTTTGACCCTGATCTCCTCTCGAATATCTGGAGAGATCTTGCCTAGGTGGAGTGTGAATCTCCCACTTTGTGGGATGTGAGCCACGCAGTCTTGTGTGTGCGCCACGTCTGGCTGCTGGATTGTTTAGATGCTGTAGAGCAATCAGTACATAGGGAAGGGTGAAAGCTGTGTGAATTTTGGCAGGGAATATCAAGGTTCATTGAGATGTTGGTTTAAAAAGTCACGCACATTTTGTTAAAAAATCCCTAGTATTTCAAACACTTCCTCACTCCAATGGCTTCCAAACAAATCTGAGTATTTCTGGCTTTCCAAACTTTTCAGCACTGTTTTGTGATGTCGCTGACTCTTACCATTCGGTTGCACTATCACCATACCTGTTATTTTCCTCTTTTATTTTTCTTTCTCTTCTCAAACCAATCTTATGATGGTTTAAGAGGTGGCCCATGAGGTTTGGAGGCTCAGGCTTTTCAGTGCAGAAAAAGGACTAGGTTTTTAACAATGTATAAGCTACCAAATTCCCATGAAGGTAGGAGTTTAGCACCTAACTCACAGGGGTGCTTTTGCAAATGTCACCCGTAGAAGCCTATGTCTCATTGACTGTCAGGGAGGTTCCTATCTACCTAAACGCTTTTAAAAATAGATCTTAGACCCTTTTGCAAATGCTACCATTTGTTTCATTGACCTGTTGATCTTTGAGAAATGCAGGGAAGAAGAAGTGCTGGAGCTGCACCGTGAGCGAAGACGGTGGGATGACAAGAATAACAGGAAAGATGCAGGAAAGGACAGACCATAAAGAACCAAACACCCCCAAATGATCTAAAGTGAAAAAACAAAGAATCTAATTGATTTGCTTAAAATGCTAGGTTCCTGGATTCCACATCCGGAAGGGACCATAGTGATCAAGTAATCTGACCTCCTGCGTTACACAGGCCAGAGAAAAGCCCTAATATACTCCCTCAAGCAGAGCTTCTATAAAAACATCCAAGCTTGATTTGGAACTGACCAGTGATAGAGAATCTACCACAAACCTTTGGAAAATGTTCCAATGGTCAATTTCTCTTGCCATTTAAAATTTACACTTCGTGTCCAGTCTGAATTTCTCTAGGTTCAAATTCTGTCTGACAGAAACACACGGGATCTTTTTCAGGAGGCAAGGCAATATGCCATGTTTATTATGAGAAAGCACAACTGCATTAATAACGAATAACTGATACGTAACACACAGACATCCACACACACCAAATGTTCTGCAGCTGATCGTGTATAGTTACCAGTCCTGATCGTAGCTGGTGTCCGCAGCTTGTGATTCTTAACAGGCCAGGGAAGCCAGGCACGAGGAAGAGCAGGGTCTCTGTCGGGCACACTTGGATGCTCTTTGATGTTGCTAAGCAAAATGTTACCCAAAACATTCAATTCTCACCCATCTTTTTATAGGTTTTAGCTTATTGTCAGTCTATGGATCCTGCTGTGTCACATACTTCAGGGTTCTGTGTGACCATTGATCACCAGTCAATTACAGACGTGAATTTCATTTTGTAATGGTTCTTGGTTTTCCCCTAGGGTGAATTCTTGCTGTTTCAGGATGTTCTCTGCTGTTTTCAGCCATCAAGGTGGTACTGGCGTTTGTACTCCACCTGACCGTCAGGACAGGCTGGCCCTAGAGTCTGATTCCATCACTCATACCTCATTCACACATCTAAATGAAATTATACACGCCTAAATGACGTCTCAGCCAGACTTAGTCTAGTTAATACAAAATGGACTATTCTTATTCAAAATGGAGTTTCAATTACACTATGGAGACATGTCAGATTTTGATTACAACTTTATAGAACCATCAGTTACAAAGAGTTACTTTAGTTACAGTTTTAAAGAATGAATACTTTAAAGGAATGGTATTTCTCTGGGTGACAATAAGAAAATGAGTTCCTTAAGAGACAGTTTCTATGAAGACAATTTTTATAAGAATTTCTATCAGTGACAATAAGAGGACGAGTGACTTAAACATAAAGCACAAGCACCAAAGGACTTAAAAACAAATGGCTTTTACCATTGATAACTATATTTTTTCCAAAGGGGGCTTTCTTAAAGAGTGAATGAGCGCGGCTCTAGCAAGCGGCTTCCTGCATGAGCACCCTGCGATGGTTTTATCAATGATCAAGGTTTCATGAATCAGCGTGGTTTTATTCACAGGAGTGTAGTTTATTCAGTTAAAAACAATTAATAAATTCTGTTGATTTTATATATGGACCCCTACACAGCCACTGGGTCATGTTAGACCAGTGGTTTCCAACCCATGGCCCATGGGCCAAAGGTGGCCCACAGGGACTTTCAGAGTGCCCATGGCTCCCTCCCGCTGGCTGCAGAAGGGAGCTGTTATCTCAATACCCAGACAGAGCGTGTTGCCGGTGCAGGCTCCTTGCTGCAGCCAAGGGATCTGGAGATCTGCACTCCTCTCCCCGTGACTGTAGCAGGGAGCACCTCAAACTGCTCCGCATGAGTCTCTGGGGACTGGGGTCCCTGCTGGAGCGACGGGAGGGGAGCACTGATCTCCCGTCCCCCTGGCTGAAGAAGGGAGCCACAGCCTAAGAACCCAGTTGAAGCTTACTGTTTCCCTGCTGCACCGGGGGGACGGGAGATCCTCCTTGCTGAACTCCTTCCCTCTGGCTGCAGTGAGAGGGGGCAAGGGCTGCTGGAAGAGGCTGGTGGCTCTTAAGAGTGGTAAAAATTATATTTGTGGCCCTCAAGCTAAAAAGGTTGGGAACTGCTGCCTTAGATATTCCTCTGCTTGACTGAACAGAACATTATGAAATACTTGTTCCCCATGTAGGTACTTCGTTATAGACTAGGATTAAGTCACCCTTTAAAACTCTCTTTGTTAAGCTAAATAGATTGAGCTCCTTGCATCTATCACTATAAAGCAGGTTTTCTAATTCTTTCACCACTATGTGGGTCTTCTCTCAGTAAGACCAACAAAATTCACTTACGCAGAAAGACTGTTTTGGGGTCAAGAGGAAGCTACAGGTTCCAGCAAGGAGAATTCTTCATCTTCCTCCAGGCAAATGTGGACAATTCCATCCCGACCTTACTCAGCTGGCTCTGGTCCCGAGTTGTCGGTGGTTTGGGGGTTGCGTGCACGTTGGCGGTACCTCAGAAACTCGTCCTCCATGGTGAAGTAGAAGATGGGTTTGAGGCAACTGCTGAAATATGCTGGGACACATATAAAACTCCACTCTGTGATCCCAAGAGACAGAGGGTATATAGCTGAGATCTCCAGGAAGCAGAAGACGTGATACGGTAACCAGCAGATGAAAAAGGTCGGGATCAAGCCAAGGAGGATCTTGAGCGGCTTGGTGGACTGGCTCAGACTGTTCCTTCTCCTCTCGGCAGCTAGAAGGATATTGAAGGTTGAGATCAAGATCAAGGTTAATGGGATCAGAAACCCAACCAGGAACTGGATCAGAACAGCAGCCTTCAGTCTCCGTTCATGCAGCCGGAAACGATCGCTGATGCTGTCAGGTGAGATTAGGGATTCCCAGAGATCAGCACACCGTAAGCTGAACCCAAAAGACAGGGCCCATATCCCCAGAACTACCCAGAGAGCCAGCTGAGATGTGCAGTGGTTCTGGGCCCACACGGGGCGTGCCACGAGGATGCAGCGATGGACACTTATGGCCATGAGGAAGAAGGCGCTGGAGAACAGGTGGAGGGAGGGGATGGTGCTGTTCAGCCTCTTGGATACATCTAAGTCGAGGATGATGGAGGTGAAGACGAGGGGCAGGAAGATGATGAAGAAGAAATCAGCCATTGCCTGGCTCACAAACAACACGGCACTGACTGTCCTCTCCATATGGTAGCCGACGAAGAGGACGTAGCCGTTCAACAGCACCCCGGTGAGGAAGGCCAAGGCACACAGCACCAACAAGAGGAGTAAGAATTGCATTCTCAGAGGAGGTGCAGTCACAACAGCCGTCCTTATCCTCAGGTCTCAGTCTGAGTGTCGGCAGCGCAGACGTTGTACTGAACAAACGAAAGAAGTGTGATGATAAGGTCTCCAGGAGAGGACAAGGACACAAAGAGAGAGAAAGATGATGCAATGAGGGTCTGTCGTGTTTATAAACTTCCCAGATCCTGAGCTGAACTCAGATAGCATCAGATTTTTGTAGGCGAGTGGCACCGATGCTTTGAAGACCTTAGAATCAAGGAATCACAGAAACAAGGGGTTAAAAGAGAACAGGAAGGATCATCTAGTCGAGCCATATTTATTATGTCTTAACTCCGTCTCAATGCTTTTTGTTTTTACATTATATCCTTTCGTTTGAGTAAACTAATTTTTTTTTTTAAACCACGTTTGCTTCTCACTGAAACTTTTGATTTCTAGACAAGGGGAGGTGGACATTGGAGGGGGTCCAAAATGCAGAGACAGAAATATGAAAGAAACCGCCACAGCCTCATCAAAATTCCTAAATAATCTTCTTGCTGTTCGCGTCACAAAACAGTTGATTGTTTTCATCTATGTTAAAAAAAAGGTTAATTCATGATAATTTCACACACCCCCTTTTTTAATAATGAACATTCTTAAAGTGCTTCTTCTCCCACCCCCTCATTTTGAAGTGGAGTTTTGTGTGGTTTGGGCAATTTTGGGGGGTGCGTTAGTGGAGCAGTCAAAATACCCACTGAAAAGATTCCCTATGAAAACCTCCAGTGAAAGAGAGCAGCTCCCCAGGAGAAAAAACATAAGATTGAAATGATGGCGATGAAAAAGCCACCTGACAAAACACCAGACGACGAAGAGAACAGTAACAAGGCAAAAGGTTTTTTTAAAAGGACGACATTGCACGAGTCCATTTTAGTGGCTAGACGGGGAGTCTGGACTCCTGAGTTTTATCCCAGACTCTTCCACTGACCTGCTGGGGAACTTGGACAAGTCATGTCATTTCCCTATGCCTCAGCTTCCCCTCCAAATATTTGTCTGTTTAAAGCTTGTTATGGCTAGGACTGTTTCTTCTTTTGGGTCCGTGCCGCCACCAACATGACGGAATCCACAAAGCTGGTCGGGGGTCTCTAGCTGTGACCATGATACACCTAATAAAGGCAGAGTAGCTCAGTGACCGATGATTGAATTAAGGTAAACACACACACACACATATTTGACAATTGAACACAAAAAGTGGAGAGAGATCTGACAACAAGATATGCAAATAATTTCAACCGGCTCTATCCAGAGTGGATGAGGGGAGCGAATCGGGCAGTAGAAAGGGGCAAGATCCAGGTTACAGTGTGTGTGGGGGAGAAAGAGATCCAGGGGGGGCAGCTGGATGGTTTGCCTCATTTCCTTACCTGTATCTTGGAGGGCTACAGTATTCCAGGTCCCTGACACGATGCCTACAGCTTGCCCAGACTGCTCAGCCCGGTGCAAGAAGCCGTTCTTCTGGGGGAGTATCTGGAGGAGTGGGGAAAAGCAGGGCGAGGGGGGGATCAAAGGATGTGGCAGAGTCCGATGATGTCTGCAAAGCCTGGAAGGCTCTCTGATACCCACAGCTGCAAGCAGATGTAATGCAAACCACAAGCTCCCCCCATTGGGCCCTAGTGAGGTGTCTGCATTCGGCTGCCTGCATCCGGGACAGGCAGGTGGGGCCGCCTGCGGACAGCAAGGGCTGAAAAACAAACACATCCAGCCAGCTCCACCAGGCGAGGTCCCAGGAGCAGAGATGCCAGCTGGAACTTCACCCCCCTGCTTGGGGAGAGACCAGAGCCCTCTGGGAGTTGCACACATGAGATTCTCAGCCCTGCCTTTGGTGCAAATACAACGTTAAGGCAGAAGATAATGTTATACTTTCAAAGAGATGGTTAAGGGGTAAGTTTATTCCAGTCTGTATGTTCCTACCTATCTATGTACCTAGAAAAACAAGATCTAACGCCTGGAAGTTTAAAGCTAGACAAATTCAAACTATAAATAAGGTGCAGTTTTTTACTGGGAAGGGAATTAACCAATGGGACAATGTTCAAAGGGTCGTGAAGGACTCCATATCAATGGCGATTTTTAAATCAAGGTGGGATGTTTTTTTCTAAAAGATCTATTCCAGCCCAAAGAGGACTTATCTGGAGGAAGTTCTCTGACGTGTTGTAAATAGGAGACCAGACTAGATCAGTGGATCTCAGTCTTTCCAGATGACTGTGCCCCTTTCAGGAGCCTGATTTATCTTGCATACCCCAAGCTTCACCTCACTTTAAATCTACTTGCTTACAAAATGTTACTTAAAAATACAAAAGTTATTGAACAATTGCTGACTTTCTTACTTAGTCGATATGAAATTCTAGGTTGTACTGACTTCACTAATGCTTTTTGTGTAGCCTGAGGGAAAACTAGGCAAAGCTAGATGAGTTGATATATCCCCTGAAAGACCTCTGCCTAGCCCTTTGATTGAGAATCCCTGGTCTAGACAATCTCAGTGGTTCTTTTCAGGCCTAGAACCTATAAGTCAGTTATGGGACTTAAAATGCAGACGCATGCTTTTGTCTCATTGAGCTGTTCATGGTGCAGAGCAGTTGCATGACAGGAGGCGTAATTATAAGAGCTGGACACAACATTTTTTCTTCAGGAAACTGGATTTCAAAGAAAGGAAAATTTTCATGGGAAGTGTGCAAAAAAATGATTTTTTGGTGCGAAAATTGAAAATGAATGAATTTCATCCAAAAGTAAATTATCGGCTTTTTGTGGTTTTTAGACAATTTTTTTTTTGTTTGTTTAATTTGTTTTCCACAGTTTTTGGTCTAAATATTTTGACCAGAACTGTTCAGCTTTCCGTTGTTGAAACCTCACTTCCCCCTTGCCTCCCCCCGCACACACAGAATGCAGCTTTCAGTTGTTACATAAACACATACTCTCTTTTTAGTTTTATAATCTGAAGTAACTTTTTCCCCCTTTTAATTGCAATTTTCCCTGAAGAAAACTCCCATTTCCTTATAAGCTTCATTAATGAAAACCCGGGCTTGCTATTTCACATCAGGTCTTAGGAGAGGAATATTGGGCAAGGTCGTTTTCCAGATGAAAAGCCTGGGAGATGAGTTGGAAACAAAGAACAGTGTCTTTTAGCAGCCAGATTCCAGCAATGATGGAGAGATCTAGACCTGACAGCGCTGCTCCTTGGGCATGGGTCAGTGGTAACTTTAGCTGATCCCTCTCCAGGAAAGCATTGTGTTTGTGCATCCATGACACGTGTGTCCATTCTGTAAGTCAACAAACTGCACCAAGGAAAGACCCAGATTTTACATTGCTGGTGCCAGCTCGTCATTGGATAATGACCAAGCTCAGCTCCAAATCTGCTCCTGCTTACCAAAGGGATACAGATAATGTCTCCTCTGCCAGGCTGAACATACCTGTCCCTAACTACCGCTCCCTTTCCACATCATCAGTTGTTAAGCCACACCGGCACACAGAGGGATCCGAAGCAGGTAGTGTCTGCAGAATTTCCAAACTCCACTGATCCTGGGAAGAAATCAACTGACCTTCCTCAACTCAAAATTAACTTCTGCTCATCAAGGGGACATAGACAAAACATCCAAAGCAAGAGACAACAGAGGAAAATCCCATAACCCCGGCAGCAAGACAGTGGAATAGGAAGGATCTTCGGAACTCACCAACTCTGCATGATCTGGGAAGAAATTAACCTAACCTAATCTGTCAAAATTGGCATCTGTTTGATCAAGGGGTGTTTATTAAAGTCTTCAAGGCAGAGAATGACAGAGAAAGAGAGAAAAAGGCCTCACTTCATGCAGAGACCCAAAGGGAGACCATGACAGGAAGAAATTCATCAACTTCCTTTGCAAGGGCTGAGAGGTTCACAAAGAAAGCCAAGGATTGAAGGAGGGCAGAAATACAAAGGCAGGGGGGAGCTAGTCCAGACTTTGAGGAAGGGGGGACCCCTTTGTACCAGAGGAAGCAGGGATGGATGATGAGCTGCCTGGTGGTCACTGAGAGCAGACGGTGGAGGAGAAAGGGCTGGCCGTCAGGACTCCTAAGTTCTAGCTCTGGTTCTGGAAGGGACATGGGGTCTAGTGTGTTAGAACATGGAGGCTGGGTATCAGGACACCTTGGTTCTGTTCCTACCTCCATGAGGAAGTGAGAAGATAGGCAGGGAAAAGGTCAGGCCTTACATTGCAAGACCCACATTTTCTCTGCAATCGCAATGGCTAGAGACTATGGTGTTTTCAATGAACGCTGTTGTTCTCCTGTAATCAAAGGTCTCCCGCAGTTGGAGCTTAAGTGAAACATGAAATATGGTGAGAATTGTAACAAAATCATGACATGTAGCTACACTGTGAATGGATCATGTTGGAAGTGGGGGGGATAATTAGTTTAATAAAAATTTGATTTCCCCCCCCCCCCAGAAAGGCAGTTTTTCTTTGGAAAACAAATTCATGAAAAATGCATTAGACACATGTCAAATTCTCCATTTTTCTGGTGACTGCATTCTTTCCCCTATTTGACAAGTTCCATTTCCATTTCAATGGCTGTTTGGTTGTAGACTCTCCTTTGTTCTCTGAATTCTTGGTCCACGCTGAGGCAAAATGAAAGAACTGAGACAGGTCTTCAAATAGACCAAGCAAAAAAAAGTTTCCCAATGCCTAAGAACTGTATTTCTCAGTGCAGGTGAGACTCTGACAAAGATCTGCAGGGATGAAATGATGTGCTATGGAAGCTGGCAGAGGAAGAAGTCACAAAAAGGATCTGACAAGGTTGCTGTTTTGGGTAAGCCGGCTCTGCCTTATTTGGAGAGCTAGAAAAAGGTAGATGGTAGTGATCAAAGACAGTTGGCCCAGGAATCAGGTCGCCCTTCACCTGTAAAGAGATTTTCCTCCAGCATAGCAGCGGGGTGTGTATCATGGTAGAACATCATCTTGAAACCTAATATCACTGAATGCCTCAGCTCTCAGTGTCACCAGATGAACCCCAAGAGACAGGATCCACATGCCCAGGCCAACAGGGAAGGCAAATGGGGTGAGTGGTGGGACAGGCAAGGGAGACATATCGGATGCCATTGATGGCTCTGAGGAGAAAGGCCCAGGAGAACGTGTGGAGGGCGGTGATGGCACCGCTTTCCGCTAAGCCCATGGCCGTGTAAGCAACTTGGAAGGAGAGCAAGAAGGTGATCAAGTTGGTCATGGCCAAATTGAGGAGCCAAAAGACGTTGACCAGTCTCCACATGCAGAAGCCAGGGAGGAAGATGATACAGCCCTTCGAAAATGGGGGAGGTTAGGACACAGGCTCAAAAAAATGAATGTCATCAACATCATCATGGGAGCATGCACTGGTGTAGCGGCTCTTGTAAGGAGGATGCTGTTGTACATCATTCTCATGCTCTGTGTCCTGACCTTCCTTATTGGGAGGTTTCTGAATGGCTAGCTCCCTCATCTTCCTCCCTGGCATCTGCATGGAGGGATGGTGAACATCTTTGTGTTCTTCCACTTGGCCATTCTCCTCCTTTTCAGGGCTTAAAACAGAGATTGTGGCAGACAAAGCTTAGCAGCTCTCCCAGACTGATGCTGCCTGGGGCAAGAAGCTGTGGGGCAAAGCAGAGGCCTGGGCGGCAAAGAGAGGCAACTGGAGCTGGGTCTGATGATGCTGTTGTCTCCAATTGTGAGTTGCGACCAAATGTAAATTGGCAGGCTCTGCTTCTATTTCCTTCCTGGTTCTTCTTTTAGAAAAAACAGAGCCTAAATCGACTTTAAAACTGGGACCTTTATTGTTTGCATCTGTAATGGGGTGTACAACCCCCCCACCCCCAGGAAACCAGGGGATAAAGGCTCTGTAGTGAGGGGGCATGACCTCCCTGAGAGGAAGGAACTGCCACTCAAAGCCCAGTGGATTGGTTTCGAGACGCCATGCCCTCCACACCGGAAGCAAAGGGGTGGGAACAAGACGGGGAGAAGAAGTATAAAGAGTGGGCCCTCCAGCTCTGTTGGAGGAGAGCATCTGGAGGGAAAGGATGTCTCTCCCCTGGTGCTGGGACCCAACCTGCATGGATCTGCCAGGGCTGCTTAGCTCTGGCACTCCTCTGAGCTCCAGCTGCTATCTGGCCCCTGCGACCTGGAGGAGCTGCCCCACTCCAGCGACACCGAGGGCCTGCTAGGACTGCCCCTCACGTTCTACCCCGAGGAAGTGGATGACGACCTGGACCCCACATGCACGGGCCCAGGGAAGGAGGAAGTAGCCCGGCGTTAGCTAACCTCAGTCTGGCCGCGCTCAAGCCTGAGCATCACTCGGCGAGTTTCTGACCCAGCGGTGAGAGGCCCCGCCACTGCTAGGGCCCTGGGCTGGGCTCAGTGGAGTCGGGTGGGCCTGGCTCCCCCTGAATCCTGGCCACCCACACTATGCGGTGAGCGCCCCTTGGCCTGCAACACCTCAACAGGCTGCAGCCGGCTTGCTTAGCTTGCCCTGCCTCACCTGAGGGCTGAGGGCTACTGACTCCTTGGCTTGCATTGCCCTGACCGAGGGCCTAGGCTATAGACCGCTTGCCCGCCCCGCCCTGCCTGGGGCCTGCAATGCCAACGGTGCAGAGCTAGACCCCTGTATAAAGTTGGCCCGGGCTGGTGTGACAGCAAGGGAGCGTGGCCTCCCTCCGAGAGTGACACAGAAAGAGAGGCCAAACCCTCCACAGGCTCCTTCTGGGCCCAGCCAGCATCGTCCGACACACCTGCAGCAAATGGTGGAGCCTTTAAATGCGGCTCATTTGTGCGGCGCAGCTGGAAGGAAACTAACCGGCAGGCCCTGAATCTGGCACCACCACCCTCAAGAAGGGCCTTCCCTGAGAGAAGGGAGGCATCAACCCTGGGACAACCAGGAGAAGGGGGGATATCTTCCCTCCCTGTTCCCCCAACAGTGAGGCCTGGACATTAGCCCCCCTGCCAGCCACAGACTGCAGCGTCACACAGGCCATTCATAATGGGGGCAATTCCGCCTCCAATCCAATGTTGTCTTGCCTCTTCCTGGGGAGGGCGGTCCGGGCTGTGGCCTCAGTGAATGCCCTCTGGAAGGCTGAGACCATGGAGAGTTGAAGCGTGTCCTTGCAGCCCCAGTCCATGAAGGCCGGCAGGGTCGGGGGAGGCAATGGTTGAGGTAGGCCACGGGGAGCCTGACGTCATAGAGTGCCCATGTCACTGGACTCACCCTCTTTGCCGCCATGGCTAGCACGGTGGGGAGGTGGCAGGGAACCAGCAGAGGAAGAAGGCCATTACCACGGCCACCATGCCCTTGTAGGGTCTGCTGGAGAAGGCCAGCCGGTTCTTGCTCTGTTTGGCCACCGTTATTAATACTAATATTATAAAACAAATCTAACTTGTAATATTAACATTCAACACCAATTTAGTACAACACCTGCTAACACACTCATATATCACAGCCCTGCGTACACACATTCAAAAACAATTAAACACCATCTATTTAATAATTAAACATCATAAATATAAAGTAATGAAAGCCCCAAATGCTGCAAAATCGATCACAAAACGCAGTAAAAAATCCCAATAAAACAGTGCCCTCCCTTCTCCCTGTCCCGCTGTCCCCTGCTAGCCCAGCCCTTTCTCCATAGGCCCTTTGTGAATGTCAGGGTCACCGTGCCCGGCCTTTGGGTATGCGCCCGCTCAGCTGTCAAGAACCTGAACTGCTCGTGTGCTGCCATCTACTTGCCACATGGTTTTACTTCCATCGTCAGCCCTTGAGTCTTTGCATAATAGTTTATCGGAGTTTTTCCCACTGAGATGCGGCGGCCTCTGGAGTGGGGCGTGGGTCTGTTCATACCAGTGCAGGAAGGAATTTCTGGGGGGAGGTCTGTTGTGGGGAGCAGGGAAAAATCTGGGAGAGCTGCTGTAGGGAGCAAGGTGAGGGGAGGGAGGGATCCGAGCTGGCTGCTGTGGGGAGAAGGGGGGGCAGGGAGGGATCTGGGAGAGGGATTGGGGGGACGAGACAGCTTTTGGGGGACCGTTGTGGATTTCACCCTAGCATTGAAACTGGAGGGTTTAATCTCACTTTCTGACCTGTGTCCCATGGGAACACAGCATGTCAGACATGACCAACCCCAGGAGGGTGCGGGGCCCAGGGCCGAGGAGGCTGCTGCTGGGCTGGGACCATGAGGGCAGGTGGCTTCTGACCGGCTTCAACCTTGGAGCAGGGGCTGGGTGGATGCAGGCAGCTGCCTCGATGAACACATGGGCTTACAAGACCTGAGGACCAGCGCAGGGTCCCCCAAAGCTCAGGGACTGGGGTGGTCATCCCTATTCACCCTACCCAGGCATGTCTCTGCTCTCAGAATCAACACCTACAGCTCCCCCTTAGAGTCTCTCTGGTGGTAGGAAGCTGCCTTGGGGGGAGACATGGGGGGGCGGGTCAGCAGGGTGGAGATACAAAGCTGAATCTGCAAAGCCTTTGAGGTGGCCAGCTCGGTGCAAGCCTCAAACAGCGCGGCTCAGCTCTGGGGCCTCTCGTGACGAAGGCTCCGAGACACCATCTGCAGAGACAGTCGCCCACATCCGCGGCAGCCCCAGGCCAAGAGCAGGAGCTGAGGCACAGCTGCATAATTGCAAACATTCAGACTCTGCACCCCTGGGGATCTGCCAGAAGCCACTTGCACCCCTGAAGTGACACTGGTTTAGGAGTGATTCGCAGGTGGGTCCCACCACCCTTTGACCCTGCTCTCCCCTCAAACATCTGGAGGGACCTTGCCCAGGTGGAGCGTGAATCTCCCACTTCCTTGGATGTGAGCCACACAATCTTGTGTCTGCCCCATGTTTGGCTGCTGGATTGTTTGGCTGTTGGAGAACAACCAGCAACATAGGGAAGGGAGAAAGCTGCCTGAATTTTGGCTGGGAATGTCAAGATACATTGAGATGGTTTTAAAAGCCACCCACATTTTATTTAAAATCCCCAATATTTCAAACGCCTCCTCACTCCAATGGCTTCCAAAGAAATCTGGGCATTTCTGGCTTTCCAAACCTTTCAGCAGCATTTTCTAACGTTGCCAACTCTTAGAATTCGGTTGTGCTCTCCCCATGCTTCTCGTTTTCGCCTTTTGTTTTTCTTTTCCTTTTTAAACCAATCTTGTGAAGTTTTAGGAGGTGGCCCATAAGGTTTGAAAGTTCAGGCTTGGCAATGAAGATAAAGGACTAGATTTTTAACAGTATCTAATGGAGTTAGGTGCCAAATTCCCATTGAAGGTCAATAGGAGTTAAGCACCTAAATCACAGAGGTGCTTTTGTAACTCTCTACCGTAGAAGCCTACGTCTCAGTGACTGTCAGGGAGGTTCCTACCAGCCTAAACACTTTTAAAAATAGGATTTAGACCCTTTTTCAAATGCTACTCTTTGTTTCATGGACCTGTTAGTCTTTGAGAAATGCAGGAAAGAAGAGCTGGAGTCTCACCGTGATCAAAGGCGGAGGGATGACAAGAATAATGACACAAAGATGCAGAAAAGGACAGACCATAAAGAACCAAATGCCCTCAAATGATCTAAACATGAACAAAACCAAGAATCTCAACAATTTCTTTAAAATGCCTGATTCCTGGGTTCCACGTCCGGAAGAGGCCATAGTGATCATCCCATCAGACCTCCTGCATCACACAGGCCAGAGAACGGCCCCCAAATAATCCCTAGAGCAGAGCTTTAATAAATCATAGAATTATAGAATATTAGAGTTGGAAGGGACCTCAGGAGGGATCTAGTCCAACCCCCTGCTGAAAGCAGGACTATCCTCAGCTAAATCATCCCAGCGAGGGTTTTGTCAAGGCACAGCTTAAAACCTCGAAAGATGGAGATGTCTCCCCTCCATAGGTAACCCATTCCAATGCTTCACCACCTTCCTAGTGAAAAATTTCCTAACATCCAACCTAGACCTCCCCCACTGCAACTTGATTTAAACATGATTTAAAAATGGCCTGTGATGGAGAATCCACCACGAACCTTGGGAAGTTGTTCCAATGGTCCATTTCTCTTGCTATTAAATATTTGCATCTCATATCCAATCTGAATTTGTCTACATTCATCTTCCGGCTGTTATGCTGACAGAAACACACAGGATCTTTTTCAGGAGACAAGGCAATATGCCATTTTTATTATGAAAAAACACAACTGCATTATAACCGATACCTAACACACACACAAACCAAATGTTCTGCAGCTGATCATGTATAGTTACCAGTCCTGATTGTAGCTTCTGATTGCAGCTTGAGTTTGTAGTTGGTGTTTGCAGCTCGTGACAGTTAAGTGGCCAGGGAAGCTGTGCACAAGAAAGAGCAGGGTCTCTGTCTGGTACACAGCGATGCTCTTTGATGTTGCTAAGCAGAACATTACCGAAAGCACTCACTTATCACCCATCTTTTTATAGGTTTTCATTTTAACATGCGTCTGTGGATCCTGCTGTGTCACGCTGCCTCAGGGTTTGGTGTGGCCACCGATCACCAGTCAATTACAGATGTGACTTTCATCTTGTAATGCTTCTTTGTTTCTTTTCTAGCATGGATTCTTCTTGCTTTTTCAGGTTGTTGTCTTTTTTTTTCAGCTATCAAGGTGTCAATGGCATTTGTACTCCACTTGATCATCAGGACAGGCTGGCACTGGAGAGCGCTTTCATCACTCAGACCTCATTCTCTAAATGAAATTACACATGTGTAAGTGAAGTTTCAGCGAGACTTAGACAAGTTAATAGAAAATAGAGTATACTTATTCAAAATGGAGTTTCAATTACAATACGGAGTCATGTCAGACTTTGGTTGCAGTCTTATAGAACAGGCAATTAAAAAGAGTTAGTTTAGTTACAATGTTAAAAAGCGAATATTTGAAAGGAAAGGTCCTTCTATTGGTGGCAATAGGAAATGAGTTACTTGAAAGACAATTTCTATGAAGACATTTTTATAACTATCTCTATCAGTGACCGTAAGAGGATGAGTGACTTAAACAACAAAAGCACAAGCAGCAAGTGGCTTAAAGACAGTTTTATCAGGGAAAATAATATTTATACGGAAGGGCGCCTTTCTTAGCAAGTGAACGAGAGAGGCTCTATCAAGCAGCTTTCTTAATGAGCACTCTGTGGTGCTTTTATGAATGAATGCAGTTTTAGTTACATGTGCGTATGATATTAATTTAAGTAAAAAATTCATTTTAAAAGCAGTTAATAAATTATTTTGATTTGATAAATGTACCTCTGCATGGCCACTGGATCTTGTTAGACCCTCCTCTGCTCCACTGAAGAGCCCATGATGAAACATTTGTTCCCCATGTAGGTACTTAGTTATAGGCGAGGAGCAAATCACTCTTTAACTGTCTCTTTGTTAAGCTAAATAGACTGAGCTCCTTCCATCTATCACCATAAAGCAGGTTTTCTAATTCTTTCATCATTCTTGTGGCAGAAATCTGACGAGGAACTAGATGGTAAAGGCAGCCTCCAGCCTCCCTTTATCCAGCGGGAAATGAGTGCCTGTGACAGAAGCCTCCTGTGACAGAGAGCAGCTCCCAAGGCGAAAAAAATAAGACTGAAACATCGATGACCAAAAAAAAGTCACCCGACAAAACACCAGACGACGAAGAGAACAGTAACAAGTCAAAAGATTTTTGTTAAAGAAGGATATTGCATTAGTCTATTTTAGTGGCTAGAGGGGGAGTTAGGACTCCCGTGTTTTATCCCAGACTCTACCACGGAACTGCTGGGGAACTTGGATAAGTCATGTCTCTTTCCAGGCCTCAGTTTCCCCTCCAAACGTTTGTCTCTTTAGAGCTTGTTTTTTCTGGGCCTGTATCCTCTTTTGGCTCTGTGCAGTCTCCAGCTTGACGGTGGCTCTAAGACTAGTCGGGGTGGGGGGTCTCTAGTTGTCACCGTAATACACCTAATAAAAGCAGACAGGCATGGTGACCAGTGATTGAATGAACAGAAACACACACAAATGTTTGACAATTCAACACAAAAAGAACAGAAATAATTTCCACCTGCTCTACCCAGAGTAGATGAAGAGAGGGAATGGGGAAGCAGGAAGGCAGGAGATCCAAGGAACAGTGCGGGTGAGGACAGAATGAAATCTCGGAGGGCAGTGAGAAGGTTTGCCTCATTTTCTTACCCATGTCTTGGGGGGATGCAGCATCCCAGCTCCCCAACACGATGCCTTCAGCTTGCCCACGCTGGCTCAGCCTGGAACAGGAAGCCGTTCTCATGGCGGTGTATCTGGAGGGGTGGGGAACAGTTGGGGGGAAGACAACAGGACGTGGTTGAGTCAGATCATGTCTGCAAAATCTGCAAAGGGAACCACAAGCTCCCCCCGCTGGGCCCTAGGGAGGTGTCTGCATTTGGCCGCCTGCATCTGGGACAGGCGGGCAAGCAGAGCCCCTTGCGGACAGCAGGAGCTGAGACAGAGCCACGTCCAGCCAACCCCACCGGGAGAGGTCTCAAGAGCAGAGACACCAGGTGGGACTTCGCCCCCCTTCTTGGGGAAGAAACCAGAGGCCAGCTGGGAGCTGGACACATGACACTCTCAACCCTGCCTTTGCTGCAAGGGACCCACCCACGTCACAGGCAGGCCAACGCTAAGGAAACCGTAGCTCTGCACTAGACACCACACAAACCACAGCCTGCTCACATACCTGTCTTCGCCTATCTTCATTTGCCTGGAGGCCCTGAGGGAGTGCCTGGGGGCACTTTTCAGCTCTATGTGTGTTCCCAGGGCCAAAAGGGCTAATGCCATCCTGGGTGCATCAGCTGGGGAATGTCCAGTCGGAGCAGAGGTGATTTTCCCTCTGGATTTGGCCCTGGGATTGTTGGGATCCTGTGTCTGGCTCCAGTGCCAGCCATTTTACAAGGATGTTGATGAGTTGGAGAGGACTCAGAGAAAAGCTATGAGAATGATTAATGGACTGGAAACCAGTCTTGAAAGAGAGAGACTCCAAGAGCTGTTCAGTTGATCAAAGAGAAGGGGTGACGATGAAAACTGGTAAATACCCACAGGGGGAACAAATATTTGAAACTGGACTCTTGGATCTGGAAGGCAGAGGTCTAACATGATCCACTCACTTGAACCAAGTCCACTAGCTAGACAAAGTCCCCAATTCACAGCTTGCAGGCCAAAAGGCACCATTGTTATCATCTTACCTGACCTTCAAAACAGGGTCCACAGAGCTTCCCAAACGAATTCCTAGTGCAGAGCTTTTAAAAAAGCATCCAAGCTTGCTTTAAAAAGAGTCAGCAATGGAGAATCCACCACGCCCTTGGTAAATTGTTCCAATGGTTAATGACTCTCACTGTCAAAAATTAATGCCTTATTTCCAGTCTCAGTTTGTTTAGGTTTAACTTCCAGCCATCAGATTGTGTTAGACCTTCCTCTGCTGCACTGAAGCACCTGTTGTTAAATATTTGTTCCACATGTAGATACTTATTAACTGTCCTTAAGTCAACCCATAAATGTCCCTTTGTTAAAGTAAATAGACTGGATCTCACTATAAGGCATAGATGTGAAACTCAGGCCCGTGGGCCAAATCTGACCTGCAGTGTAATTATATTTGGCCCACGAGAAAATACCAAATGTCTACAAGAGCATGCACCGATTTCACATGTGTTTATAGTATTAAGCTTTGCTTGTTCCAGATTCAATGTTTAAGCAAAACTTAAGTTTGTTTCCATATGAAAAGGTTCATCGTTATATTTGATGAGAAGGAAAAACTTCCTCAATTGTAGACATTTTTTTCAATAAATATCAAGGTTGGCCCGCGACTTTGTCCAAGTTTTTAATTTTGGCCCACTGTGTATTTGAGTTTGACATCCCTGCTATAAGGCATAGTTACTAGTCCTTTAAACATGGTCAAGGCTCTTCTTTGAATAAGTTGTATATTTTAACAGCCTGGGGAATTAATCATTGGAACAACTTCCCAAGGGTCATGATAGACTCTCCTACAGGGCTGATTTTTAAATTTAGGTGAGATTTTTCCCTTTCAAGATCTGCTATAGTTCAACGAAGAATTAATTCAGAAATGTTCTCTGGCCTCTGTGATACAGGGGGTCAGACTGCATGATTACAATAGCCTTTCCCAGACCGGAAAGCTATGAATATGTGAACATGAAAAAGAACTTGGGAGGAAATCCTGACGCACTAAAGACATGGGCCTTTTGCTATGGGTGTCAAAGGGGCTGAATTTTACCTGGTTTTGATCAATGTCTAAACGTTGCATTCAAGATATATTAAATAAAAATATCAGACAACTGCTGGAAGGTTGCAGTATAACATGACTTTATTTATGAGAATCCAGAAAGCACACAAGACTGCCGAAACAGAGAGATCCAACGCAGGTTGCTCCCGTAGGTAGAGGGACACCAGTTGCCCCACCAGTAGCTGCCTTTCTGCAGACTGATTATGATCGTGGAAGTTTCCCTGCAGAGCTTACATGCAGAACCAGGAAACCCCTCAGGATTTAACATGATCACTGGTGAGTTTGACACAGTTTTCAGTATGACACAGAAGATGGGAAGAGATGAATGCTGTGTGAAAATGAGAACGATGACATGATTGAAAGAGGAGGAGGACCCACTGAGAAAGACCAAACGCTGAAAATGCAGACACAAGAGATGCAATTTTAAGCATCCTTTGAACATTTTCAAATAAGGCTACCAAAACAAACAAATAACTAACACATAAAAAATCAATTTCTGTAAATGGGGCATTTTGATGGAAAAAAATTGGTCTTATACAGAAGTGATTGTCACACATAACTAATGACATGACTCCAAGGAATCAAAATCAGTTTTCTCCCTTTTGAAATCATTCACCTCTATGAAAACAGCCCTCTATCTATTTCCCCCCAACTCAACCAGCTCTGACCCCATATTGACTGGGGTTTGATGGTTCTGCCTCTGTCTCCAGCAGCAGAGAAAATGCTGTCGCTTGATGAGGTAGAAGAAGGGGTAGAAGCAGCTATAGAAACAGAGCAGGGAGTAAGCAAAGGCGGCCCCACTCTCCAGGGACTCTGTGGTCTCTGGAGATGATGATTTGAGTAAGGTCTGTAAGAAGGTGACAACGTGATACGGAAACCAGCAGAGGAAGAAAACAATGTGCAAAACAAGGAGGGTCTGGAGGGGCCTCTTCGACGAAGCTTCTCGGTTCCGGCCCAGTTTGGCAGCCAGGGTGACCAAGCAGAGGCTAATCAAGGCTAATGGAACCAGAAACCCAACCAGGAACCGGATACCAACATTGGCGGCTTCTCCAGTCTCTCTCAAAAAGAGGCTCTGGTCAGAGCAGAGGCCATGGTAGCGCCAGCTGGCTATGACAGCCACAATCCAGACACCAAGTGTGATCAGAGAGGCCAGATGGACAGTGCGGTGGTTCTGGGCCCACACAGGGAAAACCGTGGAGATGCAACGGTCAGCGCTCATGACTGTGAGGTGAAAGCTGCTGGAGAACATGCTAAAGGATGTGACTATGTTGGTTATGTTGCACAGGACGCTTCTCAAATACCAGTGGAAGCCCATGGCCAGCTGGACCACTGTGAGGGGCAGGAATATGGCGAACATAAAACAAGCAATGCCCATGTTCAGGTGCCATGTGGCGTTGACAGTCTTCTTGTGGCAGCCAGTGTTTAAGATGATGAATCCATTCCCCGTCACTCCGAGGAGGAAGCCCAGGGCACACACCACCATGAGAGCTAGAGGCATCATCTTCATAGATTCTATGTCGTGAAGATGGGCAGCTTCTTTATAGGCCATCGCCTGGGGATAAGTGTAGGCTGTGCAGTTCTGGGTCTGAACAAAAAAAAGGAACAAATGTGAAGTCTTAATAACAGAGAGAGAGACAGGACAGCCGTGGATCATGAAGATGGATGCACACATCGGTGGAGCTGTGGCACTAAGAAATGCTCCACAGGTCAGAGGAGGTCTGAGCACGGCAGCTCTGGTATTGCTAAGTTAAAAATAAAGCAAATGAGGCTGGTAGAAAAGCAAGAGAAAGTGGTGGTGGAATGAAAAGGATTTGTTCTCCACTCTCTTTTTTCTACTTTTCATCTTTTCTCAGGGCCACAATAAATCCTGAAGCTGAAAGTCAAACCCCAAGCTTCTTTGGTGTTTTATGAACAGAAACAAAATTAAAATTGCAGTCTGAAAATAAGAAATAATGTTTCATTGCAGCTAGAATTTTTCTACCCACATTTTTAGGAAAAAAACTAAAAATGACATTGAAATGGAAGATTTTCTTATGAAATCTTCAAAACCGGAACCAGGAAGCAAGATTAGTTCTGCTTTCAAGAAAAAGGAACATTGCAGTTTGAGACCAAATGAAAAAAATGAGGTTCCCTTTGCATTTTATCCTTGAAAATTGCTGTTGGAATTGAAAGATTTTGGGGAAACACTTTGACTTCGACAAGATTGTATTTTATAATGGAAAAAATTTTCAGGAAAAAACTGTTGACCAGTTCTTAAACTAAGGCCACTCTGTACTGAACAAAAAACAAACAAGAAAACCCACAAAAAGAGAGTGCAAATACTAGGTTATGGCAAAAGATAATGTTCTACTTTCAAAGAAATGGGTAAGGGGTGAGTTTATTGCAGCTTGTATATATCTACCTATCTATCCAAGAAAAACAAGATCTAATGGCTGGAAGTTTAAAGCTAAAGAAATTTAAATTAGAAATAAGATGCAATTTTTTAACAGTGAACGGAATTAACCAATGGGGCAATGTACCAAGGGTCATGCCGGATTCTACATCAAATTTTAAATCAAGGTAGGATGTTTTTTCTAAAAAGATCTGCTCTAGTTCAAACAGGAATTATTTGGGGGAAGGTCTCTGGCCCATGTTAAACAGGAGATCAGACTAGATGAGTGGTTCTCAGTCTTTCCAGAGGACTGTGCCCCTTTCAGGACTCTGATTTATCTTGCGTACCCCAAGTATCACCTAACTTAAAAGCTACTAGCTTACAATATCAGACCTAAAAATAAAAGGATATCACAGTGTGCTGTTACTGAACAATTACTGACTTTCTTACTTTGTCGGCATGAAATTATAGTTTGCACTGACTTTGCAAGTGTTTTTCATGTAGCCTATTGTAAAACTTGGCAAATATCTAGATGAGTTAATGTACCCCCCGGAAAATCTCTGCATAGCTCCAGGAATACATACCTCTGATTGAAAACCAATGGATTAATTGATCTCAGTCATTCTTTTCAGACCTAGAATCTATAAATCAATTATGGGATTTTAAATGTCAAAGGAGGTTTTTGCCTCATTGGGCAGGCAAGTTTTGTAAGCTGCTTAGCAAAGGGATACAGATAATGTCTCCTGTGCCAAGTTGAACATACCTGTCCCTATCTAGCCATCCCACTCCACACCATCAAATGCTAACCAATTCTGAGACACATAGGGAGATGGAGCAGGTAACGTCTGCAGAGTTTACAAACGCCCCTGATCCTGGGAAGAAATCAACTATCCTGCCATGAGTCGAAAATAACTTCTGGTCAGCAAAGGGTCATTAACAAAACATCAAAAGAAAGGGATGAGAGAGGAAGATATCATAGCCCCGACAGCAAGACAATGGAATAGGAAGAGTTGTCAGAGCTCACCAACTCTGCACGATCCAGAAAGAACTTAACCCAACCTCATGCATCAAAATTGCATCTGTTTTTTCAAGAGCTGTTTATTAAAGTCAGCAACACAGGGAGTGAGAGAGAAAGAAGGGGAAATATACCCACTTCATGCAGAGAGCCAGAGGGAGACCAAACCAGGATTAAGAGATAGAAATTAATCAATCTCTCTTGCAAAGGCTGAGAGGTTCCCAAAGACAGCCAAAGATTGAAGAGAGGCAGAGATGCATGGGAGGAGAGCTGGTTCAGACTATGAGGAAGGGGGTTCCACTTCAAAATGGGCAGGGAAGAAGAAAGAGATAGCAAGAAGAATCATTTACTCACACATGCCTCAGGCAGCCGCGGCATCGCAGAGTAAGTGCTGGGTGCTCAATGTGGTGACTGAAGCTCACACAGATGGCCTCTGTCTGGGCAGAGAAAGCTATTCTGATGTGGGTTTCTCTGGACTGGGGGGTGTGGGGCTGAGGGGAAGGGAAGATGTAGAAGGGGGCTGGGTCCAACAGCCTCTACAAAGCCTCAGAGTCATCAGATGCCTGCTGCTATGATCTGATTGTCACGCCATCACCCCCCAAGCTCAGTTCCTGACGCCGAGAGCTTCTCGGTGTGCAGAATTAGCATCTCAGTCCTAAGAGACGGAAGCTGCCATCCAGGGAGGCCTGCAGGGGACTATTGGGACACAACCACATCTTGGCATGGCCCCAGCCCCTTTGCACAAGGGGAAGCAGAGGTGGATATAGCGCCAATTAAGTTTTACGCTCTGGCCCCTTGTCAAACTCTACTGATGATGATGAGCTGTTTCGGTGTCACTGGTAGCAGACTGTAAAGGAGATAGGGCTGACAGTCAGGACTCCTGGATTCTAGACCTGGTTCTGGAAGGGGTGTGGGATCAAATGGGTAATAATATGAAGGCTGGGAGTCAGGACTCCTGGGTTCTGTTCCTATCTCCATGAGGAGGTGAGAACATAGGCCGGGAAATAGTCAGGCCTTCCACTGATAGACCTCGCTCCACTCTTTGCCCTTCAACCACAATTTCTAGAGCCTTTTTATTTTTTTTCAGTGAAAGCTGCAATTCTCCTGTAATCACAGGTCTCCAGCAGCTGGAGCTGAAGTGAAACATGAAATATCATTAGAATTGTGATAAAAGTGTGACAAGTATCAACAGTGTAAATAGATCATGTAGGAAGTGGGGGGAATAATTAGTTTAATAAAAATGTGATTCTTCCCCTGAAAGGTTTTAGTATAAGTCAAATTATCCATTTTTCTCTCGACTCCATTCATTTCCCCTGTTTGACCATTCCAGTTCCATTTCAATGGCTGTTTGGTTTTAGAGTCTCCATTGTACTCTGAATCCTTGGTCCAAACAGAGGTAGAATGAAAGGATTGAGACAGCTTTTCAGATAGAACAAGCCATGAGCAAAAAAGTCTCCTGATGCCTAAAACTGTGTTTCTTTGCAGGTGAGACTTTGAAAAAGATCTGCAAGGATGAAATGACCCACTATGGAAGCCAGCAGAGGAAAAAATCACAAAGAGGGCCTTGACAAGTTTGCTGGTTTGGGTAAGACTTCTCTGCCTTAGATGGAAGCCATGAGGGCAGCTGGTAGTGATCAAAGGCAGTTGGCCCAGGAATCAAGTAGCCCTGGTGGTTGTCACTATCCCTTCACCCACCAAGAGATTTTCCTCCAGCACAGGAGTGACTGAAGAAACCAGAAGGATGCCTGTCATGGGTGAAAATTGTCTTGGAACCTAATCTCACTGAATATCTAAGCTCTGAGTGTCTCCATTCGAACCCCAGGAGACAGGATCTACATGCCCAGACAATCAGGGAAGGCAGATGGGGTGAGTGATGGCACAGGCCAGAGACACATTTGGGGGGGGTCGTTGATGGCCATGTGGAGGAAGGCACTGGAGAACGTGTGGAGGGAGGTGATGGCTCCGCTTTCCACTAAGCCCATGGCCATGTAAGCAACTTGAAAGGACTGGCGTAGCATTGGTGTAGCAGCTTTGGTGATGAGAATAAGGTCTTACATCTTTCTGATGCTCTGTGTCCTGCCCTTCCTCATTGGAAGGTTTCTGAATGGCTACCTGCCTCATCTTCCTCCCTGGCATCTGAATGGAGACAATGGACAACCTCTTCTGGTTCTTCAGCTTGACCATGGTCTCAGCTCTTAATACACATTGTACTAATAAATCTTAACAGTGAGGATAATTACCCACTGGAGTAATTTACCAAGAGTTGCGATGGGTTTTCCATCACTGGCAATTATTAGATTGAGATTAGATGTTTTTCAAAAGCTGTACTCTAGGCGTTATAGGGAAATTCTATCACTTGTGCAATCCAAGAGGTTAGATTACATGAGCACAGCAATCCTTTCTGCCCTTGGAAACTATAGATCGACAAATGCAGAACTTCTTCTTGGTAGGCAAAGAAATTAAAGTGAGAGCTGGTTGGAATTTTCAGACGAAAAGTTTTCTCAGTGGAAAATATGATTCTTTTAACTAGAATATCTCCATGGGGAACAATGACACTCTTTTCATTTCCCAATCTGGAGAATAAAAAAAAATCTTTGCAATCAGCTTTTCAAAAGGGAAGGAATTATTATGTTGACTGCAAATATCCTAATGCCCAATGTTGAATGGTGTCATTTTGATTGAAAACATAGACATTTTCCCTTCTGACATTCCCAATGCAAAACTTTATAGGATTTCTTTCATTTGAGATATATTTACTCTTTGTTCCAGTTCGCAATGGAAAGTCATTCTGAAACGCCAATGGAAAATTCTGTGTTACCAACAGTACTAAAATAAATAGAGAGAGCCTTTTTTCCCATCCCACCCAGTTGCGGTTCTGGCAGGACAGGACCCGTCCGCACAGCATCCCTGCTGATTGTTGGTGTGGAGGCTCTCACATTCACAGGTTGAATGTGCTCAGTCCTTAGCCACAGTTCCCACTCCACACCATCGATTCCTTAACTGGGTCTCAGAGTCATGCAATATCACAGAGCCAATCTCAGATGTGGTATCAGCAGCTCTCTGAGACAAATTTTGTCTGGGGCAAGAAGCTGTGGGGGAAGGCGGAGGACATGGAGGGGAGAGGCAGCTGGCTTTGGGTCTGATGAAACAAAGCCCTCTGATTCTGAGTTGTCATGAGGGGGCTGAGGATCATGAGAGCCAGCACCATCCTTTCTATTCCCCTGTCAGTTGAAAACCCAGGCAGGGACTTGTCTATTCTGTTCTGGCAGGTTCGTGCCCTGTGCCCATCACCCTGGTATCTCGGTACTTTCCAGTCATGCATGAAGTCACATCATGAATGTCTCTCTTGTGTGGATGGTTCTGTCTCCCCTCCTCTCCCTTGGAGCGTGTATTGTGTGTGCAGTGGAATGGGTCATTTTGGTAGGGTTTGGTTTAAATGTCCCTGCTGCTCTGTTTTTATATATGATAAGGCAGGTGGGAGCAGTGCACATTGCCTTTGGGGAAGGAGGTGGGGAGGTTCCTTAGTTCCTGTGGCAGGGAGTTTCACAGTCTCAGTCACTGAAGAAGATCTGCCTCCTGCCCAGATGGGCTGTACCCAAGTTGGAGGCTACACAGCACAGAAAATTTCAGAGGCTCTGAAGATGCCGTCACACCCAGCCACATCTTGGCCTTCCCTTCCTCTGAAACTGGCCCCCCAACTCCCTCCAGAGCAAAGCACACAACACCAGCATCCTGTCCCAAGCAGCATTGGTCTGTGTGAGCATCAGATGCCACAACAGGAACCACAAATGGGGTCTAGTGGGTTAGATTGGGGGGCTGAGCCTCAGATTTCCTGGTCTCTATGCTCAGCTCTGGGAGGGGAGTGGGATCTAGTGGGTTTGATTGGGCTGGACCTCCGGACTCCTGGGTTCTACTCTGGATCTGGCATGGAGGTGGGCTAGTGGGTTAGAGCCGGAGCTCTGGGAGCCAGTCTTAAAGATTTTACCATCTAAACACAAGTGCAGGATTTTTTAAGAGCATTGGAAGCTCCTGGTCTGAAGTCCTGAACTTCTGAGCCCACCGGAATGAGTCTCCTGAATTGTGCAAAGAAATGTAAATTAGTAGCTTCTGCTTCTATTTCTCTCCTGGTTCCTCTTTTAGAAAAACCAGAGCCTTATTTTCAAACTGGGACCATTCTTGTTTGCATCTCTGATAGGATGTACAAATCCTCCCCTCTTGAAAACCAGAGGGTAAGGGCTCCTTCTGGGCCCAGACAGCATTGCCCTGACACACCTGCACCATCTCGTGGAGCCCTTAAAAGCGGCTCATTTTGGCAGTAGACCTGGAAGGTAACTGGACTGCAGCCCACAACTCTAGCAGGGCTGAGGCAGGCCCTGAGTCCGTCACCATCGCCCCCAAGATAGGCCTTTCCTGGTGGAAGGGAGGCCTCTACTCAGGGACAACGAGGAGAAGGGGGGATACCTTCCCTCCCCCTTTCCCTGCCAGTGAATCCTGGACATTAAGAATCCCCTCCCCACAGCCCCACTGCCAGCCACAGACTGCAGCATCACACCGGATTCCATCCAACCTAGGCGATAGCTCTGGGAGGGAAGCAGGGACTAGTGGCTAGAGTGGGGAGGGGTGGCTGGGCTGGGCATCAGGATTGCTGATTTCTATCCCTGGCTCTAGGAAGGGAGGGGTGGCAGTACCTGGTCATATGGAGGCAATTCTGCCTCTATTGCAGTGCTGTCCTGCTTCTGCTGGGGAGGGCGGTCTGGGCCATGGCCTTGCTGAACACCCTCTGGGAGGCTGAGACCATGGAGAGCCGCAGCGTGTCCTTGCAGCCCAGCCCATGGAGGCCGGCAGGATGGGGATGAGGCAACTGTTGAGATAGGCCAAAGAGAGACCGATGTCATGGAGCACCTGGAGTTACTCTCTTTGCCGCCATGGCTAGCAGGGTGGGGAGGTGGCAGGGAACCAGCAGGGAAAGAAGGCCCTCACCACGGCCACCATGATCTTGTAGGGTCTGCTGGAGAAGGCTGGATGGTTCCTGCTCAGTTTGGCCACCGTTTTTAATATGAATATTATAAAACAAATACAACTCGTAATATTAAAATTCAGCACTAATTTAGTACAACACCAGCTAACACACTCAAATATAACATCCCTGCTTACACACATTCAAAAACAATGTAACACCGTCTTCTTAATAATTAAACACCCTAGAACTAAAGTAAACCAAGTTCTAAATGCTGCAAAAGCTGCCACAAAACACAGTTAGGAAGAAACCCTAGTAAAACAGTCCCCTCCCTTCCCCCCGGCCTGCTGCCCCCTGCTAGCCGAGCCCTGCC
>ML675670.1:326615-355831 GCA_007922155.1 Mesoclemmys tuberculata | reverse complement strand
CTGAGATGCGTCAGCTTCTGGGGTGGGGTGTGGGGACTGTTTATACCAGGGCAGGAAGGAATTTGCCATGGAGGGCTGTTGTGTGGGGAGCAGAGAAAAATCTAGGAGGGCTGATGTGGGGAGAAAGGGGGGGCAGGGAGGGATCTGGGAGAGGAGTAGGGATACAGAGACAGATTTTGGGGGGCTGTTGTGGATTTCAACCTAGCATTGAAGCTGGAAAGTTTAATCTCACTTTCTGACCCGTGTCCCAGTGACCAGTGCGCAGTCCACCAAAATTCAGGGCCTGGGGCGATCGTCCCTATTCCCCTGACCCTAGGACAGCTCTGCTCTCAGAATTGATCCCCACCACACGCCACCGGTAGCTCCCCCATGGAATATCTCTGGTGGCAGGAACCTGTCCTGGGGCGGGTGACATGGGTGGTGGCTCAAGGAGGTGGGAGATGCAGACAGAGTTGGATCTGCAAAGCCTTTGAGGTGGGCAGCTCCGTGCAAGCCTCAAACAGCGCAGCTCAGCTCTGGGGCCTCTCGTGGTGAAGGCTCTGAGGCATCATTCTGCAGAGACGGTTGCCCACGTTCGGGGCAGCCCCAGATCAAGAGCAGAAGCTGAGCTACAGCTGCATGATTGCAAAAATTCAGTCTGTTCACACCTGGAGACACACCAGAAGCCACTTGGGTGCCTAGAGCGATGCTGGTTTGGGAGTGGTCATGGGTGGGTCCTGCTGCCCTTTGACCCTGATCTCCCCTCGAATATCTGGAGAGACCTTGCCTAGGTGGATCATGAATCTCCCACGTCATTGGATGTGAGCTACACAATCTTGTCTGTGCGCCACATCTGGCTGCTGGATTGTTTGGACGCTGGAGAACAACCAGCAACATAGGGAAGGGCGAACGCTGTGTGAATTTTGACCGGGAATATCAAGATTCATTGACATGTTAATTTAAAAAGCCACTCACATTTTGTTTAAAATCCCCAATATTTCCAACTACTCCTCATTCCATTGCCTTCCAAAGACATCTGGGGATTTCTGGTTTTCTGAAATTTTTGGCTGCATTTTGTAGTGTCACCAACACTCACAATTTGGTTGCACTTTCACCATGCCTGCCATATTCCCTCCATCACCAGATCCTAGAATCAGATGCTTAGGCAGGAATTTCAGGTCTTTCTTTCTTGGAAAATTTTTAGCATTCGTGATTGCACAGAGAAGCTTGAGAAGTTGAACCCCAATGGTTCAAAAGATTCAAAATGCAAGAAAGAAGAAATCAAATGTCTTTCTTTTCAAACCAATCGTGATGTTTTAGGAGCTGGCCCATGAGATTTGGAGGCTAAGGCTTGGCAATGAAGATGAAGGACTAGATTTTTAACAGTGTCTAAGGGAGTTAGGTGCCATGTTCCCATGAAGTTCAATAGGAGTTTAGGACTTAACTCACAGAGGCGGCTTTGCAAATCTCCCCCGTAGAAGCCTACGTCTCATTGTCTGTCAGGGAGGTTCCTACCAGCCAAAACACTTTTAAAAATACGACTTAGACCCTTTTGCAAATCCTACCTTTTGTTTCATAGACCTGTTGATCTTCAAGAAATGCAGGAAAGAAAAAAAACTGGCACTCCACCATGAGCGAAGATGGTGGGATGACAAGAATAAGGACACAAAGACGCAGGAAAGGACAGACCATAAAGAAGCAAATGCCTCAAAATTATCTAAACATGAACAAACTGAAGAATCTAATCTATTTGCTTAAAACACTAGATTCCTGGATTTCATATCTGGAAGGGAACATAGTGATCATCTGGTCTGACTTCCTGCATTACACAGGCCAGAGAACTGCCCAAAACAATCTCTAGAGCACAACTTTTAGAAAAACAGCCAAGCTTCATTTGAAAATGGCCTGCGATGGAGAATCCACCACTAAGCTTGATTATTCACTTAAAATTTACACCTCGTATCCTGTCTGAATTTCTCTAGGTTCAACTCATGGCTGCTATGCTGACAGAAATACCTGAGATCTTTTTCAGGGGACAAGGCAATACTCCACATTTATTATGAGAGAGCACAATTGCATTCATAACAAATAACAGATACCTAACACACACATACACCAAATGTTCTGCAGCTGATCATGTATAGTTACCAGTCTTGGTCGTAGCTTCTCATCACAGCTTGATTTCATAGCTGGTTTTTGCACCTTGTGGTGGCTATCTGGCCAGGGAAGCTGGGAATGAGGAAGAGCAGGGTCTCTGTCAGACGTACACGGAGGCTCTTTGATGTTGCTAAGCAAAACGTTACCCAAAGCATTCCTTTCTCACCCATCCTTTTATAGGTTAGCATTTTAATGTAAGACATAAGTCTATGGATCCTGCTGTGTCATGCTGGCTCTGGCTTCTGTGTGACCTTTGATCACCAGTCCATTACAGACGTGACTTTCATCTTGTAATGGTTCTTTTTTTCTTTTCTAGGCTAGATTCTTCTTGCTGTTTCAGGATGTTCTCTGCTTTTTTCAGCCATCAAGGTGGTACTCGTGTTTCTACTCCACCTGATGATCAGGCATAATGAAATTATACACACCTAAATGAAGTTTCAGCAAGACTTACAGTATTTAATACAAAATGGAGTGTACTTATTCAAAATGGAGTTTCAGTTACAATATGGAGTCATGTCAGACTTTGATTACAACGTTATAGAACAAGCAATTTTAAAAAGTTACTTTAGTTACAATGTTAAAGAGCGAATACTTTAAGGGAAAGGTCCTTCTTATTGGCAGCAATAAGGAAATGTGTTACTTGAAAGACAATTTCTATGAAGACAATTTTTATAAGAATTTCTATCAGTGACAGTAAGAGGACCAGTGGCTTAAACAACAAAAGCACAAGCACCAAATGAGTTAAAGACACGTGGCTTAAAGACAGTTTTACCATTGATAACTATATTTTTTCCAAAGGGCGGCTTTCTTAACAAGTGAATGAGGAGATCAGCACTCCTCTCCCCGTGGCTGTAGCATGGAGCACCACAGACTCCTCAACATGGGCCTCTGGCGACTGGGGTCTTTGCTAGAGCCAGAGGGAGGAGAGCACTGATCTCCTGTCTCCCTGGCTGCAGAAGGGAGCCACTGCCTAGGAACCCAGGTGAAGCTTACGGTTTCCCTGCTGCACCAGGGGGATGGGAGATCCTTCTCGCTGAACTCCTTCCCTCTAGCTGCAGTGGGTGTAGGTTGAGGGCTGCTGGTGGAGACTGGTGGTTCCTCAGGATTGTAAAAACTATAGTTGTGACCCTCGAACAAAAAAGGTTGGGAACTGCTGCATTAGACCTTCCTCTCCTTGACTGAACAGTGCATTGTGAAACATTTGTTCCCCATGTAAGTACTTAGTTATAGACTAGGATCAAGTCACCCTTTAGCCCTCTCTTTGTTAAGCTATATAGACTGAGCTCCTTGCATCTATCACTATAAAGCAGGTTTCCTAATCCTTTAATCATTACGTGGGTCTTCTCTGAGGAAGGCCAAAAAAATTAACTTACGCAGAAAGACCATTTTGGGATGAAGAGGAAGCTACGGGTTCCAGCAAACAGAATTCTTCATCTTCCTCGATGTAAATATGGACAATTCCATCCCTTCCAGTTCTGTCCCTGAGTTGTTGGCAGTTTGGGGGTTGAGAGCATGTTGGCAGTACCTCAGAAACTCATCTTCCATGGTGAGGTAGAAAATAGGGTTCAGGCAGCTGCTGAAATATGCTGGGACACATACCATATTCCATTCTAGGATCTGAAGAGGCAGACGGTATGTAGCTGAGATCTGCAGGAAGCAGACAATGTGGTACGGTAACCAGCAGATGAAAAAGGACGGGACCAAGCCAAGAAGGATCTTGAGCGGTTTGGTGGACTGGATCAACCTGTTCCTTCTTAGCTTGGCAGCTAGAAGGATATAAATGGTTGGGGTCAATACAAAAGTTAAAGGGATCAGAAACCCGACCAGGAACTGGATCGCAACAGCGGCCTTCAGCCTCTCTTTATCCACCTGAAAAAGAATCCTTATCCTGGCAGGCTGGAGCAGGAATTCCATGAGATTACTGTACCGAAAGCCAAACCCAAAAGACAGGACCCATATGCCCAGAACAACCCAGACAGCCAGGCGGGGTGTGCAGTGGTTCTGGGCCCAAGCAGGGCGGGACACGAGGATGCAGCGATGGACGCTGAGGGCCATGAGGAGGAAGGCACTGGAGAACAGGTGGAGGGAGATGATGGTGCTGCTCAGCCTCTCAGCCCACTCTGAGTCCTGGATGAAGATGGAGATCAATCTGAGTGGGAGGAAGACGATGAAGAAGAAATCAGCCATTGCCTGGCTCAGGAACAATATTGCGCTCACCGTCCTCTCCATTTGGCAGCCGGTGATGAAGAGCACATAGGTGTTCAACAGCACCCCAGAGAGGAAAGCCAAGCCACACAGTGCCAGGAAAAGGATTAAGAATTCTGTTCTCAGAGGAGATGCAGTCACAATGTCCATCCTGCTTCTCAGGTCTCAGTCTGGTTGTGAGCAGCGCATACGTTGTACTGAAGAAAGGAAGGAAGAATGATGAAAAGGACTTCAGGAGAGGACAAGAACACACACACAGAGTGAGAGAGATGATGCGACGAGGGTCTGCAGAGTTAATAATCTCCCCAGATCCTGAGCAGAACTCAGATAGGATCCGATTCTTTTAGGCGAATGGCACCGATGATTTGAAGACCCTAGAATCAAGGAATCACAGGACCAAAGGCTAGAAGGGACAGGAAGGATCATCTAGCCGAGCCAGAATTATTATAACATAACTCTGTCCCAATGTTTTTCTTTTTCCATGATATCATTTTTTTCAACTAAACTAAATACTTTTTAATAAAAAATCACGTTTCCTTCACGCTGAAATTTTGATTTCTAGCAAGGGGAGGTGGACATTGGAGGGGGTTCAAAATACAGAGACAGAAATATGAAAGAAGCTCTTGCTTTTAGCCGCTAGAGAGGGAGTCAGGACTCCTTTTTTTATCCCAGACTCTACCACTGAATTGCTGGGGAACTTGGTCAAGTCACATCACTTCCCCAGGCATCAGTTTCTTTTCCAAATATTTGTCTGTTTAGAGCTTGTTCTGGCTGGGTCTGTTTCCCCCTTTGGCTCTGTGCAACTCACAGCATGAGAGTGGCCCCAACCCTGGCCCCAACCCTGGACAGGGAGTCTTTAGTTGTGACTGTGACACACCATGAAAAGCAGACAGGCACGGTGACAGATGTTTGAATTAATGCAAACACAAACAATAGGTTGACTGTTGAACCAGAGAAAAGGAGAAAGACACACAACAGGACACACAAATCATTTGAACTGGCTCGATCCAGAGCGGATGGGGGTGGGGGGAACGGGGCAGTAGGAAGGGGAAGTTCCAGGTAACAGTGGGAGGGTGGGCACAGAATGAGATCCAGGAGGGTAGCTGGAAGGTTTGCTTCATTTCCTTACCCGTGTCTTGGGGGAATGCAGCATCCCAGGTCCCCGACACGACGCCTGCAGTTCGCCCAGACTGGCTCAGCCCGGGCAGGAAGCCGTTCTCATGGGTGTGTATGTGGAGGGGTGGGGAATAGGTGGGGGAGGTGGGGAGGAGAAACACAAGACATAGCTGGGTCTGATCACGTTTGCAATGCCTGGAAGGCGTCCAGCACCCAGTGCTGCAAGCAGATGTCACACAAACCACAAGCTCCCCACACTAGGCCCTAGCAAAGTGTCTGCATTTAGCCGTCAGCAGGGCGCCTGAGAACAGCAGGAGCTGAGATGCAACCACGTCCAGCCAGCTCCACTGGGGGAGGTAGCAGGAGAGAGACCAGAGTCTGGCTGGGAGTCGGACACATGAGATTTAAGGCCCGGCTTGACAAATCCCTGGCTGGGATGATTTAGTTTTGGTTGGCGCTGCTTGGAGCAGGGGGTTGGACTAGATACCTCCTGAGGTCCCTTTCAAACCTAATCATCTATGATTCTTAGATTTTCAGCCCTGTCTTTGATGCCAGAGCCCCACCCACATCACAGGCCAGCCAACACTAAGGAAATGTTCGCTTCCTTTGCTAGAGACCGCACAAACCACAGCCTAGACCCTTACCTGCCTTCACCACTTGTCATTTTCCTGAAGGCTTAAGACGAGCAGCACCTGCAGGCACTTTTCAGCTCCATGTGATCCTGGGATGCATCGGCAGGAGAATGTCCAATCGGAGCAGAGAGGAGATTTTCCCTGTGGATTCGGCCCTGGCTCGACCACTGCTGGGATCTTGTGTCAGTCTCTGATGCCAGCCATTTAACAAAGACTTTGCTGAGTTGAAGAGAGTTCAGAGAAGAGCTGCAAGAATCAATAAGAGACTGGAAACCAGGCTTGAGAGAGAAACTCCAGGAGCTCAGTCCGTTCAGCTGATCAAAGAGAAGGTGAAAGCGAAGATAAATCTGATAGCGATCGTGCTCAGGTGCCATGTGGCTTTGACTGTCTTCTTCTGGTAGCTGGTGATGGAGAAGAAGAATCCATTTCCTGTGTAGTTGGGGGAATGGGCCCGCTACTGGGGATCTCTCCAGGCTCTCACACTACCTGGTGCAGTTGGCTAGGAAAAGGATCTGGGTCCCTTGCTCCCACTCTCTTTACCCAGAGGCCCACCTGACCTTGAGGGCTCCCCCCCACTCTCCTGTGTGGTGGGGTCCCTGTAACCCCAACAAGGCTGGGCCCAGGATGCCTGGGGCTCACCCCCCAATCATGCCGTGGCCCCTTAGGGCAGGGGCTAGGTTGTCCCCACTCCAGGGGGCTCTCCCCAGCCGCTCGTTGCACCCAGCTCAGGATGGCCCCAGCTCCTGCCCTGCTCGGCTCAGCTCAGCTCACTGGGTCTCTCCTCTGGGCCCAGCTGTGGCTTTTCTGTCCTTAGCTCAGCCCTGCTCAGCCCAGGCAGGTGCAGGTAGAGCCAGCTCACACGGAGGACAGGACTACCCCCATTCTCCTGGCTCCTCCTTGGCCTGCCCGCCCTGTCGATCAGGCTGGCCTCTCCCCACTGGCCCTGGGGATGTGTCTGTTTCAGGGCCCTGCTTCCTCCAGCGATGCCAACCAAAGAGACCCGCTCCGTCCCAGTAAGGGGCTAAGAGACCCCTTACACCTGTCACAACGAGGAGGAAGCCACGGGTGCAGAGCACCATGACAGGAAGGTGCATCATCTCCAAAGGCGCTGCGCCATGAACACAGGCAGCTTCTTCGTTGGCCGTGGCCTGGGGATAAGTGCAGCTGGCCAGTTCTGGGACTGAGCAAACAAAGAAGGAACAAATGGGAAGTCTTAATAACAGAGAGAGAGGGGATAGAATTGGGTCATGAAGTTGGATGCAGACATCAGAGGAGCTGTGGCACTAAGAGATGCCCCACAGGTCAGAGGAGGTCTCAGCACAGCAGCTCTGGTAGTGCCGAAGGAGCGGAGCGGTGGAAAAGGTCCATCAGGGCATGACGGGAAGAGTTCTCTACTCAAGGTACTTCGCCATTCCCAAAGCAAAAGGGGGTCTATGGCCCAGACTAGACCTGCATCATCTCAACAAATATCTCAAGAGACTCAAGTTTCGCATAGTCTCTCTAGCTTCCATAATCCCACCCCTGGATCCAGGAGACTGGTAGCCACCCTCGATCTCAAGGGTGCATACTTTCATATCTCTATTCTCCCCAGCCACAGGTGCTTCCTTCGCTTTATGGTGGCTGGCTCCCAGTACCACTTTACAGCTTTACCCTTTGGCCTGTCATCGGCCACCAGACTGTTTACCAAATGCATGGCTGTGGTGGCTGTACAGCTGAGGCGAAAGGGGGTACAGATTTCCCCCTACCTGGATGATTGGCTAATCAGAGGCAGGTCCAGGTCCCAAGTTCAGAACAGTGTGAGCCTGACATGTGCCACTTGCTGCTGGCTGGGCCTGTTGGTAAACGAGCAGAAGTCCACGTTAGCTCTGGTGCAGCAGGTAGAGTTCATCGACATGATCCTGGACGCTTCTCAGGTCAGAGCCTTCCTGCCCCCGTCACGCTTTGGAGCGCTGTCCTCCATTATTGCTCACCTGCACCACTGCCCTAGAACAACAGCCAGACGTTGCCTACAGCTGCTAGGACACATGGTGGCCTGCACCTACGTGGTGAGGCTGGCTTTCCTGAAGCCCTGCTTCAATCGTGGCTGGCCTCGGTGTACATTCCGAGAAGGCACCTTCTGGATTGGGTGGTTACATTTCCCCCACGTCCTTGCCTCCCTAGTCTGATGGGAAACCCCTCGGGCAGTGTTAAGGGGTGTTCTGTTCGAGGAGCTAGTCCCCTCGGTTACCCTGTTATCAGATGCCTCGGACATAGGGTGGGATGCCCATTTCAGCGCCGATCTTAGCACACAAGTGTTAACTCACAAACTGGGATCTGCTTATATGACTCTCGTTCGATAATGACAGAAAGGCTTTAATTACTATACTTATAAACATAAAATGAGCCCCCAAACCAAAAGTCCAGTATATTTTAACTGAAAAAGCAATTACCCTCACCAATGCAGGCAAGAGGCAGCGATGGTTTCTTAGCGGCTTCCACCAAGAGCCTGTATCTGTGATCTCAGAAGACAGCTGGGCAAGATGTCAGGTCTTATCTGTTTCTTGTCAAGAGTGATTTCTGTTTACCAGTTCCATTGCTTGCCTTTTATATTCTTACATTCAATGTTTTTCAAAGCATTTTGGTAATTTACATGAGTAAACACAGGAATTCCAGAAAACAATAGTTAAATGGCGCTAGCCACCTAGATTTGTTGTTCAGTTTCTGTGTTCTACCCTTCAAACAAAGGGGATTGGGGCTGTGATTAAATTGAGCAATACCTGGGGTGGCACCCAGCCATGGGCTTTGATCATAAGGTTTTTTGAGAGGTCTGGAGCCAAGGAGGTTTGGCACGCCCTGCATTTAACACATTTCCGTTTACTGCATAAATTACTCCCAGAGGGTAAGTTCGTTAGGGAAGATGGTCCAATCAAGAGAGGCAATCAATAAACAGCTATCTTAATGAAATACCAGACATACTTTGAGAATGGAAAGACCGCATGGGTATGTTGCAATGAGACACTATTACCCCTTTTCAAAAGAGACTCCAGCCACCATTTCACATACTCTGCAATATGCATTTTACTAATATTTGGTAGCTTAATTTTAAAAGTAGGCCCAGCCTAGCTGAAATTTCATGGTCCACACAAGGGGTCTGGTGGAAAGAAGAGAGGTGCCTGCACATCAGTGTGAAAGAACTGTGGCTCATTCGCCTGGCGTGCAGCGTGTTCCACCGTTTCATTGAGGGCAAGGTGGTACAGGTGCTGACAGACAATAGTGGCTGTGTACTACATCAAGAGGCAAGGGGAGCATGTTCTTCAGCCTTACGCAGGGAAGCTATCGCCCTGTGGGACTTTGCAGTGGGACATGATTTTCACATGATAGCCTCTCACCTTGGGAGTGAGGAATGACGAGACGGGCCATCTCAGCAATTCGTTCTTATCCCACTACGATTGGTTCCTACACCCAAAGGTGGTGTCTATGATCTTCTGGAGGTGGGGATCTCCAAAGATGGACCTGTTCACGTCAGTGTGCAACAAGAAGTTCCCACTGTTCTGCTCTCTCCATGGCCAAGAGGCTGAGTAGACCTCCTCCAGTGGTCAGAGAGTTTCATGTACGAGTTCCTGCCCTTTCCCCTCCTGCAGAGTCCTCTGAAGATCAAGAGGCACAAAACGGACGTTATCTTGATTGCTCTGGCCTGTCTGCACCAGCACTGGTTCAGCTTGTTGCTGGACCTCTCCATCCCTCCTCCTTTGGAGCTTCCGAAAGGGCACGATCTCCTGTCCCGGGATCGCGGTCGCCTGTTGCACCCAGACCTGGACTCCCTGCACCTCACAGCATGGAGGCTTTGTGGCCAAGCGAGGACAAGTGAATCTGTTCAGCGCAAGTCCAGCAAGTCCTGCTGGGTAGCAAGAAGCCTTCCATGCAGGTCGTGTATCGGTCTAAGTGGAAGCGGTTTATCCATTGGACAGAGTCCAAGATATCCCACCCAGTCTCTCACCAATGCAAGCAATCCTGGAGTATTTGCTACATCTAAAACTCCAGGGAGTGGCTGTGGTGTCCCAGAAGATCCAGCTCGCAGCCATATCAGCCTTCCATCAGCCGCCAGAGGGGAGATCGCTGTTCTCCCACCCGATGACAATTAGGTTCCTAAAATGGGTGGAGAGGCTCTATCCACAGGTTCGTGACCCGGTGCCTCCCTGGGATCTCAACCTGGTCCTCTCACAGCTCACGGGGACCCCCTTTGAGCCCACAGCTTCATGCCCTCAGTTTCTACTTTCCTGGAAGGTGGCCTTCCTGGTGGCCGTTACCTCAGCAAGGAGGTAGGGAGCAGACCTCAGAGCCCCCCTATACTGTATTCTATAAAGATAAGGTTGAGTTGAGGCCGCACCCGGCCTTTCTGCCAATGGTGGTTTCCAAATTTAATTAAAACCAAGATGTTTTTCTCCCTGTGGCTTTTCCCAAACCGATGGTTTGGAGAAGGAGAGAAAGTCGCAAATTCTAGATGTAAGAAGGGTGTTGGCTTTCTACATTTGACCATTCCAGAGATCGATGCAGCTCTTTGTCACGGTGGCCAACTGGCAGAAAGGCTTACCCCTCTCCTCCCAGTGCATCTCCTCATGGATAATTTCCTGCATCAAGTGCTGTTTTGAGCAGGAGGAGGTTCCACTTCTAGAAACCATCACAGCTCACTCAACCAGAGTTCAAGCCTCGTCTATGGCCATCCTTACAATTGTGCCTGTGCAGGACATATGCAGAGCCATCACCTGGGCGTCAGTGCATACCTTCATGTCCCACTATGCCATTGTTCAGCAGATGTGGGAAGACGAAGGCTTCAGCACAGCGGTGCTGCGGACAGCTCACCATTAACTCCGACCCACCTCCAAGGTATTGCTTGCTAGTCACCTATAAAGGAATGGACATGAGCAAGCACCCAAAGAAGAAAAGAGGGTTACTTACCAGTCACTGCTGTTCTTCGAGATGTGTTGCTCATATCCATTCCATATTTCACCCCCTGTCCCTGCTGCCTGAGTTGGTGAGAGAAGGGACTGAGGTGTCATAGGATCGGCAGCGTCTCATACAGTGCGGTGCCTATGCAGATCTCTAAGGGGCAAGGAGCCGGCCCTATGTGGTCTGCTAAGGGGAAAAACATTCCGGTAACCATGCATGGAGGCATGCACACCCCTACAATGGAATGGACATGAGCAACACATCTTGAAGAACAGCAGTTACTGGTAAGTAATGATCTTTTCTTCAGAGTTTTAAATGCTGAAACAAAATCAAAATTGCAGTTTGAAAGGAAGAGAAAATGTTTCATTGTAGCTAGAACATTTCCATCAAAATTTTTAGTAAAAAACCAAAAACAGGCATTGAAATGGAAATTTTTGGGGGGTGAAATCTCCAAATTCCAGACCATAAAGCAAGATTAGTTCCACTTTCAAGAAAAATGAAAAATTGCAGTTGAAACCAAAGGAAAACATTTTGTTTCCCTTTCAATTTTATCCTTGAGAAATGCTGTAGGAATTGAATGGTTTTTGGGAAACACTTTGAGTTCGATAAGATTGTATTTTCCAATGCAAAAAATTTTAAATCAAAAAGTGGTGATCAGTTCTGGAGTTAAAGCCACTCTGTACAGAACAAAAACACACCAAAATCAGAAAACCAGAAAAGGAGAGTTCAAATACAACATTATGGCATAAGATAAAACTATACTTTCAAAGAGATGGTTAAGGAGTGAGCTTACTCCAGTCTGTATTCACCTACCTACCTAGAAAAATGATCTCTGATGGCTGGAAGTTAAAGCTAGACAATTTCAAACTAGAAATAAGGTGCAATTTTTAACTGTGAAAGGAATTAACCAATCGGCAATGTTACATGATGGATTCTACGTCAATGGTGATTTTTAAATTAAGATCTGCTCTTGTTCTAACAGGAATTACATGGGGGAAGTTTTCTGTCCTGTGTAAAGAGGAGGTCAGACTAGATAAGTGATTCTCAGTCTTTTCAGATGACTATGGCCCTTCCAGGAGTCTGATTTCTCTTGCGTACCCCAAGTTTCACCTCACTTAAAAACGACTTGCTCCCAAAATCAGATGTAAAAATAAAAAAGTGTCACAGCGCGCTGTGACTGTACAATTGCTGATTTTCTCATTATGTCTGTATGAAATTGTAGTTTGTACTGACTGCCCTAGTGCTTTTTGTGTAGCTGTTGTAAAATGCGGCAAATACCTAGATGAGTTGATGTATCCCTGGAAGATATCCACGTAGCCCAGGGGTACATACTCCCTGATTGAGAAACTCTGGACTATATGATTTCAGTGGTTCCTTTAAGGGTTATTAAGCAACCATGGGACTTTAAATGCAGAAAGACACTTTTGTCTCAATGGGCAGGCAAATTTTGTAAGGTGCATTCATGGTGCAGAGCAGCTGCATGACAGGAGGCGTAATTACTAGAAACGGACACAATATTTCTTCAGCAGGAAAATGCGTTTTGAGGAAGGAAAACTTTCATAGGAAGTATCAGAAAGTGAAAAAAGAACAATTTTTTTTGGTGAGAATATTGAAAACCAACAAATTTCATCCAAATATATATTATTTTTGGCTTTTTGCTGTTTTCAGCCAACTTTTTTTGTTTAGTTTTTTTCTGCACTTTTTGGCCTAAATATTTTGACCAGAAATATTCAGCTTTCAGTTGAAAACACATCCCTCCCCCCAGCACAAACACACAGAGTGCAGCTCCACTGATCCTGGGAAGACATCAGCTGACCTTCCTCGACTCAGCAAAGGGTCATTGACAAAACGTGGGGGCGAGATAGGAAGATACCATAAACCCAGCACCAAGACAGAGAAGTGGAATAGGAAGGGTTGTCAGAGATCACCAACTCTACACGATCTGTGAAGAAATTAACCTAACCTAACAGGTCAAAATTGATGTCTGTTTAGTCAAGGAGTGGTTATTGAAGTCTCCAGGACAAGAAGTGCTAGAGAAAGAGGGGGAAATAGCTCCACTTGATGCAGAGAGCCAGAAGGAGACCAAGTCAGGAGTGACAGGAAGTATTTAATTAACCTCCCTTGCAAGGGCTGAGAGGTTCCCAAAGACAGCCAAAGATTGAAGGAGGGGCTTGGATGCAAATGGGGGGTTTGTTGAGACAATGAGGAAGCGGGGGTTACCCTTGAAAATGGGTAGGAGAGGAAAAAGAGATAGCACAGTGGATCATTTTTTCATCTGTGCTCAGGCGGCCGTGCATCGCAGGGTCAGTGCTGGGTGCTCGACTTGATGCTTTGAAGCTCACACAGATGGCCTCTCCCTGGGCAGAAGAAGCTGTTCTGATGTGGGTTTTGCTAGGGTGGGGGTTGAGCAGCTTAGTGGAAGAGAAGCTGCAGATGGGGGCTGGGTCCCACATCCTCTGCAAAGCCTCAGAGGTGTCGGGCTCCTGCTGCTATGATCTGAATGTCACGTTATCACCTCCCAGGTTCAGCTTTGGGCCCTGACCTCCTCTAGCTGAGCTGAATCAGCATCGCAGATCTAAGAGACAGACGCTCCCATCCAGGGGGGTCTGCAGGGCCAATCTGGGACACAACCACATCCTGGGACGGCCCCGGCCCCTTCTCACCACAGGCAGCAGGGATGGAGAGGGTGTTAGCATATGAGTCAAATTCTCCACTCTTCTAGTGACTTTTTGTTCCCCTTATTGACCAGGTCCAGTTCGATTTCAATGGCAGGTTGGTTGTAGAGTCTCTGTTGTTCCCTGAATTATTGGTCCATGAGGAGGCAGAATCAAAGGATCGAGACAGCTCTTCATATACTCCATGCCTAAGGACTGTGTTGATCTCTGCAGGTGAGACTTTGACAAAGATCTGTAGGGATGAAATGACGTGCTATGGAAGTCAGCAGAGGAAAAAATCACAGAGAGGTTCTTGACAACCTTGCAGGTTTGTACAAGCCGGCCTGCCTGAGCTGGAGGGCAACAAGAAGGTAGCTGGTAGTGATCAAAGCCATTTCACCCAGGAATCAGGTAGCCATGGTGGTTGTCACTCTCCCTTCACCCATAAAGAGAGTTTCCTCCAGGATAGCAGTGACTGAACAAGCCAGCGGAGTGCGTGTCATTGTAGAACATCATCTTGGAACCTAATCTTCCTTTTGATGGGTCAGCCTTGTTCTCAGACCAGATGGATGGGAAGTTGTATGGTCTGAAGGACATGAGACCCATGATCTCCTCTCTGGGCCTTTACACGCCGCAGACCTCTAGGCGTCAGGCACATCCCTAGGGACAGCAGCAGCAGAGGTTTCAGCCAGGACCATTCACGACCTATAGAGAGTGGGACAGAAATAGGGAGTCTAGGAGACACCATCCGCCCCCACATTCCTCCTCAGCACCTCAGCAAGGATCATCTAGGCAGTTGGGCAATCAAAGATAGTCTCTTTGATGGCGACGCTACAGCCTGTTTCCTGGATCCCTGCCGCCCTTTTTTAAACCTCCTAGCTCCCTTCCACTCTGAGTGGGCCAAAATTATTTTACCTCACAGCGTGGAGGCTTTGTGGCCAAGCAAGGACAAGCGAACCTGTTCGGCGCAAGTCCAGCAAGTCCTGCTGGGTAGCAGGAAGTCTTCCATGCAGGTCGTGTATTGGGCTAAGTGGAAGCGGTTTACCTGCTGGACGGAGTCCTGACGTATCCCACCCAGTCTCTCACCAATACAGGTGATCCTGGAGTACTTTCTACAGCTAAAACTCCAGGGATTGGCTGTGGCCTCCTAGCAGCCATATCAGCCTTCCATCAGTCGCCAGATGGGAGATCGCTCTTCTCCCACCCAATGACGATTAGGTGGATAGGCTAGGGTGGATAGGCTCTATCTGCAGCTCCATGATCCGGTGCCTCCCTGGGATCCCAACCTGGTCCTCTCATGCCTCACTGGGCCCCCCTTTGAGCCCATGGCTTCATGCCCTCTGCTCCTACTTTCCTAGGAGGTAGCCTTTCTGGTGGCCATTACCTCAGCAAGGAGGGTCTCCGAGATTAGGGCACTGACCTCAGAGCCTTCCTCCTGAAGGTGGTTTCCCAATTTCATTAGAACCAAGATATTTTTCTTCCTGTTTTTTTTCCCAAACTGCACGGTTCGGAGGAGGAGAGAAGGTGGCACTCGCTAGATGTAAGACGGGTGCTCGATTTCTACACCAAATGCATGAGACCATTCCGGAGTTCGATGCAGCTGTTCATCATGGTGCCCGACTGGTGGAAGTGCTATCCTGTCTCCTCCCAGCACATCTCCTCGTGGATAATTTCCTGCATCAAGTTCTGCTATGATCACACGGAGGTGCCGGTTCCAGGAACCATCACAGCTCACTCAACCAGAGTTCAAGCCTAGTCTATGGCCATCCTAGTGAGCGTGCCCGTGCAGGACATCTGCAGAGATGCCACCTGGTCATCAGTACATACCTTCATGTCCCACTATGCCATTGTCTAGCAAATGCTGGAAAATGTGGGTTTCAGCAGAGTGGTGCTGCGGGCAGCTCACTGTTAACCCCGACGCACCTCCAAGTATTGTTTGTTAGTCACCTATAATGGAATGGACATGAACAAGTACCCAAAGAAGAAAAGAGGGTTATTTACCAGTCACTGCTGTTCTTTGAGATGGGTTGCTCATGTCCATTCCATAACTCACCCCCTGTTCCTGCTGCCAGATTTGGTGGAGACAAGGGACTAAGGGGTCGTAGGGCCAGCAGCACCTCATATACTGTGGTATGTGTGCGGGGCTCCAGGCGGCGTCGAACCTGGCCTTATTGGCTGTGATTAGGCAAAAAAAGTTCCAGTAACCATACATGGAGGCGTGCACACACCTACAATGGAATGGACATGAGCAACACATCTCGAGAAACAGTAGTTACTGGTAAGTAACAATCTTTTCTTTGGAGTTTTAAAAACAGAAACAAAATGAAAATTGCAGTTTGAAGAGAAGAGAAATGGTTTAATTGCAGCTAGAATATTTCCGTTAACTTTTTTATTAAAAAAATAAAAACAGGCGTTTAAAGGGAACATTTTTTTTTTGGTGAAATTCCCAAAATCCAAACCGTGAAGCAAGACTGGTTCCACTCTCAAGAAAAATGAAAAATTGCAGCTGAAAGATGAAGGACTAGATTTTTAAAAGTGTCTAAGGGAATTAGTTGCCAAATTCCCATTGAAGGTCAATAGGAGTTTCACACCTAACTCACAGAAGGGTTTTGCAAATTTCCTCTGTAGAAGCCTATTCTCATTGACTGTCAGGGAGGTTCCCACCTGCCTAAACACTTTTAAATCACTTGCGTATCTCCCGTTGACTGCTGCTGAATCCAGAAGGTAAATGTAGACAGGGTCCAAGACACAGGAAAGGACAGACCATAAAGAACCAAATGCCCCCAAATGATCTAAACATGAACAAACCCAAGAGTCTCAACCATGTCCTTAAAGTGCCTGATTCCTAGATTCCACGTCCGGAAGGGATCATAGTGGTCATTACATCTGACCTCCTGCATTACACAGGCCAGATACTGGCTCCAAAATGATCCCTAGAGCAGAGCTTTTATACAAATATCCAAGTTTGATTTAAAAATTGCCAGTGATGAAGAACCCACCACGAACCTTCGGAAATTGTACCAGTGGTCCCTTGCCATTAGAAATTTGCACCTCAGTTCCAGTCTGAATTTGTCTAGGTTCATGTTCCGGCTGCTATGCTGACAGAAACACACAAGATTTTTTTCAGGGGACAAAGCAATATGCCACTTCATTATGATAAAGCATTAATAACAAATAACTGATAACTAACACATTCATGCACAGACCCCCCCGCCCAAATGTTCCGCAGCTGGTCATGTTTCGTTACCACTCCTGATCGTAGCTTGTCATCGCAGCCTGAGTTTGTAGCTGGTTTTCACAGCTCATGAATCTTATTGGGCCAGGGAAGCCGGGCATGGGGAAGAGTAGGGTCTCTGTTGGGTGGGCACCGATTCTCTTTGATGTTGCTAAGCACAGCGTTACCCAAAGCTTTCCATTCTCACCTGCCTTTTTACAGGTTTTAGTTTTAACTTAAGTCTATGGATCCTGCTGTGACACCTGGCTCTGGGTTCTGTGTGACCATTGATCACCAGTCCATTACAGACGTGACTTACATTTTGGAATTTTTTTTTTTTTGGTTTCTTTTCTAGCGTGAATTCATCTTGCTTTTTCAGGGTTTTATCTGCTTTATTCAGCATCAAGGCAGTACTGGTGTTTGTACTCCACCCGATCGTCAGGAGAAGCTGATTCTGGAGACTGATTCCATCACTCATACCTCATTCACACACCTAAATGAAATTACACACACCTAAATGAAGTGTCAGCAAGACTTAGACTAGTTAATACAAAATGGAGTATACTTGTTCATAATGGCATTTCAGTTAAAATATAGAGTCATGTCAGACTGTATAGAACAATCCATTAAAAAGAGTTACTTTAGTTACAATGACAAAAAGCGAATATTTTAGCAGGCGTGTCCAACCCGCGGCCCACGGGCCGCATGCGGCCCAGGTCCGTTATGAATGCGGCCCTACAAAAAATCGTAAACTTACAAACTATATAAAATTGCAACTACAAATACAATTTTAACATGCTTCTGATTTATAAGCGAAGAATTTTTGGATTTAACATGTTCTTTAGCAATAAGAGATTCATAAAATCATTCTCAAATAATTTTATTTATTTAAAATTGCCGCCCGTGCGGTTCGTTACTCCGCTACTCTTACCACGAAATAGATGTCTATGCGCATCATGAATACGCCACAGTGCGAACGCTGATTCGGCAATTTTTAGCGGTCGATTTGACATATGTTTCTGGCGATTTGTGCAGTAAATATAACCAGTGATAATTGATTATATTTCTTGCTACCTACCTTTGTAAACAACAAACGATTTTAGTTGGATATGTAAGTATATATTTGATTATTAACCCTTGCTTTCTAATTTTCTAACCAAATATCGAAGAATTAGTATTGCAAAAACAATGTCAAATATCTCACTAATTTCACGTTTCTGTATTTTATATTTATAATAAAAATTCGTGAATTAATAAAGTTTTTTTAATTTATACACACACGCGCGCGCACACACACACACATTTTTTTTTCCTCATCAGCTATATGTGCGGCCCAAAACAACTCATCTTTTTCCAATGTGGCCCAGGAAATCTAAAAGATTGGACACCCCTGCTTTAAAGGAAAGGTCCTTCTGTTGGTGGCAATAGAAAATGAGTTACTTTAAAGACAATTTCTATTAAGACAATATTTATAACAATTTCTAACAGTGACGGTAAGAGGACGAGCGATTTAAACAGCAAAGGGACAAGAAGCAAGTGGCTTAAAAACATTTTTACCACTGATAACTATATTTATACTTAAGGGCAGCTTTCTCAGTGAGTGAACAAAAGTAGCTCTTAATGTGGCTTTCTTAATGTGCACCTTGCATTGGGGTTTGAGTGAACTCGGCTTCATTCACAGGAGTGTATGTCAGTAATTTAAGTTGAAAATTTCATTTTAAAAACAATTCATAAATTATTTTGATTTTATAAATGTCCCCTAATGGCCACTGGATCTTGTTAGATACGTGGTTCTGGCTGCAGAAGGAAGCCACTTCCTAAGTACCCAGGTGGCGCGTGTTACCAGTGCTAGCTCCTTGCTGCAGCCAGCTGGGCTGGAGATCAGCGCTCCCCTCGCCCTGGCTGTAGCAGGGAGCACAGTAAAGTTCTCCGGGTACATCCCTGGGGACCAGGGTCCCTACTGGAGCTGGACAGAGGGGAGCTCTGATATGCCCTCCCCCTTGCTGCAGAAGGATCTAAGTTCCTAGGGGCCCACATGCAGGGAACTGTTTCCCTGCTGAAGCCAAGGGGATGAAAGATTCTCCTCACTGAACTGCTTCCCTTTGGCTGCAGTGGGAGGGGTTTGATGGGGCTCCTGGTAGAGGCTCGTGGCCGTTCAGGGTTGTAAAAATTATATTTGTGGCCCTTAAGCTAAAATGGTTGGTAACCACTGACTTAGAACTTCCTCTTCTCAACTGAACAGCGAATTATGAAACATTTGCTCCCCAGGTCAGTGCTTAGATATAGACTAGAATCAAGTCACCCTTTAACCGTCTCGTTGTTAAGCTAAATAAACTGAGCTTCTTGCATCTATTGCTATAAAGCAGGTTTTCTAATTCTTTCATCATTCTTGTGGCGCTTCTCTGAATAAGGCCCAAACAAATTAACTTGCTCAAAAAGACAATTTTGGGGTCAAGATGAAGCTACAAACAGCAAACAGAATTCTTCACTTTCCTCCATGCAAATATGGACAATTCCATCTGCTCCCCTACTCAGTCGGCTCTGGCCTGGAGATGGTGGGAATCTGGCGGTTGCGTGCACGTTGGCGGTACCTCAGAAACTCGTCCTCCATGCTGAGGTACAATACGGGATTGAGGCAGCTGTTGAAATATGTCAGGACAGAAGCAATCACATGTTCTGTGATCCTTAGAGGCAGGATAGCTGGTAGCTGAGAGCAGGAGGAAGGAGATGATGTGATACAGTAGCCAGCAGACGAAAAAGGACTGGATCAAGCCAAGGAGGGTCCTGAGCAGGTTGGTGGACTCACTCAGCTTGTTTCCTCCCCGCGTGGCATCTAGAAGGATATAGAAGGTTGGGATCAATATCAAGGTTAATGGGATCATAAACCCAACCAGTAACTGGATTGCAACAGTGGCCTTCAGCCTCCCTTCATCCAGCCGGAAATGAATCCCGATTCTGGCAGGCTGGAGCAGGGATTCCCAGACATCAGTGTACTGCAAGCCAAACCCAAAAGACAGGGCCCACATGCCCAGAACCACCCACAGAGCCAAGCGGGGTGTGCAGTGGTTCTAGGCCCACGTGGAGCATGTCACAAGTATACAGTGATCAAAGTCAGTTGGCCCAGGAATCGGGTAGCCACAGTGGTTGTCACTATCCCTTCACCCATGAAGAGATTTTCCTCCAGCTTAGCACTGACTGAACATGCCAGCAGGGTGCGTGTCATTGTAGAATGCTGTCTTCTAACTAATATCACTGAATGCCTCAGTTCTGAGTGTCACCATACGAACCCCAAAGGACAGGATCTACATGCCCCAGGCCACCAGGAAAGCCACATGGGGAGAGTGATGGCACACGCCAGAGAGACACTTCGGGTGAAGCTGATGGCTGTGAGGAGGAAGGCACTGGAGAACATGTGCAGGGACACCATGGCCAGGTAAGCAACTTGGAAGGACAGTAAGAATGTGATCAAGCTGATCATGGCCTAGTTGAGGAAAGAGAAGACATTGACCATCCTCTCCATGCAGAAGCCAGGGAGGAAGATGATACGGCCCTTCAAAAATGAAGAAGGTCAAGACATAGGATAAAAAAGATGAACATCATCAACATCATCATGGGAACATGCATTGGTGTAGGCTTGTGAATGACCACCTCCCTCATCTTCCTACCTGGCATCTGCATGGAGAGGATGGTCACCGTCTTCTGTTTCCTCAACTTGGCTGTGCCCCTCCCTCTCAGGGATTAATACGCCGATTGCCTCAGGAAAGCTTAACAGTGAGGGTTTTACCCACTGGAACATTTTACCAAGAGTTGGGATTCTTTCTCCATCACTGGCAGTTTTTAGATCAAAATTCAACATTTTTCAGAAAAATACACTCTAGGCATTATTTGGTGTGTGTTATCCAAGAGGTCATATTAAATGAGCACAGCAATCCTTTCTAGCATTAGAAGCTAAGTATCTATAAATGCAAATCTTGTTCTGGGTAGGAACAAAATTAAAATTAGAGCTGGTTTGAATTTTTCAACCAAAAATTTTTCTCAATGGAAAATATGATTGCTTTGATATAGAATATCTCCATGGGGGAAAATATAACTCCTCATTTTCTGATCCAAAGAATTAAAAAGAAAAAATCCTTTAGAATTAACATTTCAAAAGGTAAGGAAAGTTTATGTTGACTGGAAATGCAAAATATGTTAACGCCAAATGTTGAATGGCTTCATTTTCCTTGAAAACATTTTCCCTTTGGACATTGCGACTGCTAAATTTCATTGGATTTTTTCCAGTTTAGATATTTTGACTCTTTGTTCCAGTTTGCAATGTAAAGTCATTCTGAAACACCGAAGGAAAACTCTGTTTTACCATCAGAACTAAAATAAACAGAGAGATCCTTTCTGCCCATCCCAGCCTATTGGGGCTCTTGGGAGGCAGGACCAGTTCACACAGCATCACTGATGATTTGTGTTGTGGAGGTTCCCATACCTCCCTGGTTGAACATACTCTGTGCTTAGCTACAAGTCCCACTCCACACCTTCGATTCCTTACCCAGGTCTCAGGGGCATGAAGTGGCACAGAGCCAATCTCTGATGCAGTGCCAGCAGCTCTCCCAGACTGAACACCCTCTGGAAGGCTGGGACCATGGAGAGATACAGTGTGTCCTTGATGCCCAGTGCATGAAGGCTGGCTGGGTGGGGTTATGGCAATTGCTGAGGTAGGCTAAGGGGACCCCCGACGTCATGGAGCACCCGTGTCACTGGAATCACCCTCTTTGCCACCATGGCTAGCAGAGTGCCAAGGTGGCAGGGGAACCAGCAGAGGAAGAAGGCCATCACCACGGCCACCATGATCTTGTAGGGTCTGCCAGAGAAGGCCAGCCGGTTCCTGCTCAGTTTGGCCATAGTTATTAATATTAATATTATAAAACAAATACAATCTGTAATATTAACATTCAACACTAATTTAGTACAATGCATGCTAACACATTCAGATATAACAGCCCTGCTTGCACACATTCAAAAACAATTAAACACCATCTATTTAATAATTAAACATAATAAAACTAAAGTAATCCAAACCCAAAATGCTGCAAAAGCTCCTACAAAACACAGTTCATAAGAAACCCTAATAAAATAGTCCCCTCCCTTCCCCCTGGCCCGCTGCCCCCTCGTAGCCCAGCCCTGCATCCATCGGCCATTTGTGAATGTGCCCGGCCCTTGGGGACGCGCCTGCTCACCTGTGATACAACCTGTAGGACTTGTGCATATGCTGCCATCTACTGGCCACCTGGCTTTACTGCCACTGTCAGCCCGGAGTCTTTGAATAGTTTATAGGGGCTTTTCCCACTGAGATGTGGTGGCCTCTGTGGTGGGGCATGGGGGCTGTTTCTACTGGGACAGGAAGGAATTTGCAGTGGGGGGGGGAGATTTTGTGTTGGGGGCAGGGAAAAATCCAGGAGGGCTGCTGTGGGGAGCAAGGTGGGGGCAGGGAGGAACAAAGGGGGCTGCTGTCAGGAGAAAGGTGCAGGCAGGGAGGGATCTGGGAGAGGGGTTGGGGGCAGAGACAGATTTTGGGGGGCTGTTGTGGATTTCACCCTAGCATTGAAGCTGGAGGGTTTAATCTCACTTTCTGACCCGTGTCCAATGGGAACCCAGCATCTCAGACATGGCTATCAGGAGGGTGCAGGGCCCAGGGCTGAGGAGGAGGCTGCTGCCAGGCGGGGACCATGAGGGCAGGTGGCTGTTACCCGGCTTCAACCTTGGAGGAGGGACTGGGTGGGAAGCAGGCAGCTGCCTCCCAAAATGCATGGGCTTATGAGACCGGCGCACCAGCACAGGGTTCCCCAAAGCTCAGGGCACGGAGTGGTCTCCCCTATTCACTCTACCCAGGGACAGCTCTGCTTTCAGAATCAACACCTGCGAGCCCACAGACTCTCTCTGGCGGCAGGAAGCTGTCCTGACACAAAGAGGCAGAAAAGGACAGACCCTAAAGAACTAAACACCCCCAAATGATCTAAACATGAACAAACCCAAGAATCTCAACCATGTCCTTAAAGTTCTGGATTCCTAGATTCCACGTCCAGAAGGAACAATAGTGATCATCTCGTCTGACCTCCTGCATTACACAAGCCAGAGAACGGGCCCAAACTAATCCCTAGAGCAGAGCTTTTAGAAAAACATCCGAGCTTGATTTAAAAATCGCCAGGGACAAAGAACCCACCACGAACCTTGGGAAATTGTTCCAGTGGTCCCTTGCCATTAGAACTTTACACCTCGGTTCCAGTCTGAATTTGTCTAGGTTCATGTTACAGCTGTTTTGATGACAGAAACACACGGGATCTTTTTCAGAGTATAAGGCAATATGCCACGTTCATTATGAGAGAGCACAATTGAATTAAGGACTAAAAACTGATCCCTAACAAACAAATTCACACCCCCCAAATCTTCCGCAAACGGTCCTGTATAGTTACCAGTCCTGATCATAGCGTCTCATTGCAGCTTGAGTCCGCAGCTGGTGTTCAAAGCTCGTGGCAGTTACCAGGACAGGGAAGCCGGGCACGAGGAAGAGCAGGATCTCTGTCAGGTAGGCAGCGATGCTCTTTGATGTTGCTAAGCAAAACGTTACCCAAAGCTTTCCATTCTCGCCCATCTTTTTATTGGCTTTAGTTTTAACGTAAGTCTATGGATCCTGCTGTGTCACGCTGGCTCTGGGATCTGTGTGACCATAGATCACCAGTCCATTACAGACGTGACTTTCATCTTGGAATGGTTTTTGTTTCTTTTCTAGAGTGGATACTTCTTGCTTTCGCAGGGTTTTGTCTGCTTTATTCAGCCATTAAGGTGATACTCGTGTTTGTACTCCACCGGTCGTCAGGACAGGCTGGCACTGGAGACTGATTCCATCACTCATTCCTCATTCACACACCTAAATGAAATTGCTCACGCCTAAATGAAGAGTCAGCAAGACTTACAGTAGTTAATACAAAATGGAATGCACTTATTCATAATGGAGTTTCAGTTACAATATGAAGTAATGTCAGACTTTGATTGCAATATAATAGACCGAGCAATTTAAAATAGTTCCTTTAGTTACAACGTTAAAGAATGCATACTTTAAAGGAATGGTCCTTCTATTCCCAGCAATAAGAAAATGAGTTACTTAAAAGACAATTTCTATCAAGTGAATTTTTATAACAATTTCTATTAGTGACAGGAAGAGGACGAGTGACGTAAACAACAAAAGGAGAAGAAGCAAGTGGCTTAAAGACAGTTTTACCAGTTATAACTATATTTATACTGAAGGGCAGCTTTCTTAGCAAGAGAATGAAAGCAGCTCTATAAACAGTCTCTTAATGTGCACCATGCAGTAGTTTTATGAATGAGAACTCATCTTTATTCACATCAGTGTATGTTATTAATTTAGATTAAAAAATCCATTTAAAAAAAATTCACAAATTATTTTGATTTTATAAATGTCTACACGGCCACTGGATGTTGCTAGATAAGTGGTTCCCAACCTGTGCTCCCCAGCTCCTCTCCCGCTAGCTGCAGAAGGGATCCACCGCCTAAGTACCCAGATGGAATGCAATGCCGGCTCCTTGCTGCAGCCAGGAGGATGGGAGATCATTGCTCCTTTCTCCCTGGCTGTAGCAGGGAGCACGGCAAAGTCCTCCATGTATGTGCCTGGGGACTAGGGTCCCTACTGGAGCCAGAGAGAGAGGAGCACTGAACTCCCATCCCCCTGGGCTGCAGAAAGGAGCCACTGCCTAGGGACCCACGTGGAGGGCACTGTTACCCTGCTGCAGCCAGGGGGATGAGAGATCCTCCTCGCTGAAGTGCTTTCCTCTGGCTGCACTGGGAGGGAGTTGATTGGGCTCCTGGCGGAGGCTGGTGGCCCTTCAGGGTTGTAAAAATTATATTTGTGGCCCTCTGCTAAAAAGGTTGGGAACCGCTGCATTAGACCTTTCTCTGCTTGACTAAACAGCACATTATGAAACATTTGTTCCCCATGTAGTTACTTAGTTATAGATTACCATCAAATCACCCTTTAACCGTCTCTTTGTTAATCTAAATAGACTGAGTTCCTTGCATCTGTCACTATAAAGCAGGTTTTCTAATTCTTTCATCATTCTTGTGCCAATTCCCTGAATAAGGCCCAAAAAATTAACTTGCTCAAAAAGACAATTTTGGGGTCGAGAGACAGCTACGGGTTCCAGCAAACAGAATTCTTCATCTTCCTTCATGCAAATATAGACAATTCCATCCGCTCCCCTACTCAGGCGGCTCCAACCCAGAGATGGCAGGATTTGGGGGTTGCATGTACGTTGGTGGTACCTCAGAAACTCGTCCTCCATGGTGAGGTAGAAGATGGGGTTGATGAAGCTGTTGATATATGTCAGTCCAGAAATAAAAATGTATTCTATGGTCCATAGAGATGCAGAGTCTGTAGCTGAGAGGAGCAGGAAGGAGTAGATGTGATACGGGAACCAGCAGTTGAAAAAGTTCGGGATCAAGCCAAGGAGGATCCTGAGCGGTTTGGTGGACTGGCTCAGCCTGTTCCTTCTCCGCTTGACAGCTAGAAGGACATAGAAGGTCAGGATCAATATCAAGGTTAACGGGATCAGAAACCCGACCACGAACTGGATCATGACAAGGGTCCTCAGCCTCCTTTCATCCAGCCAGAAATGATTGCTGATGCTGCCATATGAGAGCAGGGATTCCCAGAGATCACCGTACCAGAAGCTGAACCCAAAAGACAGGGCCCACATGCCCAGAACCACCCAGAAAGTCAGGAAATGTGTGCAGTGGTTCCGGACCCATGTAGGGTGTGCCACCAGGATGCAGCGATGGACGCTGAGGGCCAGGAGGAAGAAGGCACTGGAGAACAGGTGGAGGGAGGTGACGGTGCTGCTCAGCCTCTTGACCCACTCTAAGTCCAGGAGGAAGATGGAGGTGCATTTGAGGGGCAGGAAGATGATGAAGATTAAATCAGACACTGCCCGGTTCAGAAACCACATGGCACTGACCATCCTCTCCACACGGCAGCAGGTGATGAAGAGGACGTAGCCATTCAATGGCACCCCAGTGAGGAAGGACAAGACACACAGTACCAGGAAAGTGATTTGGAATGCCATTCTCAGAGGAGATGCAGTCACAACATCCGTCCTGCTCCTCAGGTCTCTGTCTCGGTGTCGGCAGCACAGACATAGTGAGCAAAGGAAGAAAGTGTGATGAAAAGGTTTCCTGGAGAGGACAAGGATACAGAGAAAGAGAGATGATGCAACAAGGGTCTATTGAGTTTATAACCTCCCCAGATTCTGAGCTGAACTCAGAGAGGATCAGATTCGTGTAGGCGAATGGCACCGATGAGTCAAATACCTTAGAGTCAAAGAATCAGAGAACCTCAGGGTTAGAAGGGACAGGAAGGATTATTTAGCCAATGATTTTCTTCTTGCTGAAATTTTAGGTTTCTAGACAAGGAGAGGTGGACATTGGAGGGGGTCTAAGATGCAGAGACAGAAATATGAAGGAAACCCCCAGAGTCTCACGAAAATTCCCAAATAATCTTCTTACTGTCAGCTTCCCATAGGAGCTGATTGCTCCCGTGTGTGTTGAAAAAAGTTAGGTAATTAATGATGGTTTTTCTCCTTTATGTTTCAATAATGAAATTTTTTAAATTGATCCTTCTCCTGCCCCCTCATTTGGAAGTGGATTTTTTGTGTGGATTGGGCAATTTTAGGGGTGAGTTATTGGAGTGGTTAAAATGCCCACCGAAAACACCCCCTATAAAGCTTCCAATGACCAGGATCAGCTCCCAAGGAGAAGAAAAGTAAGACTGGAATAATGACGATGACAAAAAAGCAACCCAACGGAGCATCAGATGACGAAGAGAACAGTAACAAGCTAAAACACTTTTTTAAAGAAGGATATCGCATGATTCAATTTTAGTGGCTATACAGAGAATGACAATTCCTGGGTTTTATTCCACACTCTAACACTGAACTGCTGGGAACTTGGACAAGGCACTTCACGTCCCCAGGCCTCTGTTTCCCCTCCAAACATTCATCTGTTTAGAGTTTGTTGTCGCTGGGTCCCCTTTAGATCTGCGCAGCCCCCGGCGTGAAGGAGACCCTATCCTTGGCTGGGGGGTGTCTAGTTGTAATAATAAAAAGCAGACAGGCATGGTGACCCATAATGGAATTAACACAAACACACACAAATGTTTGACAATTCAAAGCAAAAAGAAGAGAAATCATTTCAACCGGCTCTATCCGGAGCAGATGAGGGGAATGGATGGGGAAGCAGGAAAGGGGGACATCCAGGGAACTTTGGGGAGGGGCAGAATGAGATGCAGCAGGGGAGCTGGAGGGTTTGGCTCATTTCCTTACCTCTGTCTTGGGGTGACACAGCATCCCAGGTCCTTGACAGGATGCCTTCGGCTTGCCTACGCTGGCTCAGCCTGGAACAGGAAGCTGTTCTCATGGGGGTGTATCTGGAGAGCTGAGGAACAGGGGGCAGGGGAGAATCACAGGACGTGGTTAAGTCCGATCACATCTGCAAAGTTTGCAAAGCGAACCACAAGCTCCTCCCGCTGGTTCCTAGTGAGGTGTCTACATTCGGCTGCCTGCATCCAGGAGAGGAAGGCAAGCGGATCTCCTTGCAGACAGGAGAAGCTGAGACACAACCACGTCCAGACAGGGGAGGTCCCAGAAACAGAGGTGCCAGCTGGGACTTCACCCCCCTGCTTGGGGAGAGATACCAGAGCCCCGCTGGGAGTTGGAGACATGAGATTCTCCGCCCTGCCTTTGCTGTAGAGGACCCAGCCACAGCACAGGCCAGCCCATGCTAAGGAAACCATCACTCTCCGCTAGAGCCACAGAAACCACAGCCCAGCCTCTTACCTGCCTTCGCCTCTCATCATTTGTCTGGAGGACTCACGTTAGCACCTTCAGGCACTTTTCAGCTCAAAGTGAGTTCCCAGGGCCAAAAGGGCCACGGCCATCCTGGGATGCATCAGCAGGGGAATGTCCAGTCGGAGCAGAGAGGGGATTTTCCCTCTGGATTTGGCCCTGGCACGACCACTGCTGGAATCCTGTGGCCGGCTCTGGTGCCAGCCTTTTAATAAAAATGTTGATGACTTGCCAGATTTTGAATTAAGGTGGGATTCTTTTCCTCAAAGTTCTGTGTATTTCAGCAAGGAAATAATTCAGAAACTTTCTCTGGCCTGTGTGATACACTAATCCAACTACATGATCACAATGGTCCCTTCCAGCCCGGGAAGCTATGTATAACTTAACATGAGAGAGATCTTTAGAGGAAATCCTTATTCACTAAAGACAGTGGGTGTTTTGCTATGGGTGTCAATGGGGCTGGATTTCACCTTTTGTTATTGACCAATGTCTAAAAGTTGCATTCAAGATACGTTAATTGAAATATCAGAGACGGCTACTGGAAGGCTGTAATATAACATGATTTTATTTCTGTGAATCCATAACACACACGAGACTGCCAAAACACAGAGAGCTGAAGTAGGTTGCTCCCATTGTTAGAGAGACACCAGTCACCCCACCGTGGCTGGCTTTCTGCTGACGGACTATGATCGTGGATGCTTCCCTGCAGAGCTTCCCTGTAGAACCAGGAAGGCTCTCAGGATTTTAAGTGATCACTGGTCAGTCTGACGCAGATTTCAGTACGACATGGAAGACAGGAAGAGTTAAGGGCTGTCTGAAAATGACAACAGTGAAACAACTGAAAGAAGAGGAAGATCTACTGTGAAAGAACAAACACAGAAAATGCAGAAACGCAATTTTTAGCAACAATGTCCTTTGAATGTTTTCAAAAAAGGCTACAGATTAATTTCACACAAAAAATCAATTTCTGAAAATAGGGCTTTTTGACAGAAAAATATTGGGCCTGTGCCCGAAGTTATTGTCACACGTAACCAATGACGTGACACCAAGGAATCAAAATCACCATTCTCCCTTTTCAAATCATTCTCCTCTAAGAAATTTGCCCCCTATCTATGTCCCAACAACGCGACCAATCCTGATTCCACATTGACAGTTCCATCTCTGTCTCCAGCAGGTGACAAAATGCTCTCACTTGATAAGGTAGAGCAAGGCATGGAAGTAGCTGTTGAAACAGAGCAGGGTGTGAGCAAAGATGGTCCCACTATTTAAGGACTCTCTGGTCTTTGGAGATGATGCTTTGGGTTATGTCTGCAGGGAGGTGACGTCGTGATACGGGAACCAGCAGAGGAAGAAAATGATGTGCAACACAAAGAGGGTCTGGAGCGGCTTCTTAGACTCATAGACTCATAGACTCATAGGTCAGAAGGGACCA
>ML675670.1:277553-321615 GCA_007922155.1 Mesoclemmys tuberculata | reverse complement strand
TATTGGTCCCTTCTGACCTATGAGTCTATGAGTCTATGAGACTGTGCTTATCTCTGCAGGTGAGACTTTGACAAAGATCTGTAGGGATTAAATGGCGTGCTATGGAAGCTGGCAGAGGAAAAAGTCACAAAGAGGTTCTTGACAAGCTAGCTGGTACTGATAAGTTGGCCTGCCTTAGCTGGAGGGCTAGAAGAAAGTAGCTGGTAGTGATCAAAGCCAGTTGGCCCAGGAATCAGGTAGCCACAGAGGTTGTCACTATCCCTTCACCCACCAAGAGATTTTCCTCCAACATAGCAGTGACCGAACAAGCCAGCGGGGTGCATGTCATGGTAGAACATCATCCTGAAACATAATATCACTGAATGCCTCAGCTCTGAGTGTCACCAGATGAACCCAAGAGACAGGATCCACATGCCCCAGGCCATCAGGGAAGGCAGATGGGGCGAGTGATGGCACAGGCAGAGTGACACATCGGGTGGCATTGATGGCCATGAGGAGGAAGGCACTGGAGAACATGTGGAGGGAAACCATGGCCAGGTAAGCAACTTGGAAGGACAGCGAGAAAGTGACCAAGTTGGTCCCAGTTCTGGGAAGGCAGAGGTGGCAGTAACCTGATCATAATGGGGGCAATTCTGCCCCTGCCCCAGTGCAGTCCTGCTTCTTGCTGGGGAGGGTGGTCTGGGCTGCAGCCTCGCTGAACAGCCTCTGAAAGGCTGAGACCATGGAGAGCTGCAGCGTGTCCTTGCAGCCCAGCCCATGAAGGCCGGCCCGGTGGGGTTGAGGCAACTGTTGAGATAGGCCAAGGGGAGCCCGACGTCATGGAGCGCCCGCATCACTGGAGTCACCCTCTTTGCCGCCATGGCTAGCAGGGTGGTGAGGTGGCAGGGAACCAGCAGGGGAAGAAGGCCATTACCACGGCCACCATGATCGTGTAGGGTCTGCCAGAGAAGGCCAGCCGGTTCCTGCTCAGTTTGGCCACCATTTTTAATACGAATATTATAAAACAACTACAACTCGTATTATTAAAATTCAACACTAACTTAGTACACCTGCTAACACATTCAAACACAACAGCCCTGCTTACACACATTCAAAAACAGCTAAACACCATCTATTTAATTATTAAACATCAGAAAACTAAAGTAATCCAAGTCCTAAATGCTGCAAAAGCTGCCACAAAGCACAGTTAGTAAAGACCCTAGAAAAATAGTCCCTTCCCTTCCCCCGGTCGGCTGCCCCCTGCTAGCCCAGCCCTGTGTCCATCGGCCCTTTGTGAATGTCAGGGTCACCGTGCCCGGCCCTGGGGACCTGCCCGCTCAGCTGTGATACAGCTTGAAGATCAAATCAGCTCTGAGCCTTTGGATAATAGTTTATAGGGGCTTTCCCTGCTGACATGCGGCAGCCTCTGGGGTGGGGGGTGGGAGCTGTTTAAACTGTGGCAGGAAGGAGCTTGGGCCTAGGGCCCAAGTGGAGAGCACTGGTGCAGACAGGGGGACGGGCTGCAATGGGAGGTGGTGGGGGGGCTGCTGGTGGAGACTGGTGGCCCTTCACAGTAGTAAAAATTATATCTGTGAACCTTGAACCAAAAAGGTTGGAACCACTTCCTTTGAATTCACTTACGCAGAAAGACCATTTTGGGGATCAAGAGGAAGCTACGGGTTCCAACAAACAGAATTCTTCATCTTCCTCTGGGCAAATATGGACAATTCCATCCCTTCCCCTACACAGCCAGCAATGAGCCCAAGTTGTCGGTGGTTTCGAGGTTGCTTGCACTTTGGCGGTACCTCAGAAACTCATCTTCCATGGTGAGGTAGAAAATGGGGTTGAGGCAGCTGCTGAAATATGCTGGGACACATGCAAAACTCCTCTCTATGATCCGAAGAGGAAGAGAGTATGTAGCTGAGATGTGCAGGAAGCAGAAGATGTGATATGGGAACCAGCAGATGAAAAAAGCCGGAATCAAGCCAAGGAGGATCCTGAGCGGTTTGGTGGCCTGGCTCAGCCTGTTCCTTCTCCACTTGGCAGCTAGAAGGATATAGAAGGTTGGGATCAAGATCAAGGCTAATGGGATCAGAAACCCGACCAGGAACTGGATGGCAACAGCAGCCTTCAGTCTCCCTTCATCCAGCCGGAAACGATCCCTGATCCTGGCAGGCTGGAGCAGGGATTCCCAGAGATCACTGTACCGCAAGCCAAACCCAACAGACAGGGTCCATATGCCCAAAACCACCCGGAAAGCCAGGCGGGGTGTGCAGTGGTTCTGGGCCCACGCGGGGCATGCCACAAGGATGCAGCGATGGACACTGAACGCCATGAGGAGGAAGGCGCTGGAGAACAGATGGAGGGAGGTGATGGTGCTGCTCAGCCTCTCAGCCCAGTCTAAGTCCAGGATGAAGTTAGAGGTGTATTTGAGAGGCAGGAAGATGATGAAGATTAAATCAGCCACGGCCCGGTTCAGAAACCACACGGCATTGAACGTCCTCTCCACACGGCAGCTGGTGATGAAGAAGGTGTAGCCATTCAGTGGTACCCCAGCGAGGAAGGTCAAACCATACAGCATAAGGAAGAGGGTTGGGAAGTGGATTCTCAGAGGAGATGCGGTCATAACATCCATCCTGATCCTCAGGTCTCAGTCTGGGTGTCGGCAGTGTAGACGTGGTACTGAGCAAAGGAAGAAAACTTGATGAAAAGATCTCCAGGAGAGGACAAAGACAAACAGAGAGCAAGAGAGATGATGTAGTGAGGGTCTGGTGAGTTTATAAACTCCCCAGATCCTGAGCTGAACTCAGATAGGACTAGATTCTTGTAGGCGAATGGCACTGATGATTCGAAGACCTTAGAGTCAAAGAATCACAGAAATACAGGGCTAGAAGAGACAGGAAGGATCATAAAGTGGAGCCTGATTTGCTCTGTCTAGATTCTGGCCCAATGTTTTTTCTTTTTACATAATATCCTTTTCCTCGACTAAAACAAATGTTTTTAAAACCCACATTTGCTTCTTACTGAAAATTTTGATTTCTAGACGAGGGGAGGTGGACATTGGAGGGTGTCCAACATGCAGAGACAGAAATATGAAAGAAACCACCACAGCCTCACCAAAATTCCCAAATAATCTTGCTGTCAGCTCCCCAAAGGAGCCTATTGTTCCCTTTTACATTAAAAAAAGTTAGTTAAGTCATGATGATTTTCCCCCCTTTTTTTATAATGATTTTTTTAAGTCATTTTTCTCCCACCCCCTCATTTTGAAGTGGAGGTTTTATGTAGCTGGGCAATTTTAGGGGATGACCTAGTGGAGGAGTCAAATTCCCATCGAAAACGCTCCCTCTCAAAACCTCCAATGACGAGAAATGCTTGCAAGGAGAAAAAAAGTAAGATTGAAATAACAAGGACAACAAAAAAGCCATCGGGCAAAACACCAGACAGCAAAGAGACAACAGACAACAAAGAGAATATTACACAAGTCAATTTTACTATCTAGAGAATATTACACACCCGTCTAGAGAATTACTGTCTAGAGAATATTATACAAGTCAATTTTACTGTCCAGACGGGGAGTCAGGACTCCTGCATTTTATCCCAGACTCTACCACTGAACTGCTGGGGCACTTGGTCAAGTCACATCACTTCCCCAGGCCTCAGTTTCTCCTCCAAATATTCATCTATTTAGAGCTTGTTGTGGCTGGGCCTGGCTCCCCCTTTGGCTCTGTGTAACCCACAGCATGAGGGTGGCCTCAACCCTGGACAGGGAGTCTCTAGTTGTGACCATGATACACCTAGTAAAAGCAGATAGGCATGGTGACCGATGATTGAATTAATGCAAACACACACCATAGGCTGACTATTGAACCCCAGAAGAGGAGAGAAATCTCACAACAGGACCCACAAATCCTTTCAACCGGCTCTATCCAGAGAGGATGGGGTGGGGGAATGGGGCAGTAGGAAGGGGCAAGATCCAGGGAACAATGGGGGAAGGGGGCAGAATGAGATCCAGGAGGGCAGCTGGAGGGTTTGCTACATTTCCTTACCCGTATCTTGGGGAAATGCAGCATCCCAGGTCCCCAACACGATGGCTGCAGCTCGCCCAGACTGACTCAGGTCAGACAGGAAGCTGTTCTCGTGTGTGTATTTGGGGTCATGGGGAACAGCTGGGGGAGGTGGGGAGGACGATCACAGAGCATGGCTGGGTCTGATCACACCTACCAAGTCTGGAAGGCGTCCAGCATCTGCTGCTGCAAGCAGATGTCACGCAAACCACAAGCTGCCTGCACTGGGCCCTAGCGAGGTGTCTGCATTTGGCCGTCAACAGGGCCCTTCCGGACTGCAGGATCTGAGATGCAACCACGTCCAGCCAGCTCCACTGGGTGAGGTCCCATGAGCAGAGACGCCATCTGGGACTTTGCCTCCCTGATTGGGGAGAAAGACCATAGCCCCACTGGGAGTCAGACACGTGAGATTTAAGGACCAGCTTGACAAAGCCCTGGCTGGGATGATTTAATTGGGGTTGGTCCTGCTTTGAGTAGGGAGGTGGACTAGATGACCTCCTGAGGTCCCTTCCAAACATAATAATCTATAATTCTAAGATTCTCTGCCCTGTCTTTGCTGCTGGGGCCCCACCCACATCACAGGCCAGCTAACGCTAAGGAAACCATCGCTTTCTGCTAGCGACCACACAAACCACAGCTCGCTCTCTTACCTGTCTTCACTTCTCATCACTTGCCTGGAAGCCTCAGACCAGGGAGCGCCTGGGGACACTTTTCAGTTCAACGTGAGTTTCCAGGGCCAAAAGGGCCAAGGCCATCCTGGGATGCATCAGCGGGAGAATGTCCAATCGGAGCAGAAAGGGGATTTTCCCTGTGGATTCAGCCCTGGCTCGACCATTGCTGGGATTCTGTGTCAGTCTCTGTTGCCAGCTGTAAGAAGGCGCTGCGGCATCCCCCGGAGTTGGAACCTGAGGGAAGGCCACAGCTAGCCAGCCGGAGAGATGCCCTGGTAGGCAAGTCTGCCCGGCAACAGGGTGGTCGGACTGTGATAGGGCCAGCCAGCCAGTCCGCCAGGCAACCGCCAGGCCAGACTGCGATAGGGCCACCCAGCCAGACCAACCAGCAGCAGAGGGGCGGAGCCCCTACAGGAAGGGGTGGTATAAAAGCCAGGCCACAGGCCTCAGTAGGGGGGAGACAGCTGCAGGAGACAGAGGTGCTGTCCTTCTGCCAGGGGCCCAGGCCCAGCTGGAACCCAGCAGAGGCGAGGGACACCCGCCACTCTGGACAGTGGACCCACCAGCTTCCTGACCTCCCCTGGTACAGTAATGGGTAGGGCCCCCGGGGCTGGGTGCCTGGAGCCGGCCCACGGACCCCAGTGACTGGCCAGCGCTCCCAGAGTCCCAAGCCTGGCCTGAGGAGCCCAACAGCCCCGGTGGGGGGCCCCTCCGGAGGCCGGGCTGGACTTAGATGAGCTGCCTGCCGCTGACCCCCCAGAAGCTGGACCCAACCTCGACGAGCTACCGGATGCTGACAGCCCCTGTGACCTAGGGGAACTGCCCATCACGGAGGACCTCCCTGCCCTTCCACCCACTGATGAGGAGGGACTGGTGAGCCAGCCGTGGGCCAAGTACCTCTATGGTCCGGGGGAAGCAGGTACCTGGGAACTTGGGGAGGAAGTGGCCCAGGGACATCCAGACACAATGGCTGAGTTAGGGGCCCGGCCCCGATGGCGTGTTGCAGCAGGAGCCCTGCTGACTTGGTGGCAACACATGTGCTACTGATAGGGCCCTGGGCCGGGACGCAGTGGAGACGGGTGGACCTGTGTCCCCCTCCCCCTCTCCCTAGCTGTCCCCGGGGGAAGAATCCTACCCCTCAGCGGGACAGCTGGACGTCTGCTTACCTCAACCCCTTCCTGTGAGACAGGAGCGTTAGACTGCTGACCCGCCCGCCCCGCCTGAGGGCTTGGCGTTACACTGCATACCTGCCGGCCCTGTCTGAGGGTCGGAAACCAGACTACTTGCAGGCGGAACCCACAAGGCCTTGTAGTTATTTCCCCATTTGAAAAGGCGCTGCAGCATCCCCCGGAGTTGGGGCCCGAGGGAAGGCCGTAGCTAGCCAGAGAGGATGACCGGTGACACCAGCCATTTAAGAAAGACTTTGCTGAGTTGAAGAGAGTTTAGAGAAGAGCCACAAGAATCATTAACAGACTGGAAAACAGGCTTGACAGAGAGACTCCAGGAGCTTAGTCTGTTCAGCTGATCAAAGAGAAGGTGAAGGCATGTGGTGAAGACAAACCGTAAATACCTAGAGGGGGAACAAATGTTTGATACTGGGCTCTTTGATCACCCAGACAAAGGTCTAACATGATCCACTGTCTGGAGTGATCCACCATTTTGATCATCTCACCTGACCTCCTCCAGAATATGGTCCCTGGAGTTAACCTATATGAATCCCTAGAGCAGAGCTTATATAAAGGCATTCAAGCTTCCTTCCAAAATAGCCAGCAATGGAGAATTCACCATGTCTCTTGGTAAATTGTTCTGATGGGTAATTCCTCTCACTGCTAAAAATTGACACCTTATTTTTAGTCTCAATTTTTCTAGCTTTAACTTCCAGCCGTAGGATTGTGTTAGACCGTCCTCTGCTACATTGAAGAGCCTGTTGTTAAATGTGTTTTCCACATGGAAATACTTATTGACTGTGAATAAGTCTCCCCTTAAACTTCTCTGTGTTCTCTTTGTTAACTAAATAGACTGTGTCTCACTATAAGGCATATTTTCTAGTCCTTAATTCATGCTCACGGTTCTTCTGTGAATAAATCATAAATTTTTAACAGTCTGGGAATTGATCATTGGAACACCTTCCCAAGGGTCTTAGTAGATTTTCCATCATTGCCAGTTTTTAGATTAAGGTGGGATATTTTCCCCTCAAAGATCTGTGTAGTTCAACAAGAAATGAATTGAGAAATGTTCTCTGGCCTGTGACACACAGAAGGTCAGAGTGCATGATCCCAACAGCGCCTTCCAGACTGGGTAGCTATGAATATGTGAACACGACAAAGATCTTGGGTGGAAATCCTAACTCACTAAAGACAGTGGGCCTTTTGCTATGGGCGTCAGTGGGGCTGGATTTCACCAATGAAATCTAGTTTTGACCAATGTCTAAATGTTGCATTCAAGGGATGTCAGATAAAAATATCAAAGACAGCTGCTGGAAGGCTGCAATACACATGACTTTATTTCTGAAAATTCAGAATGCACACGAGACTGCCAAAACATAGAGAGACACCAGTCAGCCCACAGTACCTGGTTATCTGCAGACTGATTTTGATCGTGGATGCTTCCCTGCAGAGTTTGCACGTAGAATCAGGAAACCCCTCAGGATTTAACATGATCACTGGTCAGTTTGACACAGATTTCAGGATGACACGGAAGACAGGAAGAGTTGAGTGCTGGCTGAAAATGACAATAACGCAACTGAAAGAAGAGGAAGACCCACAGTGAAAGAACAAATGCTGAAAATGCAGACATGAGAGATGCAATTTTTAGCAATGGTATCCTTTGAACATTTTTTTAAATAAGCTACCAAAATAAATGAATTAATTTCACACAAAAAATCAATTTCTGAAAATATGGCGCTTTGACAGAAAAAAATTTGGCCTCTACCAGAAATAATTACACGTAACTGATGTGACACCAAGGAATCAAAATCACAAATTCTCCCTTTTGAAATCATTCTCCTCTATGAAAATGGTCCCCTATCTATTTCCCCCCCAACGCGCCTAACTCTGATCCCACATTGACTGGGGTTCAACAGTCCCACATCTGTCTCCGGCAGCTGACAAAATGCTCTCACTTCATAAGGTAGCACAAGGGATAGAAGTAGCTGTCGAAACAGAGCAGGTCGTGAGCAAAGATGATCCCGCTATTTAAGGACTCTGGTCTTTAGAGATGAGTTCAGTTAGGTCGGCAGGAAGGTGACGATGTGATACATTAACCACAAGAGGAAGAAAAAGATGAACAACATGCCAAGGGTCTGGAGGAGCTTCTTGGACAAAGCTTCCTGGTTCCCACCCAGTTTGACAGCCTAGGTGATCAAGTACATTCTGATCGAAGCTAATGGGATCAGAAACCCAACCAGGAATCGGGTAGCTACATTGACGGCTTCTCCACTCTCTCTCAAGAAGAGGCTCTGGTCGGAGAGAGTCCTTAGGACTGCCAGCTGGCCATGACAGCCAGAATACAGATGTCCAGTGTAACCAGGGAGGCCAGAGGGATGATGAAGTGGTTCTGGACCCACGCGGGAGAAACAGTGGAGATGCAGCTGTTAGCACTCATAGCCATGAGGTGGAAGCTGCTGGCGAACATGCTGAGGGGGGCTACAATGTTGATTATCTTGCACAGGACGCTTCTCAAATACCAGTGGAAGCCCATGGCCAGCTGGGCCATCAGGAGGGGAAGGAAGATAGTGAAGAGAAATCCAGCAGTGTCCATGTTCATGTGTCACACCGAGGAGGAAGCGCAGCAGGCAAAGCACCATGAAAGCTGTAGGCATCATCTCCAAAGGTGTAATGCCATGAAGATGGGCAACTTCTTCGTTGGCCTTCGCAGGGTGATAAGTGCAGGCCGTGCAGTTCTGGGACTGAGCAAACAAGGAAGGAATGAATGTAAAGTCTTAACAGAGAGAGTGACAGGACAGAATTGGATCATGAAGTTGGATGCAGACCTCAGCGCAGCTGTGGCACTAATAGATGCTCCACAGGTCAGAAGAGGTCTCAGCACGGCAGCTCTGGTAGTGCCAAAGGAAAAAGAAAGCAATTGAGGCTGGTAGAAAAGCATGAGAAAGCGGTGGGGGAACCAAAACGATTTGTTCTCCACTGTCTTTTTTTCAGTTTTTCATCTTTCCTAGTGGCCACAAAGGCTGGGTCCACACTGACAGCGGCAAATTCCGCCGTCAGATCGATTGCTCTGGATTGACGCAGCACAGTGTGGACGGCGCGCAGAGGAGATGCAGCGAAGTCGACGAGAGGTACACAAGTATTTACGTCACTTCCATGTCTTCCTTCGACTGCCGCCGAATCCCGAAGGAAAGTATAGACCGGGCCAAAGAATCCTGAAGCAGAAATTCAAAACCCAAAGTTCTTCGAGTGCTTGCTCATGCCCATTCCATTATTGGTGTGTGCACACCTCCTTGCACAGTTACTGGAATTTTTTTCTCCTTAGCAGACCGTGTAGGGCCGGCTTCGGTGCCCCCTGGAGTCCCACGCACATGCCACAGTATATGAGGTGCTGATGGCCCTACTCAGCCTGAGTTCCTTCTTTCCGCCTGTCATGGTTGCTGGAACTGCCATTGCTTGCATCACAACTGCTTAATTCTGCATTGTTTGAACTTTAATTGCTGTTGTTTGCATTGATTAGGTAGTTAGGTTAAGTAAACTGTTAACAGTAGTAATCAGATGCTTCGGGTGCTTGGGGGAAGCCCATCGCAAGGAGAAGAGAAAGATCTTCACGGCTCTCAAACCTAGGACTCAGAAAGTCAGAGAAATCCGCTTGAAAGACTTGCTTATGGGGGCACATCTCTGGTGCCAAAAAAGTGGAAACAACGCTCGGAACGTGATCACTCCCTCGCACCATCAAGCAGGTGGGGTCAAGCACCGAATCACACCGGAGCCAAACCACAGAGACCCACTCATCGGAGCCAGCGTCTCCAACAAGGCAGCCACATCCGACTCCTGGTAGCGGGGGGGCCTCTCTGCAAGGTCGTTGGTGTCGACAGGATGCTTTCCAGAGCGATGGAGCACCTGTTGATCTGGGCACCGTTCCCCCCTGGCTTGGTACTGCACAGCAGGAGCCTCTGAAACAGCCCCACAGTGGTCCTCTGATGGTGCCTCGGTGTCCTCTCAGGAGGGCAGTCACCCAGTGAGTCACCATTGGCAAAAGGTGCCAGAGCCCTTGGTGCAGGTAGCCCTCGGATGGTTTCAATGATAGTGGCCTCCCCAATAGCCATATTGGAGTCCCTGGATTTCCCCGGTAGGGCAGGGACCGCAGTCCATGAAGTCCTCTGGTGTGCAGTCAATGCCACCGATACCAGGGAAGGGCCACCATTCGCCCTTGGACGATGATTCGGACCCACAGGAAGGGACTCTGTGGGGGACCAGTCATTGAAGAGAAGGGGTGCCACCTCCCATTGTGCCCCTCCAATCCTCCTCCTCCTCACCAGATGAAGCAGTCTCCCAAGGTCACTCAGCGCCCTTCGATGATTTTAGGGCGCACCAGGAGCTGCTCAAGAGGGTGGCAACCAAATTGGAGTTGGAGATGGAGGAGCTAAAGGAGGCCTCGAACAGTTTATTTAATGTCCTAGGAGCAGCTGCCAGGGCTCAGATAGCCCTACGCATCCATGAAGGGATGCTCAAGATAGTGAAACCTTGTGTCAAACTTCCTCTTCTGTAGCCCTAACATCTAAAGGGGCTGAGAAAAAATATTACGCCCCAGCCATGGGGTTTGAATACCTCTTCACCCACCCCTCCCCTGGGACTCTGGTGATGGACGCTGCCAAAGGGCAGCTGGGGTCCACACCGAAAAACAAGGACAATAAAAAGCTAGACCTGTTTGGGAGAAAGATTTATTCAACGGCACGCCTACAGTTTAGGATTGCCAATCAGCAGGCTTCCCTGAGCAGGTATAACTTTAACCTTTGGGACTCACTGAGGCGCTTCACTGAAGCTCTGCCCTGGAACCAAATGCTGGATTTTAATACCATCATGGAAGAAGGTACCATGGTGGCTAGAGCAGCGCTTCAGGTATCTTTGGCTGTGTCTGATTTGGCAGGCAGAGCCATAGCCTCTGCCATCTGCACAGGTGCTCATGGCTCCAGTTCTCAGGGCTGTCCCAGGAGGTCCAGCTGTCCATCCAGGATCTTCCCTTTGATGGGTCACCCTTGTCCTCAGACCAGACGGATGTGAAGTTGCATGGTCTGAAGAATTCGAGGACCGTGTTCCGCTCCCTGGGCCTTTACACGTTGCAGACCTCTAGGAGTCAGGCACGTCCCTAGGGACAGCAGATGCAGAAGCATCAGCCATGACCATTCACAACCTACAGACAGTGGGACAGTAATAGGGGATCTAGGAGATGCCATCTGCTCCCACATTCCTCCTCAGCAAGGGTCATCTGGGCAGTTGGGCAATCAAAGACGGTCTTTTTGATGGTGGGCCTGAGGGCGACGCCCCAGCCTGTTCTGGTCTCAGTGGGCCAAAATTATTTTGGACTGCTGGGTCCTTGGCGTAGTTTTGGTGGGCTATGCCCTTCAGTTTGTTTCTTCCCCTCCCAACAACCCTCCCCCTCCATCCCTCTTCAGGGACTCCTCTCATGAATAACTTCTCATTCAAGAGGTAGAGACCCTCCTCAGCCTGGGAGCGGTGGAAAAGGTCCCTGACGGCATGATTGGAAGAGGGTTCTACTCAAAGTACTTCCTTATTCCCAAAGCGAAAGGGGGTATATGGCCCATACCAGATCTGCTTTGTCTCAACAAATATCTCAAGAGACTCAAGTTTCGCATGCTTTCCCTAGCTTCCATAATCCCATCCCTGGATCCAGGAGACTGGTAGCCGCCCTCGATCTCAAGGATGCATACTTTCATATCTTTATTCTCCCCAGCCACAGGTGCTTCCTTCGCTTCATGGTGGCCAGTTTCCAGTACCAGTTTCCAGCTTTACCCTTTGGACTGTTCTCGGCCCCAAGGATGTTTACCAAATGCATGGCTGTGCTGACTGTGCACCTGAGATGAAATGGGGTACAAATTTCCCCCTACCTGGACAATTGGCTAAGCAGAGGCAGGCCCAGGTTCCAAGTTTAGAACAGTGTGAACCTGACATGCACCACTTGCTGCCAGCTGGGCCTGCTGGCAAAGAAGCAGAGGTCCACATTAACTCTGGTGTGGCGGATAGAGTTCATTGGCGTGATCCTGGACTCTTCCCAGGCCAGATCCTTCCTGCCCCAGCCACACTTCGAGGCGCTGTCCTCCATTATTGCTCACCTGCACCACTGCCCTACAGCAACAGCCATATGTTACCAGCTCTTAGGGTACATGACGGCCTGCACCTACATGGTGAGGCTGGCTCCCCTGATGCTCAGACCGCTTCAATCGTGGCTGGCATCAGTGTACATTTGAAGATTGCACCTTCTGGATCAGGTGCTCACAGTCCCCATGAGGTCCTTGCCTCCCTAGATCCACTGATCCTGGGAAGACATCAGCTGACCTGCCTCGACTCAGCAAAGGGTCATTGTCAAAGCATCGGGGACAAGATAGGAAGATACCATAACCCTGACAGCAAGACAGAGACCGTGGAATAGGAAGGGTTGTCAGAGCTCACCAACTCTGAACAATCTGTTAAGAAATTAACCTACCCTAACAGGTAAAAATTGGTGTCTGTTTAGTCAAGGGATGGTTATTAAAGTCTCCAAGACAGGGAGTGAGAGAGAAAGAGGGGGAAACATCTCCATTTGATGAAGAGAGGCAGAGGGAGACCAAGCCTGGAGTGACAGGAAGGATTTAATCAACATACCTTGCAAGGGATGAGAGATTCCCAAAGACAGCCAAAGATTGAAAGAGGGGCTTATATGCAAGGGCGGGGGGCTGTTCCAGACTATAAGGAAGGGGGGGCTCACCTTCAAAATGGGTACAGAGGAGAAAGAGATAGCACAGTGGATCATTTTTTCATCTGTGCCTCAGGCGGCTGTGAGACGCAGGGTCAATGCCGGATGCTTGACATGGTGCCTTGAAGCTCACACAGATGGCCTCTGCCTGGGCAGAGAAAGCTGTTCTGATGTGGGTTTTGCTAGGGTGGGGGTTGGGTGGCTGAATGGAAGGGAAGCCGCAGATGGGGGCTGGGACCCACATCCTCTGCAAAGCCTCAGAGGTGTCGGGCTCCTGCTGCTATGATCAAAATGTCACGTTATCACTCCCAGGATCAGCTTTAGACCCTGACCTCCTCTCTGAGCAGAATCAGCATTGCAGATCTAAGAGACAGAAGCTGCCATCCAGGGAGCCCTGCAGGGCTAATCTGGGACATGACCACATCCTGGCATGGCCCCGGCCCCTTCACACCAGAGGAAGCAGGGATGCAGAGGGTGTTAGCATATAAGTCAAATTCTCCACTCTTCTAGTGACTATTTCTTCCCCTTTTTGACCAGTTCCAGTTCGATTTCAATGGCAGGTTGGTTGCAGAGTCTCTGTTGTTCTCTGAATTATTGGTCCATGAGGAGGCAGAATCAAAGGATCGAGACAGCTCTTCAAATAGACCATGCCTAAGGACTGTGTTAATCTCTGCAGGTGAGACTTTGACAAAGATCTGTAGGGATGAAATGACATGCTATGGAAGCTGGCAGAGGAAAAAGTCACAGCGAAGTTCTTGACAACCTTGCAGGTTTGTGTAAGCCGGCCTGCCTGAGCTGGAGGGCAACAAGAAGGTAGCTGGTAGTGATCAAAGCCAGTTCACCCAGGAATCAGGTAGCCATGGTGGTTGACACTCTCCCTTCACCCATAAAGAGAGTTTCCTCAAGGATAGCAGTGACTGAATAAGCCAGCGGGGTGTGTGTCATAGTAGAACCTCACCTTGGAACCTAATATCACTGAATACTTCAGATCTCAGTGTTACCAGATGAACCCCAAGAGACAGGATCCACATTCCCCAGGCCACTAGGGAAGGCAGATAGGGCGAGTGATGGCACAGGCCTGAGAGACACATCGGGTGGCATTGATGGCTGTGGGGAGGAAGGCACTGGAGAACATGTGGAGAAAAACCATGGCCAGGTAAGCAACTTGGAAGGACAGTGAGAAGTTGGTCATTGCCAAGTTGAGCAAACAGAAGACGTTGACCATCCTCTCCATGCAGAAGCCAGGGAGGGAGGTGATACAGTCCTTCAAAAATGAAGAAGGTCAGGACACACAATCAAAAAGAAGAACAGCATCAACATCACCCTGGGAACAAGCATTGGTGAAGCAGCTCTGGTGACATTTTCTCTTCTGACATTCCCAATGCTAAATTTTACAGGATTTTTTCAATTTAGATATTTGTATTCTTTGTTCCAATTCGCAATAGAATGTTATTCTGAAAAACAGAAGGAAAATTCTGTTTTACCAACAGTACTAAAATCGAGAGAGCCTTTCTGCCCATGTCAGCCTACTGGGGCTCTAGAGAGGCAGGACCAGTCCACACAGCATCACTGCTGATTGGTGGTGTGGAGGTTCCCACACCTCCCAGGTTGAACAGACTCTCTCCTTAGCCACACGTCCCACTCCACCCCTTCGATTCCTTATCTGGATCTTAGGGCACGAAGCATCACAGAGCCAATCTCTGATGTGCTGCCAGCAGCTCTCCCAGACTGATGCTTTGTGGGGCAGAAGCTGTGGGGCAAAGTGGAGAGCGGATGGGGGGGGAGAGAAAGAGGCAGTTGGGTCTAGGTCTGATGATGAAAAGAACTCTGATTCTCTGTTGCTATCTGGGCTGTGTGTCGTGAGAGCCAACTCCATCCTTTCCATTCCCCTGTCATTTGATCTCTCAGGCAGGGACTGGTCTATTCTGTTCTAGGCAAGATCATGGCCTGTGCCCATCACCCTGGTATCTGGGTACTTTCCAGTCATACATGAAGCCACATGATGGTCTGTCTTGTGTGACTGATTCTCTCTCCCCATCTTCCCCTGGCAGTTTGTATTGTGTGTGCAGTGAAGTGAGTTGTTTTGGTAGGGTTTGGTTTAAATTAGTGGTGTAAAAAGTTAACCGTTTAACCAGTAATCAGCTGTTGGAATGTTTTAAAAAGCTGATTGCTGTTTAAACTGGTGGGGAGGGGATCAGAGTGGAGGTGGGGAAAGACACTCCTAGCCTTCCCACACTTGTTCTGTATCGATGTCCTTGTGGCAGTGATTCTCTCCACTTACAGAACCAGTTCCTCCTCCTCCCCCTCACCTCCCCAGCCTGTTCAGTAATCAATTATGAGTCCCCTGAAAGTCACTTGTTTGTTTTCCAGATAAGGGGAATGGAAAGTAACATTTAAAGGGAGAAGCAGCGTGGCTTGGTGTTGAAAGCAGAGCTGGGAATGTGAAGATTTGGGGGTTTATAAAGGCCCCGTCACAGAGATGTGGCGTGACATTGGACCACTAGTCATTTAAGGCTGGATCTCAAGGGGAGCCTTTCCATTGATTTTAAAGGGCAGTGGATATAGGGGACTTAATCAGCCTGTGCCTCAGTTTCTCCATCCAAGAAACAGGGATGATGCTTGCCTGCCTCAGAGGAGCATTGTGTGGCTTAATTCATTGTTTTTGGTTAGGCGCTTTGAGGTCATCAGATGGAAAGTGTTGAGTGTTTTCACAATTAACCTTTCATTCATCCGCATTCCTCCTGGATCACAGGAGACTGGGGTTTTACGGGTATCTTCCTCCCGCTGATACTGGTGCCAACTGCCAGAACAAGAGTATGTGAGGGGGAGGGCCCGCTCCCATCATCACTTTTTAAAGTGGGAGGTGGGACAGCGAGACAAGACAAGATGCCACCAGGCCAGCCTTCAGCGCTGTGCAGAGGGTGGGCCATTCCCTTCCCTCCCTTCCAAGCCACCGCAGGGCTGCCCTGGAATTGGGTCATTCTGTGTGTGGCAGCGGCAGGCACCATTCTGCTGTCCAGTCCTCAGGGCCAGGGCCAGCTGTGCAGGGCTGGGAAGCTGAGCAATAAATGGCCAGGAGGAGTCAATCCCCCTCCATCTGGCCCAGAGTGCTTCGCAGCATTCCCACGAGGTAAGGAGGAGGCTGGTGTCAAGTAGGGGCACTTGGGGATAGCGAATGCTCCCCTCAAGATTTTTTTACGTGTTCTAGTGGCGGATGGATCTCTTAGTTTGGTGGGGGAGGGTGATGGGGCCTCAAGGGAAGGCAGCTGGGCAGCTTTTTCTGGCATGAAAGCGCAGAACCCAGCATGGGGGGCGGGGGGCAAGAGCAGCTGGCTTTGGATCAGCCCCCCATGAGTGAGAGCTGCCCAGCGATTGTGGCAGAGGGGAGGTGCAGCTCCACAGCACTTGCTTGGCAGTGAGGAACCGAGTCCAGCATTTAACCGTTGAAATGTTCTATTTTCAGAACGTGTAAAAGTATCTTTAATTAAATTAATTTTTACATCCTACGTTTAAATATCCCTGCAGCTCTGTTTTATATGTGATAAGGCAGGTGGGAACAGTGCACAAGGCCTGTGGGGCAGGAGGTGGGGAGACTCCATAGTTCTTGTGGCAGGGAGTTCCACAGTCTTAGCCACCGAGGAAGATCTGCCTCCTGCCCAGATGAGCTGTTCCCCAGTTGGAGTCATTCACACACCTAAATGAAATTACACATACCTTAATGAAGTCTCAGATCATTTAATACAAAATGGAGTATACTTATTCAAAATGGAGTTTCAGTTACACTATAGTCAAGTCAGACTTTGATTACAACTTTATAGAACAAACAATTAAAAAGAGTTGCTTTACTTACAATGTTAGAGAGCGAATACTTTAAAGGATGATTTATTAGAATTTCTAACAGTGGCAGGAAGAGGATGCGTGATTTAAACACCAAAAGGACAAGAAGTAAGTGGCTTTCTTTGCGAGTGAATGAGAGTGGCTCTATCAAACAGCTTTCTTAATGTGCACCATGCAGTGGATTTTGAATGGCCTCAGCTTCATTCACTCTAAAAACATTCATTCTAAAAACAATTCATACATTATTCTGATTTTATAAATGTCCCCTTACACGGCCACTGGATAGACTTTAGATAAGTGGTTCCCAACCTGTGCTCACCGGCTCCTCTCCCACTGGCTGCAGAAGGGAGCCACTGCCTAAGTACCCAGGTGGCGTGTGTTACCAGTGCTGGCTCCTTGCTGCAGCCAGCTGGGCTGGAGATCAGCGCGCCCCTCGCTCTGGCTGTAGCAGGGAGCATGGCAAAGTTCTCCGTGTACATCCCTGGGGACCAGGATCCCTACTGGAGCTGGACAGAGGGGAGCTCTGATCTCCCATCCCCCTGGCTGCAGAAAGGTCTAACTGCCTAGGGACCCATGTGGAGGGCATTCTTTCCCTGCTGCAGCCAGGGGAATGACAGATTCTCCTCGCTGAACTGCTTTCCTCTGGCTGCACTGGGAGGGAGTTCATTGGGCTCCTGGCAGAGGCTGGTGGCCCTTCAGGGTTGTAAAAATTATATTTGTGGCTCTTCAATTAAAATGGTTGGGAACCACTGACTTAGACCTTCCTCTTCTTGACTGAACAGCGCATTATGAAACATTTGTTCCCCAGGTCAGTGCTTAGTTATAGAATAGAATCAAGTCACCCTTTAACCGTCCCTTTGTTAAGCTAAATGGACTGAGCTTCTTGCATCTATCGCTATAAAGCAGATTTTCTACTCCTGTCATCATTCTTGTGGCACTTCTCTGAATAAGGCCAAAAAATTAACTTGCTCAAAAAGACAATTTTGGGGTCAAGATGAAGCTACAGGTTCCAGCAAAGAGAATTCTTCATCTTGCTCCATGCAAGTATGGACAATTCCATCCACTACCCTACTCAGGAGGCTCCGGCCCGGAGATGGCAGGGATTTGGGGGTTGCGTGCATGTTGGCGGTACCTCTGAAACTCGTCCTCCATGGTGAGGTAGAAGATGGGGTTGAGGCAGCTGTTCAAATATGTCAGGACAAAAGCAATAACAAGTTCTTTAATCCTTAGAGGCAGAGGGTATGTAGCTGAGATCAGGAGGAAGGAGATGACGTGGTACGGGAACCAGGAAATGAAAAAGGTCAGAATCAAGCCAAGGAGGATCCTGAGCGGTTTGGTGGACTGGCTTAGCCTGTTCCTTCTCCGCTTGGCAGCTAGAAGGATATAGAAGGTTGGGATCAAGATCAAGGTTAATGGGATCAGAAACCCGACCAGGAACTGGATGGCAACAGCGGCCTTCAGCCTCCTTTCATCCAGCTGGAAATGAACCCTGCTTCTGTCAGGGTGGAGCAGAGATTCCCAGAGATCAATGTACCGCAAGCCAAATCCAACAGACAGGGTCCATATGCCCAGAACCACCTGGAAAGCCAAGCGGGGTGTGCAGTGTTTCTGGGCCCACACGGGGCTTGTCACGAGGATACAGTGATGGACACTGAGGGCCATGAGGAGGAAGGCACTGGAGAACAGGTGGAAGGAGGTGATGGTGCTGCTCAGCCTCTTAACCCACTCTAAGTCCAGGAAGAAGGAGGTAAATCCCAGGGGCAGGAAGATGATGAAGATAAAATCAGCCACAGCCCGGTTCAGGAACCACACGGCACTGACCGTCCTCTCCACACGGCAGCTGGTGATGAAGAGGACGTAGCCGTTCAATGACACCCCAGCAAGGAAGGACAGGACACAGGGCACCAGGAAAGAGATTTGGAATGCCATTCTCAGAGGAGATGCAGTCACAATATCTGTCCTGCTCCTCAGGTCTCCATCTGTGTGTCGGCAGCTCAGAGGTAGTGAGCAAAGGAGGAAGTGTGATGAAAAGGTCTCCTGCAGAGGACAAGGACACACTCAAAGAGAAAGAAAGATGATGCAATGAGGATCAGCCCAGTTTATAAACTCCCCAGATCCTGAGCTGAACTCAGAGAGGATCAGATTTGTGTAGGCGAATGGCACTGATGAGTCAAATACCTTAGAGTCAAAGAATCAGAGAACCTCAGGGTTAGAAGGGACAGGAAGGATTATTTAGCCAATGATTTTCTTCTTGCTGAAATTTTAGGTTTCTAGACAAGGGGAGGTGGACATTGGAGGGGATCTAAAATGCAGAGAGAGAAATATGAACGAAACCCCCAGAGCCTCACCAAAATTCCCAAATAATCTTCTTACTGTCAGCTTCCCATCAGAGTTGACTGCTTCTGTCTGTTAAAAAATGTTAGTTAATTAATGATGATTTTTCCTCCTTTATGTTTTAATAATGAAATGTTTGAAAGTGTTCCTTCTCCTGCCCCCTCATTTGGAAGTGGAGTTTTTGTCCGGCTTGGGCAATTTGAGGGGGCCAGTTAGTGAACTAGTTAAAATCCCCACCATAAACGCCCCCTATTAAACCTCAAATGACAGGGATCGGCTCCCAAGCAGAAGAAGAGGAAGACTGCAACAACAATAACAAAAAAGCAACCCGACAAAGCAGCAGACGGCGAAGAGAACAGTAAGAACTGAAAACATTTTTTTAAAGAAGGATATTGCATAAGTCAGTTTTAGTTGCTAGACAGAGTATGATGAACCCTGGGTTTTATTCCAGACTCTAGCACTGAGGTGCTGGGAACTTGGACAAGGCACTTCACAACCCCAGGCCTGTGTTTCCCCTCCAAACATTCATCAGTTCAGAGTTTGTTGTGGCTGGGCCCCATTTAGGGCTCTGCAGCTCCCGGCATGAAGGAGACCCTAACCCTGGTTGGGGGGTGTCTAGCTGTAATAATAAAAAACAGACAGGCATTGTGACCCAAAAGTGAATTAATGCTAACACACACAAGTATTTGACTATTCAACACAAAAAGAAGAGAAATAATTTCAACTGGCTCTATCTGGAGCAGATGAGGGGAACGGATGGGGAAGCAGGAAAGGGGGACATCCAGGAAACTTTGGGGAGGGGCAGAAAGAGACGCAGTGGGGAAGCTGGAGGGTTTGGCTCATTTCCTTACCTATGTCTTGGGGAAATGCAACATCCCAGGTCCCCGACACGACGCTGCAGTTTGCCCACACTGGAACAGCCTGGAACAGGAAGCTGTTCTCATGGGGGTGTATCTGGAGGAAGGGAGGATCACAGGATGTGGGCTGAGACCAATTACATCTGAAAAGTCTGCAAAGCGAACCACAAGCTCCTCCTGCCAGGCCCTAGCAAAGTGTCTGCATTTGGCTGCCTGAATCCAGGACAGGAAGGCGAGCCGAGTCTCCTGCAGACAGGAGAAGCTGAGATGCAATGATGTCCAGACAACTCTACCAGGAGAGGTCCCAGGAAAAGAGGTGGCAGCTCGGAATTCACCCCCTTCTTGGGGAAAGAAACCAGAGTACCATGAGGAGTTGGACACGTGAGATTCTCAGCCCTGCCTTTGCAGCAGGGGACCCACCCATGGCACAGGCCAGTCCATGTTAAGGAAATCCTAGCCCTGCGCTAGAGACCACAGAAACCACAGCCCAGCCTCTTACCTGCCTTTGCCACTCATTTGCCCAGAGGCCTCAAGTTAGTGTCTTCGGGCACTTTTCAGCTCAACATGAGTTCCCCAGGGACAAAAGAGCCAAGGCCATCCTGGGATGCATCAGTGGGGAATGTCCAGTCGGAGCAGAGAGATGATTTTCCCTCTGGATTTGGCCCTGGTGCAACCACTGCTGGAATCCTGTGTCCAGCTCTGGTGCCCATCATTAAAGAAGGACGTTGATGAGTTGCCAGTTTTTAAATTAAATTTTCCTCAAAGATCTGTGTAGTTCAACGAGGAAATAATTCAGAAAATTTCTCTGGCCTGTGTGATACATGAAGTTTGACTGTATGATCACAATGTCCCTTCCATCTCGGGAAGCTATGAATAAGTTAACATGGAAGAGATCTAGGGAGGAAATGTTCATTCACTAAAGACAGTGGGTGTTTTGCTATGGGTGTCAATGGGGCTGGATTTCTCCTTTTGGTTTTGACCAGTGTCTAAATGTTGCATTCAAGGTACGTTAGATAAAAATATAAAAGACGGCTGCTGGAAGGCTGCAATATCACATGACTTTATTTCTGAGGATCCAGAACACACACGAGACTGCCAAAACACACAGAGCTGAAGCAGGCTTCTCCCATAGGCAGAGAGACACCCGTCACCCCACCATGGCTGGCTTTCTGCAGACTGACTGTGAACGTGGATGTTTCCCTGCAGAGCTCGCATGCAGAACCAGGAAACTCCACAGTATTTCACATGATCGCTGGTGAGTTTGACACAGGTTTCAGTACGACATCAAGGCGGGTAGAGTTGAGCACTGGCTGAAAATGACAACGTTGACACGACTGAAAGAAGAGGAAGACCTGCAGTGAAAGAAAAAACTCTGGAAATGCAGGCATGAGAGATGCAATTTTTAGCAATAACATCCTTTGAACATCTTCCAAAAAGGCTACCAAAACAAACAAATTAATTTCACACAAAAAATCAATTTCTGAAAATAAGGCATTTTGAGAGAAAAAAATTGTTATTGTCACATAATCGATGACGTCGTGTTAGCATATGAGTCAAATTCTCCATTATTCTAGTGACTCTATTTGTTCCCCTTTTTGACCAGTTCCAGTTCGATTTCAACGGCAGTTTGGTTGCAAAGTCTCTGATGTTCCCTGAATCCTTGGTCCATGCTGAGGCAGTTAGAAAGGATTGAGACAGTTCTTTAAATAGACCAATGCCTAAAGACTGTTTATCTCTGCAGGTGAGACTTTGACAAGGTCTGTAGGGATTAAATGACATGCTATGGAAGCCGGCAGAGGAAAAAGTCATAAATAGGATCTTTACAAATTTGCTGGTTTGGATAAGCCGGCCTGCCTTAGCTGGAGGGCAACAAGAAGGTAGCTGGCAGTGATCGAAGCCAGTCGGTCCAGGAATCAGGTAGCCACAGAGGTTGTCACTATCCCTTCACCCACACAGAAATTTTCCTCCATCATAGCACTGACTGAACATGCAAGCGGGGTGTGTGTCATTGTAGAACATTATCTTCTAACCTAATATCACTGAATACCTCATATCTCAGTGTCACCAGATGAACCCAAGAGACAGGATCCACATGCCCCAGGCCACCAGGAAAGGTAGATGCGGAGAGTGATGGCTTAGGCCAGAGAGACACTTCGGGTGGTGTTGTTGGCCATGAGGAGGAAGGCACTGGAGAATATGTGGAGGAACATCATGGCCAGGTAAGCAACTTGGAAGGACAGTAAGAATGTGATCAAGCTGATCATGGCCTAGTTGAGGAAAGAGAAGACATTGATCATCCTCTTCATGCAGAAGCCAGGGAGGAAGATGATACGGCCCTTTAAAAATGAAGAAGATCAAGACCTAGGATCAAAAAGATGAACAGCATCACCATCATCATGGGAACATGCATTGGTGTAGGCTTGTGAATGACCACCTACCTCACCTTCCTACCTGGCATCTGCATGGAGAGGGCGGTCAACATCTTCTGTTTCCTCAACTTGGCCATGGTCCTCCTCCTTAGGGCTTCATACACCAATTGTGGCAGGAAAGCTTAACAGTGAAGGTATTACCCACTGGAACATTTTATCAAGAGTTGGGATTCTTTCTTCAACACTGGTAGTTTTTAAATCCAAATTCAACGTTTTTCAGAAAAATATACTCTAGACATTATTTGGGGAAAATTCTTTTGCATGTGTTATCCAAGAGGTCATATTAAAAGAGCACAGCAATCCTTTCTGGCATTAGAAGCTAAGTATCTATAAATGCAAATCTTGTTCTGGGTAGGAAAGAAATTAAAATTAGAGCTGGTTTGAATTTTTCAACTAAAAAATTTTCTCAGTGGAAAATATGATTGTTTTGATATAGAATATCTCCATGGGGGAAAATGTAACTCTTCATTTCCTGATCCAAAGAATTAAAAAAAATTCCTTTAGAATTAATGTTTCAAAAGGGAAGGAAATCTTATGTTGATTGGAAATGAAAAATATGCTAATGCCAAATGTTGAATGGCTTCATTTTGCTTGAAAACATTTTCCCTTCGGACATTCCCAATGCTAAATTTTATAGGATTTTTTTCAGTTTAGATATTTCACTCTTTGTTCCAGTTTGTAATGGAAAGTTGTTCTGAAACACCGAAGGAAAATTCTGTTTTACCAACAGTACTAAAATAAATAGAGAGTCTTTCTGCCCATCCCAACCTACTGAGGATCTAGGGGGGCAGGACCAGTTCACACAGCATCACTGCTGATTTGCGTTGTGGAGGTTCCCATACCTCCCAGGTGGAACATACTCTGTACTTAGCTACAAGTCCCACTCCACACCTTCGATTCCTAATCCAGCTCTCAGGGGCATGAACTGTCACAGAACCAATCTCTGCTGCAGTCCCAGAAGTTCTCCCAGACTGAACACTCTCTGGAAGGCTGAAACCATGGACAGCTGAAGCGTGTCCTTGCCACCCAGCACATGAAGGCAGGCAGGGTGGGTCTGACGCAGCTCTTGAGGTAGGTCAAGGGACCCCGATGTCATGGAACACCTGTGTCACTGGAGTCACCCTCTTTGCTGTCATGGCTGGCAGGGTGGTGAGGTGGCAGGGAACCAGCAGAGGAAGAAGGCCATCACCATGGTCACCATGATCCTGTAGGATCTGGCAGAGAAGGCCAGCCAATTCCTACTCAGTTTGGCCACATTTATTAATATTAATATTATAAAACAAATACAACTCGTTATATTAACATTCAACACTAATAGAGTACAACACATGCTAACACATTTAAATATAATAGCCCTGTTTACACTCATTCAAACACAATTAAAGACCATCTATTTAATAATTAAACATCATAAAAATAAAGTAATCCAAATCCCAAAAGCTGGAAAAGGTGACACAAAATACAGTTTGTAAAAAAACCTAATAAAATAGTCCCCTCCCTTCGTCCCCAGCCCCCTACCCCCTGCTAGCCCAGCTCTGCCTCCATAGGCCCTTTGTGAATGTGCCCGGCCCTTGGGGAAGCACCCGCTCAGCTGTGATAAGCTGTATCAGCTTCACAAACAAGGTCAGCTCCCAGACTACTGCACTGGGTGGCACAGAATGGGGAAGACGTGAACATCCTGCAGTGCTGAAGGAACAGGTCCAGGACTATTTAGAAAGATTGGACATACACAAGTGCATGGGGCCAGATGCAATGCACCCAAGGGTGCTGAGGGAGTTAGCTGATGTGATTTCAGAGCCATTGGCTATTATCTTTGAAAGCTCGTGACAACAGGGGGAGGTCCCAGATGACTGGAAAAAGACAAATCTAGTGCCCATCTTCAAGAAAGGGAAGAAAAAGGATCCAGAGAACTATAGGCCGGGCAGTCTCACCTCAATCCCTGGAAAATCATGGAGCAGGTCCTCAAGGAATCCATTGTAAGGCACTTAAAAGAGAGGCAGGTGATCAGGAGCAGTCAACATAGATTCACCAAGGGCAAGTCATGCCTGACCAACCTGATTGCCTTCTATGAAGAGGCGACTGGCTCTGTGGATGAGGGGAAAGTGGTGTACGTGATATACCTTGACTTTAGCAAAGCTTTTGATACAGTCTCCCACAGTATTCTTATCAGCAAGTTACAGAAGTATGGGTTGGATGAATGGACTACAAATGGATAGAGAATTGCCTAGAGCAAAGGGCTCAATGAGTAGTGATCAGTGGCTCCATGTCTAGCTGCCAGCCAGTCACAAGTGGGGTGCCCCAGGGGTCGGTCGTGGGGCCGGTTTTGTTCAACATCTTCAATAATGATCTGGAAGAGGGGGTAGATTGCACCCTCAGCAAGTTTGCAGATGACACTAAGCTAGGGGGAGTGGTAGATACCCTGGAAGGGAGGGATAGGATACAGAAGGACCTAAACAAATTGGAGGATTGGGCCAAAAGAAATCTGATGAGGTTCAACAAGGACAAGTGCAGAGTCCTGCACTTTGGACGGAAGAATCCCATGCACAGCTACAGACCAATGGGCTAGGCAGCAGTTGTGCAGAAAAGGATCTGGGGGTTACAGTGGATAAGAAGCTGGATATGAGTCAGCAGTGTGCCCTGGTTGCCAAGAAGGCTAATGGCATATTGGGCTGCATTAGTAAGAGCATTGCCAGCAGATCACAGGAAGCGATTATTCCCCTCTATTCGGCATTGGTGAGGCCGCATTTGGAGTATTGTGTCCAGTTCTGGGCCCCCCCACTACAAAAAGGATGTGGACAAGTTGGAGAGAGTCCAGTGGAAGGCAACAAAAATGATAAGGGGGCTGGAGCACAAGACTTATGAGGAGAGGCTGAAAGAACTAGGCCTGTTTATTCTGCAGAAGAGAAGAATGAGGGGGATTTGATAGCAGCCTTTAACTACCTGAAAGGGGGTTCCAGGGAGAATGGAGCTAGGCTGTTCTCAGTGGTGTCAGATGGCAGAACAAGGAGCAACGGTCTCAAGTTGCAGTGGGGGAGGTCTAGGTTGGAGATTAGGAAAAAGTTTTTCACTAGGAGGGTGGTAAAGCACTGGAATGGGTTACCTAGGGAGGTGGTGACATCTCCATCCTTAGAGGTTTTTAAGCTGAGGCTTGACAAAACCCTTGCTGGGATGATTTAGCTGAGGATATTCCCGCTTTGAGCAGGGGGTTGGACTAGATACCTCCTGAGGTCCCTTCCAACTCTAGTATTCTAGGATTCTATGATACAACCTGTAAATCAAGTACCTGAATTGTGCATATGCTGCCATCTACTGGCCACCTGGTTTTACTGCCATTGTCAGCCCAGAGCCTTTGGATAATAGTTTATAGGGGCTTTTCTCACAGAAATGTGGCCACCTCTGGAGTGGGGCGTGGGGGCTGTTTATACTGGGGCAGGAAGGAATTTTCAGAGTGGAGCTACTGTTTGGGGGCCAGGGAAAAATCTAGGAGGGCTTCTGTGGGGACGAAGGTGGGGGCAGGGAGGGATCTGGCAGAGGGGTTAGGGAGAGAGACAGATTTTGGGGGACTGTTGTGGATTTCACCCTAGCATTGAAGCTGGAGGGTTTAATCTCACTTTCTGACCCATGTCCCATGGGAACAGAACATCTCAGACACGACCGTCCCTAGGAGGGTGCGGGGCCCAGGGCCGAGGAGGCTGCTGCTGGGCTGGGACCATGAGGGCAGGTGGCTGCTTCCTGGCTTCAACCTTGGAGCAGGGGCAGGGTGGATGCAGCATCTGCGTCCATGAACGCATGGGCTTACAGGACCTGGGGACCAGTGCGGGGTCCCCCAAAGCTCAGGGACTGGGGTGGTTGCCCCTATTCACCCTACCCAGGCATGTCTCTGCTCTCAGAATCAACACTTGCAGCTCCCCCTTAGACTCTCTCTGGTGGCAGGAAGCTGCCTTGGGGGAGACATGGGGGTGGTTCAGTGGGGTGGGAGATGCAGACAAAGCTGAATCTGCAAAGCCTTTGAGGTGGCCAGCTCCGTGCAAGGCTCAAACAGCGCAGCTCAGCTCTGGGGCCTCTCGTGACGAAGGCTCCGAGACACCATCTGCAGAGACGGTCGCCCACATCCGGGGCAGACCCTGGCCAAGAGCAGGAGCTGAGGCACAGCTGCATTATTACAAACATTCAGTCTCTGCACCCCTGGGGATCCGCCAGAAGCCACTTGCACCCCTGAAGCGATGATGGTTTAGGAGTGATTCGTGGGTGGGTCCGACCGCCCTTTGACCCTGCTCTCCCCTCAAACATCCGGACAGACCTTGCCCGGGTTGAGCATGAATCTTCCACTTCCTTGAATGTGAGCCACACAATCTTGTGTCTGCCCAATGTCTGGCTACTTGGTTGCTTGGACGCTGGAAAACAGCCAGCAATATAGGGAAAGGAAAAAGCTGCCTGAATTTTGGCCGGGAATGTTGAGATTCTTTGAGACAGATTTAAAAGCCACCCACATTTTATTTAAAATCCCCAATATTTCAAATGCCTCCTCACTCCAATGGCTTCCAAACAAATCTGGGTATTTCTGGTTTCCAAACCTTTCAGAGGCGTTTTGTAATGTTGCCGACTCTTACAATTCAGCTGTGCTCTCCCCATGCCTCTCATTTTCCTTTTATTTTCATTTTCCTTTTTAAACCAATATTGTGAAGTTTTAGGAGATGGCCTATGAGGTTTGAAAGTTCAGGATTGGCAATGAAGATAAAGGACTAGATTTTTAACAGTCTCTAAGGGAGTTAGGTGCCAAATTCCTCTTGAAGGTCAATAGGAGTTAAGCACCTAACTCACAGGGGTGCTTCTGCAAATCTCCCACGTAGAAGCCTACGTCTCATAGACTGTCAGGGAGGTTCCTACCTGCCTGAACACTTTTAAAAATAGGTCTTAGACCCTTCCGCAAATGTTACCCTTTGTTTCATAGGCCTGTTGATCTTTCAGAAAAGCAGAAAAGAAGAAGAGCTGGAGCTCCACTGTGAGCGAAGATGGTGGGATGACAAGAATAATGACACAAAGACAGAAGAAAAGACAGACCATAAAGAACCAAATGCCCCCAAATGATCTAAAATGAAAACCCAAGAATCCTATTTATTTCCTTAATATGCTAGATTCATAGATTCCAAATCCAGAAGGAACCACACTGATCATGTCATCTGACCTCCTGCATAACACAGGCCAGGGAACTGTCCCCAAATAATCCCTAGGCAGAGCTTTTAAAAAAATATCCACATTTGATTTAAAAATGGCCAGTGATGGAGAATCCACCATGACCCTTGGGAAATTGTTCCAATGGTCAATTTCTCTTGCTATTAAAGATTTGCACCTCATATCCAGTCTGAATTTGTCTACATTCGTCTTCCTGCTGTTATGCTGACAGAAACACATAGGCTCTTTTCAAGAGACAAGGCAATATGCTGTGTTTATTATGAAAGAGCACAATTGCATTAATAACTAATAACTGATACCTAACATACACACATGCACACCAAATGTTCTGCAGCTGATCGTGTATAGTTACCAGTCCTGATTATAGGTTGCGATCACAGCTTCAGTTTGTAGTTGGTGTTCGCAGCTCGATACGGTTAAGTGGCCAGGGAAGCTGTGCACAAGAAAGAGCAGGATCTCTCTCTGGTACACTGCGATGCTCTTTGATGTTGCTAAGCAGAATGTTACCCAAAGCACTCACTTATCACCCATCTTTTTATAGGTTTTCGTTTTAACATGCGTCTATGGATCCTGCTGTGTCATGCTGCCTCAGGGTTTGGTGTGGCCTCCGATCACGAGTCAATTACAGGCCTGACTTTCATCTTTTAATGGTTCTTTGTTTCTTTTGTAGCATGGATTCTTCTTGCTTTTTCAGGTTATTGTCTTCTTTTTTGAGCTATCAAGGTGTGAATGGCATTTGTACTCCACCTGATCATCAGGACAGGCTGGTGCTGGAGACCGTTTTCATCACTCAGACCTCATTCTCACATCTAAATTAAATTACACATGTGTAAATGAAGTCTCAGCAAGAATTAGACTAATTAATACAAAATGGAGTATACTTATTAAAAATGGCATTTCAATTACACTATGGAATCATGTCAGACTTTGGTTACAATCTTATAGAACAAGCCATTTAAAATAATTCCTTTAGTTACAATGTTAAAGAGCGAATACTTGAAAGGAAAGGTACTTCTAATGGTGGCAATAAGGAAATGGGTTACTTGAAAGACAGTTTCTATGAAGACAATTTTTATAAAAATTTCTATCAGTGACAGTAAGAGGATGAGTGACTTAAACAACATAAGCACAAGCAGCAAGTGGCTTAAAGACAGTTTTACAAGGGAAAATAATATTTATACAGAAGGGTGGCTTTCTTAGTGAGTGAAATATAAAGGCTCTATCAAGTGGCTTTCTTAATGAGCATCTTGCGGTGCTTTTACGAATGAATGCAGCTTAAGTTGTGTGTATGATATTAATTTAAAAAAAAATCTTTTTAAAAGCAGTTACTAAATTCTTTTGATTGTATAAATGTATCACTGCATGGCCACTGGATCTTGTTCGAGCTTCTGCAGCTCCACTGAAGACCCATTATGAAACATTTGTTCTCCATGTAGGTACTTAGTTATAGACTAGAAGCAAATCACTCTTTAACGGTCTCTTTATTAAGCTAAATAGACTGAGCTCCTTGCATCTATCAGTATAAAACAGGTTTTCTAATTCTTTCTTCTTTATGTGTGTTTTCTCTGAATAAGGCCAAAAAAATTCACTTTCTCAAATACAATTTTCGGGTAAAGAGAAAGCTATAGGTTCCAGGAAACAGAATTTTTCAACTTCCTCCAGGCAAAATTAGCTCTGGCCCCGAGTTGTTGGAGGATTGGGGGTTGTGTGCACGTTGGCGGAACCTCAAAATCTCATCCTCCATGGTGAGATACAAAATGGGGTTGAGGCAGCTGCTGAAAAATGCTGGGGCACATACAAAACTCCTCTCTATGATCCGAAGATGGAGACGATACATATCTGAGGTATACAGGAAGCAGATGACATGGTATGGAAACCAGGAGATCAGAAAGGTCGGGATCAAGCCAAGGAGGACCTTGAGCGGCTTGGTGGACTGACTCAGCCTGTTCCTTCTCAGCTTGGCAGCTAGAAGCACATAGAAGGTCAGGATCAAGGCTAATGGGATCATAAACCCAACCAGGAACTGTATCGCAACAGCGGCCTTCCGCCTCCCAGTACTGGGAGGCTCGAACCGGTCATCCCAGAGATCACTGTATCGCAAGGCAAACCCAAGAGACAGGACCCACAGGCCCAGAACCACCCAGAGAGCCAAGCGAGGAGTGCAGTGGTCCCAGGCCCATGCGGGGCGTGCCACGAGGATGCAGCGATAGACACTGATGGCCATGAGGAAGAAGGCACTGGAGAACAGGTGGAGGGAGGTGATGGTGCTACTCAGCCTCTCAGGCCACTGTGAGTTCCAGACGAACATGGAGGTGCAGTGGAGGGAAAAGAAGATGATGAAGATTAAGTCAGCCACAGCCCGGTTCAGAAACCACACGGTACTAAATGTTCTCTCTATATGGCAGCTGGTGATGAAGAAGACATGGCCATTCAACAGCGCCGCAGCGAAGGAGACCAAAGCACACAACAGGAAGAGGATTAAGAATCCCATTCTCAGAGGATATGGATATGCTGGATATTCTGGATATGCTGGATATCCTGGATACACTGTATATGTGTACATCCTGCTTCTCACAGCTCAGTCTGACTGCCAGGAGCGCAGACGATGCACTGAAAAAAGGAAAGAAGAATGATGCCAAGGTCTCCAGGAGAGGACAAGGAGACATAGAGTGAGAGAGAGATAATGCAATGAGGGTCTGCAGAGTTTCTAATCTCCCCAGATCCTGAGCTGAACTCAAATGGCATCCGATTCTTTTAGACGAATGGCACTAATGATCTGAAAACCTTAGAATCTAGGAATCACAGAACCAAGTGGTAAAAAGGGAACAGGAAGGTTTATGTAGCTGAGCTGGATTTATTATAACTTAACTCTGTCCCAAAGTTTTTTCTTTTTACATAATATCATTTAATCTCGACTAAACTAAACTTTTTTTTAAAATAAACAAGTTTGCTTCTTGCTGAAATTTTGATTTCTAGATGAGGGGAGGTGGACATTGGAAGGGGTCCAAAATGCAGAGACAGAAATATGAGAGAAACCCCCAGATCCTCACCAAAATTCCCACGTAATCTTCTTGCTGTTAGCTTCACAAAAGAGCTGATGGTTCCCGTCTACGTTAAAAAAAAAATAGTTAATTGATTAATGATGATTCCCCCCTTCTTTTTTTTTTAATAATGAATTTTTTTAAATTGATTCTTCTCCCAGCCTCTGACTTTTGAAGTGGAGTTTCCTGTGATTTGGGCAATTTTGGGGGATGAGTTAGTGGAGCAGTCAAAATAGCCACTGAGAACATCCTCTATAAAAACCTCCAGTGACGAGAGCGGCTCCCAAGGAGAAGAACAGTAAGATTGAAACAACGACAGCAAGAAAAAGCCACCCGACAAAATATCAGCCAACAAAGAAAACAGTCACAAGCCAAAAGATTTTCTTTTAAAAAAAAGGATGTTACACAAGTAACTTTGACTAGAAGGGGAGTCAGGACCCCTTTTTTTATCCCAGACTCTGCCACTGAACTGCTGGGGAACTTGGTCAAGTCACTTCTCCAGGCCTCAATTTCCCCTCCAAATATTCATCTGTTTAGAGCTTGTTGTGCCTGGGTGTGTTTTCCCCTTTGGCTCTGTGTAACCCACAGCATGAGACAGGGAGTCGCTAGTTGTGACCATGATCACCTAATACAAGGAGAGAGGCACGGTGAGCGATGATTGAATTAACGCAAACACACATGCCAGGTTGATTATTGAACCCCAGAAAAGGGGAGAGATCTGACAACAGGACCCACAAATCATTTGAACCAGCTCCATCCAGAGGCAATGGGGGGGAATGGGGCAGTAAGAAGGGGCAAGTTCCAGGGAAAGGTGCGGGGCTGGGGTCAGAATGAGATCCAGGAGGGAAGTTGGAGGGTTTCCTTCTTTCCTTACCGCTGTCTTGGGGGAATGCAGCATCCCAGGTCCCCGACACGACGCCTGCAGTTCGCCCAGCCTGGCTCAGCCCGGGCAGGAAGCCGTTCTCATGAGTGTGTATGTGGAGGGGTGGGGAACAGCTAAGGGATGTGGGGAGGAGACTCAGAGGACATGGCTGGGTGTGATAACATCTGCAAAGCCTGGAAGGAGTCCAGAACCCACTTCTGCAAGCAGATGTCACGCAAACCACACGCTCCCCACAGTGGGCCCTAGCGAGGTGCCTGCATTCAGCCATCAGCAGGGCCCCTTCGGACAGCAGGAGCTGAGATGCAACCACGTCCAGCCAGCTCCACCGGGTGAGGTCTCAGGAGGAGAGACACCAGCTGGTACCCTGCTGGTTTCGGAGAGAGACCAGAGCCTTGCTGGGATTCGGACACATGAGATTTAATGCCCGACTTGACAAAACCCTGGCTGGGATGATTTCAGATCAATGTGATCCTGGGATGCATCAGCAGGGGAACGTCCAGTCGGAGCAGAAAGGGGATTTTCCCTCTGGATTTCGCCCTGGTGAGACCATTGGTGGGATCCTGTGTTTGGCTCTGGTGCCAGCCATTTCCAAAGGTCGTTGATGAGTTGGGGAGGGTTCAGGGAAGAGCCACGAGAATGGTTAACAGACTGGAAACCAGGCTTGAGAGAGAGAGACTCCAGGGGCTGATCAAAGAGAAGGTGAAAGCAAAGATCAATCTGGAGTGGCCATATTCAAGTGACACGTGGCTTTGACTGTCTTCTTCTTCCGATAGCTGGTGATGAAGAAGATGAATCCATTCCCTGTGTAAGTGGGGGAATGGGCCCACTATTGTGGGGAACTGTTCTGGCTTATACCTTTCCCCGGTGGAATTAGCTAGGGAAAGATCTGACTCCTTGCTCCCACTCTCTTTACCCAGACGTCCGCTTGACCTCGAGAGCTCCCCTTCCACTCTCCTGTGTGTGGGGGGTCCCTGTAACTCCAACATGGCTGGGCCCAGGATTCCTGGGGCACAACCCTCAGTCATGCCGTGGTCCCTTACGGCAGGGGTTAGGGGGTCCCCACTCCAGGGGGGCTCTCTCTGCACTGGGCAGTTCCCTGATCATTGCAAACAATGCGAAGCAAGAGAATTTATTACACAAACAGCCATCAAAAACCAAATACAGAAATAAGAAAAGAGGAGAAGGGTGTTCGCCTTTAACCCAGCACTGCCCCCTGGCCCATAGGCCCCACACACGGCGTCTCTGGGGTGTGAGGGGGGTTCACAGTCTGTGTCACACATTACAGGCCCCTGCCCAGGCCTGGCTGCACTGCAGGGATGCAGAGAGTCTGACACTGGCTCTGGCCGTGGCCACACGTCCCCCGGATCTAGGGGCAGGGCCCTTCTCCCAGCATCAGCCCCTGTCGGGGTCACGATCCCCCTCTGAGCCTGGCCCGTGCAGCCTCTGTGCTTGGGGGCATCTCCTTGCGCCGGGCCCTGCGCAGGGGCCCCCTCGCTCTGCCCAGCCGCTCATTCCCTGCACCCAGCTCAGGACGGCCCAGCCCCAGCCCCGCTCAGTTCATCTTGGCTGTGCTCAGCTCAGCTCACTTCGGCTCCCTGGGCCTCTCCTCTGACCCCAGCCGCCAGCTGCTTTGTCTTTAGCTCGGCCCTGCCCCATGGTCCTGGCTCCCTCCTTGGCCCGCCCGCCGTATCGATCAGGCGGACCTGAGTTGGCCTCTCTCCTCTGGCCCTGGGCATGTGTCTGCTTCAGGGCCCTGCTTCCTCCAGCGATGCCAACCAAAGACTCCCGCTCCGTCCCAGTAAGGGGCTAAGAGACCCTTACATCTGTCACACCGAGGAGGAAGCCACGGGTGCAGAACATCTCCAAAGGCGCTGCGCCATGAACACGGGCAGCTTCTTTGTTGGCCGTCGACTGGGGATAAGTGCAGCTGGCCAGTTCTGGGACTGAGCAAACAAAGAAGGAACAAATGGGAAGTCTTCATAACAGAGAGAGAGGGGATACAATTGGATCATGAAGTTGGATGCAGACATCAGAGGAGCTGTGGCACCAATAGATGCTCCACAGGTCAGAGGAGGTCTCAGCACGGCAGCTATGGTAGTGCCGAAGGAAAAAGAAAACAATTGAGGCTGATAGAAAAGCATGAGAAAGGGAGCAAAAACGATTTGTTCTCTACTCTCCTTTTTTACCCCTCGGATGACTTCAAGGATAGTGGCCATCCCAATAGCCATATTGGGGTCCCTGGGGTTTCCCAGTAGGGCTGATACCGCAGTCTATCAAGCCCTCTGGTGTGCAGTCAATGCCACGGATGCCGGAGAGGGGCCACCATTCACCCTTGGATGATGTTTCAGACCCACGGGAAGGGACTCTGTGGGGGACCATCATCGAAGAGAAGGGATGCCACATCCTGTGTGCCCATCCTATCCTCCTCGTCCTCTCCAGATGAAGCAGTCTCCCGAGGCCACTCACTCTCCTTGGATGATTTTTGGGTGCACCAGCAGCTGCTCAAGAGGGTGGTCTCCAACGTGGAATTGGAGGTGGAGGATCTAAAAGAGGCCTCAGAGAGTCTATATAATGTCCTAGAAGTGGCTGCCCTGGCTCGGATAGCCAGCCCCATCCATGAAGGGGTGCTCAGGATAGTGAAGGCCTTTTGTAAGACTCTCTCCTCCATCCCCAACATATAAAGGGGCAGAGAAATATATTACGTCCCAGCCAAGAGGTTTGAATAGCTGTTCACCTCTCTCCAGTGATGCAAGTTGCCAAAGGGCAGTCGGGGTCCACACCGAAAAACAAGGACAATAAAAAGTGAGGCCTGTTTAGAAGAAAGATTTATTCAATGCCATGCCGACAGTTTAGGGTTGCCAATCAGCAGGCTCTCCTGGGCAGGTATAATATTAACCTTTGGAACTCACTGAGGTGCTTCACTGAAGCACTGCTCCAGAAACAAAGGCTGGATTTAATACCGTCATGGAAGAGGGTACCATGGTGGCTAGAGCAGCGCTTCAGGCATCCTCGGATGTGGCTGATTTGACGAGCAGAGCCATAGCATCCTCCATCTGCATGCGCAGGTGCTGGTGGCTCCAATCCTCGTGACTGTCCCAGGAAGTCCAGCAGTCCATGCAGGATCTTCCCTTTGATGAGTCAGCCTTGTTCTCAGACCAGATGGATGCAAAGTTGCATGGTCTGAAGGACATGAGAGCCGTGCTCCGCTCCCTGGGCCTTTACACGCCACAGATCTCTAGGTGTCAGGCATGTCCCTAGGGAGAGCAGCAGCAGAGGTTTCAGCCAGGACCATTCACGACCTATAGAGAGTGGGACAGAAATAGGGGGTCTAGGAGACACCATCCGCCCCCACATTCCTCCTCAGCACCTCAGCAAGGATCATCTAGGCAGTTGGGCAATCAAAGACAGTCTCTTTGATGGCGACACCACAGCCTGTTTCCTGGATCCCTGCTGCCCTTTTTTAAACCTCCTAGCTCCCTTCCACTCTGAGTGGGCCAAAATTATTTTACCTCACAGCGTGGAGGCTTTGTGGCCAAGCAAGGACAAGCAAACCTGTTCGGCGCAAGTCCAGCAAGTCCTGCTGGGTAGCAGGAAGCCTTCCACACAGGTCGTGTATTGGGCTAAGTGGAAGCGGTTTTCCTGCTGGACGGAGCCCTGACATATCCCACCCAGTCTCTCACCAATACAGATGATCCTGGAGTACTTGCTACAGCTAAAACTCCAGGAACTGGCTGTGGCCTCCCAGAAGGTCCACCTAGCAGCCATATCGGCCTTCCATCAGCTGCCAGAGTGGAGATCGCTGTTCTCCCACCCGATGACGATTAGGTTCCTGAAAGGAGTGTAGAGGCTCTATCCACAAGTCTTTGACCCAGTCCCTCCCTGAGATCTCAACTTGGTCCTCTCACGCCTCACGGGGCCCCTGTCTGAGCCCACAGCTTCATGCCCGCTGCTCCTACTTTCCTGGAAGGTGGCCTTCCTGGTGGCCGTTACCTCAGCAAGGAGGGTCTCCCAGATTAGAGTGCTGACCTCAGATCCTTCCTCCCAAAGGTGGTCTCACAATTTCATTAGAACCAAGATATTTTTCTCCCTGTGTTTTTTCCCAAACCGCACAGTTCAGAGGGGGAGAGAAGGTGGCACTCGCTAGATGTAAGACGGATACTGTATTTCTACACCGAGCGCATGAGACCATTCCAGAGATCGATGAAGCTGTTCGGCATGGTGGCCAACTGCCGTAAAGGCTTACCCCTCTCCTCCCAGCGCATCTCCTCGTGGATAATTTCCTGCATCAAGTTCTGTTATGAGCAGGCAGAAGTGCCGATTCTAGGAACCATCACAGTGCACTAAACCAGAGTTCAAGCCTCATCTACAGCCATTAATGGCTCACCATTAACCCCGAGCCACCTCCAAGGTATTTCTGGTTAGTCACCTATAATGGAATGGACAAGAGCAAGCACCCGAAGAAGAAAAGAGGATTACTTACCAGTCACTGCTGTTCTTCGAGATGTGTTGCTCAAGTCCATTCCATAACTCACCCCCATCCCTGCTGCCAGAGTTGGCAGAAAGAATGGACTGAGCGGTCATAGGGCTGGCAGGGCCTCATATACTGTGGGGTGTGTGCGGGGCTCCACGCAGCACCAAAGCTGGCTGTATGGGCTCTGTTAAGGGAAAAAATTTTCAGAACCATGCATTGAGGCGTGCTCACTCCTACAATGGAATGGACATGAGCAACACATCTCGAAGAACACCAGTTGCTGGTAAATAACGATGTTTTCCTCGGAGTTTTAGAAACAGAAACTAAATGAAAATTGCAGTTTGAAGGGACGAGAAAATGTTTCCTTGCAGCTAGGATATTTCCAGTAACCTTTTTATTAAAAAAAATAAAAACAGACATGGAAATGGAACATTTTTTTTTGTGAAATCCCCAAAATCCAAACCGTGATACAAGACTCATTCCGCTTTCAAGAAAATTGAAAAGTTGCAGTTGAAACCAAAAGAAAACATTTTCTTTCCCTTTGAATTTTGTTTTTGAGAAATGCTGTAGGAATTGAATGGCTTTTGGGAAACACTTAGAGTTTGATAAGATTGTATTTTCCAATGCAAAGAATATTAAATCAAAAAGTGGTGATCAGTTCTGGACCTAAGGCTACTCTTTACAGAACAAAAACACACCAAAAAAGGAAAAACAGAACAGAAGAGTGGAAATACAACATTATGGCATAAGAGAACACTACACTTTCAAAGAGACGGTTAAGGAGTGAGCTTATTCCAGTCTGTATTCACCTACCTACCGAGAAAAATGACCTCTAATGGCTGGAAGTTAAAACGAGAAATAAGGTGCAATTTTTTAGCAGTGAAAGGAATTAACCAATGGGGCAATGTTACATGATGGATTCTACATCAATGGTGATTTTAAAATCATGGTGGGATGATTTTTTTAAAAGATCTGCTCTTGTACAAACAGGAATTATGTAGGGGAAGTTTTCTGTCCTGTGTTAAACAGGAGGTCAGACTAGATCAGTGATTCTCAGTCTTTCGGGGTGACTGTGCCCCTTTCAGGAGTCTAATTTGTCTTGCGTACTCCAAGTTTCACCTCACTTAAAATCTACTTGCTCCCAAAATCATACATAAATATACAAAAGAGTCACAGCAAAAACAAGAGTCCTGTAGCATTTAAAAGACTAACAAATTTAATTTCTGCTGGCATAAGCTTTTGTGTAAGAGCACGCTTTTACTGAACTCTTACTGATTTTCTCATTGTAGTTTGTGCTCATGGTGCTAGTACTTTTTGTGTAGCTGTTGTTAAATTAGGGGTTGGGTGGCTAAGTGTAAGGGAAGGTGTAAATGGGGGCTGGGTCCCACATCCTCTGCAAAGCCTCAGAGGTGTCGGGTGCCTGCTGCTATGATCTTAATATCGCGTTATCACCTCCCAGGATCAGCTCTGGATCCTGACCTCCTCTCACTGAGCTAAATCAGCATTGAAGTTCTGAGAGACAAAAGCTCCTTTCGAGGGAGGTCTGCAGGGCCCTGCTGGGACATGACCACATCCTGGAATGGCCCCGGTCCCTTCTCACCAGAGGAAGCAGAGATGCAGAGGGTGTTAGCATATGAGTCAAATTCTCCACTCTTCTCGTGACTATTTGTTCCCCTTTTTGACCAGTTCCAGTTCAATTTCAATGGCAGGTTGGTCGCAGAGCCTTTGTTGTTCTCTGAATTATTGGTCCATGGGGAGGCAGAATGAACGGATCGAGACAGCTCTTCAAATAGACCATGCCTAAGTACTGTGTTTATCTCTGCAGGTGAGACTTTGACAGAGATCTGTAGGAATGAAATGACGTGCTATGGAAGCCGGCAGAGGAAAAAGTCATAAATAGGATATTGACAAATTTGCTGGTTTGTATAAGCCGGCCAGCCGGAGCTGGAGGGCAACAAAAAGGTAGCTGGTAGTGATCAGAACCAGTTGGTCCAGGAATCGGGTAGCCATGTGGTTGTCACTATCTCTTCACACATAAAGAGATTTTCCTCCAGGATAGCAGTGACTGAACAAGCCAGTGGGGTGCATGTCATGGTAGAACCTCATCTTGGAACCTAATATCACTGAATACCTCAGCTCGGAGTGTCAGCAGATGAACACAAGAGAAAGGATTCACATGTGCTAGGCTACGAGGGAAGGCAGAAGAGGTGAATGCTGGCACAGGCCAGAGAGACAGATCAGGTGGCGTTGATGGCCATGAAGAGTAATGCACTGGGGAACATGTGGAGGGAAACCATGGCAAGGTAAGCAACTTGGAAGGACAGCGAGAAGGTGACCAACTTGATCATGGCCTAGTTGAGGAAAGAGAAGGCGTTGACCATCCTCTCCATGCAGAAGCCAGGGAGGAAGAGGATACAGCCCTTCAAAAATGAAGGAGGTCACAACACAAAATCAGAAATATGAACGTCATCAACGTCACCCTGGGATAAATTTTAAAAGATGTTTTTCAATTTAGATATTCGGACTCTTTTTTCCAGTTCGCACTGGAAAGTCATTCTGAAAGACAGAAGGAAAATTCTGTTTTACCAACAGTACTAAAATAGTGAGAGCCATATACCAAATACCCACAGGGGGAACAAATATTTGAAACTGGACTCTTGGATCTGGAAGGCAGAGGTCTAACATGATCCACTCACTGGAACCAAGTCCACTAGCTAGACAAAGTCCCCAATTCACAGCTTGTAGGCAAGAAGGCACCATTGTTATCATCTTACCTGACCTTCAAAACAGGGTCCACAGAGCTTCCCAAACGAATTCCTAGTGCAGAGCTTTTAAAAAAGCATCCAAGCTTGCTTTAAAAAGAGTCAGCAATGGAGAATCCACCACGCCTCTTGGTAAATTGTTCCAGTGGTTAATTACTCTCACTGTCAAAAATTAATGCCTTATTTCCAGGCTCAGTTTGTCTAGGTTTAACTTCCAGCCATCAGATTGTGTTAGACCTTCCTCTGCTACACTGACGCACCTGTTGTTAAATATTTGTTCCACATGTAGAGACTTATTAACTGTCCTTAAGTCAACCCATAAATGTCCCTTTGTTAAAGTTAATAGACTGGATCTCACTATAAGGCATAGTTACTTGTCCTTTAATCATGGTCAAGGCTCTTCTTTGAATAAGTTGTATATTTTAACAGCCTGGGGAATTAATCATTGGAACAACTTCCCAAGGGTCATGATAGACCCTCCTACAGGGCTGACATTGAAATGGAAAATTTACTTATGAAATCTTCAAAATTGAAACCGGGAAGCAAGATTAGTTCTGCTTTCAAGAAAAAGGAACATTGCAGTTTGAGACCAAATGAAAAAAATGAGGTTCCCTTTGCATTTTATTGAAAATTGCTATTGGAATTGAATGATTTTGGGGAAACACTTTGACTTCGACAAGATTGTATTTTATAATGGAAAACATTTTCAGGCAAAAACTGTTGACCAGTTCTTAAACTATGCTGACTCTCTACTGAACAAAAAACAAACAAGAAAACCCAGAAAAAGAGAGTGCAAATACAAGGTTATGACATAAGATAATGTTCTACTTTCAAAGAGATGGTTAAGGGGTGAGTTTATTCCAGTCTGTATATATCTACCTACCTATCCAAGAAAAACAAGATCTAATGGCTGGAAGTTTAAAGCTAAAGAAATTCAAACTAGAAATAAGGTGCAATTTTTTAACAGTGAACGGAATTAACCAATGGGGCAATGTACCAAGGGTCGTGACAGATTCTACATCAAATTTTAAATCAACGTGGGATGTTTTTTCTAAAAAGATCTGCTCTAGTTCAAACAGGAATTATTTGGGGGAAGGTCTCTGGCCCATGTTAAACAGGAGGTCAGACTAGATGAGTAGTTCTCAGTCTTTCCAGAGGACTGTGCCCTTTTCAGGACTCTGATTTATCTTGCGTACCCCAAGTATCACCTCACTTAAAAACTACTTGCTTACAATATCAGACCTAAAAATAAAAGGATATCACAGTGCGCTGTTACTGAACAATTACTGACTTTCTTACTTTGTCGGCATGAAATTATAGTTTGCACTGACTTCGCTAGTGTTTTTCACGTAGCCTATTGTAAAAGTCGGCAAATATCTAGATGAGTTAATGTACCCCCTGGAAAATCTCTGCATAACTCCAGAAATACATACCTCTGATTGAGAACCAATGGATTAATTGATTTTAGTGGTTCCTTTCAGACCTAGAATCTATAAATTAATTAGGGACTTTTAATGTCAAAGGAGGTTTTTGTCTCATTGGGCAGGCAAGTTTTGTAAGCTGCTTAGCAAAGGGATACAGATAATGTCTCCTGTGCCAAGTTGAACATACCTGTCCCTATGTAGCCATCCCACTCCACACCATCAAATGCTAACCAATTCTGAGACACATAGGGAGATGGAACAGGCAGCTTCTGCAGAGTTTACAAACTCCCCTGATCCTGGGAAGAAATCAACTAGCCTGCCATGAGTCGAAAATAACTTCTGGTCAGTAAAGGGTCATTAACAAAACATCAAAAGAAAGGGATGAGAGAGGAAGATATCATAGCCCCGATAGCAAGACAATGGAATAGGAAGAGTTGTCAGAGCTCACCAACTCTGCACGATCCAGAAAGAACTTAACACAACCTCATGCATCAAAACTGCCACCTGTTTGTTCACCAACACAGGGAGTGAAAGAGAAAGAAGGGGAAATACCCCCATCTCATGCAGAGAGCCAGAGAGAGACCAAACCAGGATTAAGGGACAGAAATTAATCAACCTCTCTTGCAAAGGCTGAGAGGTTCCCAAAGACAGCCAAAGATTGAAGAGGGGCAGAGATGCATGGGAGGAGAGCTGGTCCAGACTATGAGGAAGGGGGTTCCACTTCAAAATGGGCAGGGAAGAAGAAAGAGATAGCAAGAAGAATCATTTACTCACACATGCCTCAGGCAGCCGCGGAATCGCAGAGTAAGTGCTGGGTGCTCGATGTGATGACTGAAGCTCACACAGATGGCCTCTGTCTGGCCAGAGAAAGCTATTCTGATGTGGGTTTCTCTAGACTGGGGGGTGTGGGGCTGAGGGGAAGGGAAGATGCAGAAGGGGGCTGGGTCCAACAGCCTCTACAAAGCCTCAGAGTCATCAGATGCCTGCTGCTATGATCTGATTGTCACGCCATCACCCCCCAAGCTGGGCTCCAGATGCCGAGAGCTTCTCGGTGTGCAGAATTAGCATCGCAGTCCTAAGAGATGGAAGCTGCCATCCAGGGAGGCATGCAAGGGACTACTGGGACACAACCACATCCTGGCATGGCCGTGGCCCCTTTGCACAAGGGGAAGCAGGGGTGGATATAACACAAATTAAGTTTTACGCTCTGGCCCCTTGTCAAACTCCACTGATGATGATGAGCTGTTTCAGTGTCACTGGGAGCAGACTGTAAAGGAGATAGGGCTGACAGTCAGGACTCCTGGATTCTAGACCTTGTTCTGGAAGGGGTGTGGGATCCAACGGGTAATAACATGAATGCTGGGAGTCAGGACTACTGGGTTCTGTTCCTGTATCCATGAGGAGGTGAGAAAATAGGTCGGGAAATAGTCAGGCCTTACACTGATAGACCTCGCTCCACTCTTTTCCCTTCAACCACAATTGCTAGAGCCTTTTTTTTTCCTTAGTGAAAGCTGCAATTTTCCTGTAATCACAGGTCTCCGGAAGCTGAATCTTAAGTGAAACATGAAATATCATGAGAATTGTGATAGAAGTGTGACAAATATCAACACTGTAAATAGATCATGTAGGAAGTGGGGGGAATAATTAGCTTCATAAAAATGTGACAACCTAGGCAGCAGTGACCACGAGATGGTTGAGTTCAGGATCCTGACAAAAGGAAGGAAGGAGAACAGCAGGATATGGACCATGGACTTCAGAAAAGCAGTCTTTGACTCCCTCAGGGAGCTGATGGGCAGGATCCCTTGGGAGGCTAATATGAGGGGGAAAGGAATACAAGAGGGCTGGCTGTATTTTAAAGAAACTTTATTGAGGGTACAGGAACAAACCATCCCGATGTTCAGAAATAATAGCAAATGTGGTAGGCGACCAGTTTAGCTTAACAAAGAAGTCATTGGTGAGCTTAAACACAAAAAAGAAGCTTACAAGAAGTGGAAGCTTAGTCAGATGACTAGGGAAGATTATAAAAATACTGCTCAAACATGCAAGAATGAAATCAGAAAGGCCAAAGCTCAGTTGGAGTTGCAGCTAGCAAGGGATGTGAAGGGGAACAAGAAGGGTTTCTACAGGTATGTTAGCAACAAAAGGAAGATTAAGGAAAGTGTGGGCCCCTTACAGAATGGGGGAGGCAACCTAGGGACAGAAGATGTGGAGAAAGCTGACGTATTCAATGCCTTTTTTGCCTCTGTCTTCACTGGCAAGGTCAGCTCCCAGACTACTGCACTGGGCGACACAGAAAGGGGAGGAGGTGAACATCCCGCAGCACTGAAGGAACAGGTCCAGGACTATTTAGAAAGATTGGACATACACAAGTCCATGGGGTCAGATGCAATGTACCTGAGGGTGCTGAGGGAGTTAGCAGATGTGATTTCAGAGCCATTGGCTATTATCTTTGAAAGCTCGTGGCAACAAGGGGAGGTCCCAGATGACTGGAAAAAGGCAAATCTGGTGCCCATCTTCAAGAAAGGGAAGAATGAAAATCCAGGGAACTACAGGCCAGTCAGCCTCACCTCAATCCCTGGAAAAATCATGGAGCAGGTCCTGAAGGAATCCATTTTAAGGCACTTAAAAGAGAGGAAGGTGATGAGGAGCAATCAACATGGATTCACCAAGGGCAAGTCGTGCCTGGCCAACCTGATTGCTTTCTATGAAGAGATGACTGGATCTGTGGATGAGGGGAAAGCGGTGGACGTGATATACCTTGACTTTAGCAAAGCTTTTGATATGGTCTCCCACAGTATTATTATCAGCAAGTTAAAAAAGTATGGATTGGATGAATGGACTATAAAATGGATAGAGAACTGTCTAGAGCAAAGGGCTCAATGAGTAGTGATCAATGGCTCCATGTCTAGCTGGCAGCCGGTCACAAATGGAGTGCCCCAGTGGTCGGTCCTGGGGCCAGTTTTGTTCAACATCTTCATTAATGATCTGGAAGAGGGGGTAGATTGCACCCTCAGCAAGTTTGGAGATGACACTAAGCTAGGGGGGAGTGTTAGATAACCTGGAAGGGAGGGATAGGATACAGAAGGACCTAAACAAATTGGAGGATTGGGCCAAAAGAAATCTGATGAGGTTCAACAAGGACAAGTGCAGAGTCTTGCACTTAGGACGGAAGAATCCAATGCACAGCTACAGACTGGGGACCAACGAGCTAGGTATCAGTTCTGCAGAAAAGGATCTGGGGGTTACAGTGGATAAGGAGCTGGATATGAGTCAGCAGTGTGCCCTGGTTGCCAATAAGGCACTGGAGAATGTGTGGAGGGAGGTGATGGCATCGCTTTCCACTAAGTCTATGGCTATGTAAGCAACTTGAAAGGACAGCAAGAAGGTGATCAAGTTGACTGTCCTCTCCATACAAAAAACCAGGGATGAAGATGATGCAGCCTTTCAAACATGAGGAAGATCAGTATGCAGCATCAAAAAGATGAACATCCTAATGAGAGCATGCATTGCTGTAGCAGCTCTGGTGATGAGAATATGGTTTAACATCTTTCTGATGCTCTGTGTCCTGACCTTCTGAATGGCTACCTGCCTCAACTTCCTCCCTGGCATCTGAATGGAGACAATGGTCAACCTCTTCTGGTTCTTCAGCTTGACCATGGTCTCAGGTCTTAATACACATTGTACTAACAAATCTTAACAGTGAGGGTAATTACCCACTGGAGTAATTTACCAAGAGTTGTGATGGGTTTTCCATCATGGTCAATTATTAGATCGATATTGAATGTTTTTCAGAAGCTGTACTCTAGGCATTATTTTGGGGAAATTCTATCGCTTGTGCTATCCAAGAGGTCAGATTACATGAGCACAGCAATCCTTTCTGCCCTTGGAAACTATAGATCTATAAATGCAGAACTTCTTCTGGGTAGGCAAAGAAATTAAAGTGAGAGCTGGTGGGAATTTTCAACCGAAAAGTTTTCCCAGTGGAAAATATGATTCTTTTAACTAGAATATCTCCATGGGGAACAATGACACTCTTTTCATTTCCCAATCCGGAGAATAAAAAAAAAACTTTGCAATCAGCTTTTCAAAAGGGAAGGAATTGTTATGTTGACTGCAAATATCCTAATGCCCAATGTTGAATGGTTTCATTTTGATTATGTAACCCTTCTGCCAGAGTCGGCAGCAGCAAGGGCCGGGTTC